>PPNJ02000013.1:0-254343 GCA_003707215.2 Phaffomyces thermotolerans | reverse complement strand
TTTTTTTTTTTTTTTTTTTTTTTTTTTTTTTTTTATTTTTTTTTTTTTTTTTTATTTTTTTTTTTGCTTCTTTTCCGTTTCTTTATTTTCAATTACTTTCATTTGCTCAATTAGAAGAGAATAATAATATATCAGAATCATTTTCCACAATAATTCAAAACGAAAGTCGCACAAAGTATTCTCACTATGCTGGATCTATTGAAACTCCAATCTTTAGATCAAAAAAATGATGACAGTTCAATAATTAATTTCATATCAACAATATTCTCCTACATTAGAAACATCAACGTATTTGATTCAATATTAACAAAAGATGTCACAAATGATAGCAACACTGACAATGACACGCCTAAACCAACAACAACCAACAACAACAACTCATTATTCCCTAATCAACTCAATTATCACACTTTAACATCAAGCGCCATCCCTTGTTCAACTATCCAACAACCAACCTTCAAATTAAACAATTCAAATAATGGTATAATATCATGGAACTTCAAAAATGAAGATGATGATAAGATTCCAGATTTGCCAAACCCAGAATTTTTTGATTTAGAATTAAATAAACATCATCACACTGATTTGGAATTATCATCAATTTCTCCATCAACTTCTCATTCTTCAATTGAAATTAATGAAAACATCAAAAAAAATTCTAAAAAAAAATCATCATCTCAAACTTCATCTTCAAATTCAAGTTATCTTTGTGAATATTGTGGTGCTGATTTCAAAATTAGAGGTTATTTAACAAGACATATCAAAAAACATGCTATCACAAAAGCTTATGAATGTCCTTTCTTCAATTCAAATTCAGAAATTAAATGTCATACTAATGGTGGGTTTTCAAGAAGAGATACCTATAAAACTCATTTAAAGGCAAGACATTTCAAATATCCAAAAGGTACTAGATCTTTAAATAGATCTTCAACTCCAGGAATTTGTGGAATTTGTTCAAAACCTTTCAAAAATAATGAAGATTGGGTTGAAAATCATATTGAAAATGGGGAATGTAAAGGTTTACCATCAAATTATGAAATTAGAAGTAAAAAAAAATCAAGACGTAAACGTTATGAATTCCCATCTACTAATAACAATGAGAACAATAATATCATAACTGGGATCAATTCACCAATCAGTTTAGATTCAAATTCACCAGATCATCAATCAACTTCAACAATAACAACTAATTCATCACCAAATACAATCAATTCAATAACCCCAAATACAAACACTGATAATTCTAACAACTTAAATCTTATCAATGATCTAATGTTGCCATCTCCATTACCATTAGAAAAAAAAATCATTCATCATTTTGAAGAAGATTACGAAAATGATGATGGGTTTTCATTAGACGTTGAACAATGTATGTCATATCGTCCAAATGGAATGTATACTGCATATTAAAGTATATAATGTGATATATTAGAAATGTCTATATGATTTATGTTGAAAGTGTTTATGAGTTTGTTTGTTTTTTCGTTTTTTGATTGTTTTGATGTATTTGTTCGTTTAAGATTCTTTTTTTAATGATTTTATGAAAGAAAAAAAAAAAAGTAAAAGTTTATTCTTACAGAATAATCGTTTTTTTTGGTTTTGATTATATTGGTTTTTTTGAATTTTTTTTTTTTTTTTTTTTTGGTCTTTTCCTTCAAATGGTTCTTTACTAATGATGGGTTCTTTTTATTTGTTTAACTTTGGAAGAGCAGTTTTTTATGTGTTTTTGATCTAAATATATATCATTTAACAGTAACGTTATGTGTAGATATTGTTATTCTAACTAAAAATATAAAAATATAATAGTTTTCATCTCATTCTTTTTTTTTTTTTTTTTTTTTGTCTTTGTGTTACCACAAAACCAATATAAATTACAAAAACTTCATTCAATAACAAAATACTAACTCAAAACAAAATTCAAAAGAAATAAAAAAAAACAAAAAACTATTATGCTCACAGAGCTTCCTAATGAACTACTTTTCAAAATCTTCAACAGCATCTCCATAAAAGATCAAAATAATTTGAAACTCACAAACTCAAATTTTTATGGATTGGTTCAATATCATACATTTTACCATCGTTCCATGATTATAAATATAATAATACTTGATAAATACACAGAACTAATCAAATCAAATGATCAGATGATAAATTTTATTAAGAATGAAAGAAAAATAGAAGTTAATGGATTACTCATGTTTACTAAATTCATGGTATGTTTATCAACATTTCTGAAATCTTTAATGAATGAAATTAAATTGAATATTAGAAATGATATCAATACAACCCACTGTTTGAGAAATAGAGTTATTAATTATGAGAAGAGTTTTGAATATAGCTTGTTCAAATATAAGCAAGAGATTAATTTTAATTCAATAAATGAATTTATAAATGAGTTATTATTAAATCATAAAAATTCAAAACTTGTTACTGTTTAATTTGTGATATCAAAGGAAGGAAAAAAGAATACATAAATTCAGAAAAAAATTTATGAAAAGTCTGAAGTGAAAAACTCCAATTTTTTTCTGAATCTTTTTCTATGGTTTTGTTGTTTTTGTGGTCATCGCCTATTGATAAAAGATAAACTCAAGAATTAGAGGAAGGGCTGATAATTTATTTTCATTATATTGTTACTCGATAACTATATAATACATTAAGATGTAAGTACTGTTGATCACAAATGGTGTAGGTATGGATCTTCTTTCATGTAAATTATTAACTGAACATTTTTTTAATTTGATTGTCTTCCTTAGAAATTATGACTAACGAAGAGATTTGGGATATTATGAGAAAATGGCTTTGAAATTAAATACCTAAAACATATATATACAATAGCCTTTGTCCATATAAAATTCATACTGAGGTTATATATATATATATATATATATTCTAATAATCAATAAAATCTAATTTCTGGATGATTATAAGTTTTACATCTCCAATATGGTCTTTTAATACCATTCCAAACACTTTCATCATTTTCATCATTTTCAACACCGGTTAATTCAGGTGTATCCAATTCTTCATATTTAACATTTAATCCATAATTATTTAAATCAATTTCCACAATTTTTTTATAAACATCATAAATAATTTGTCTATCACCACCTAATCCATTAAAAAATGAAAAAATTCCACTTGATTTCAATAATCCTACAATTAAATCAAATAAATCCAACATATCTGAATAATGTTCAGAATAAGTATCATAATAAATACCATTAAAGAAAACTCCTTTATTCAATAATAAAGGTAATGAATCTTGCCATCTTCCTTTTAAAATGAAAACATTTTTTTTGTTAAACCAACCATCTTCTTTTAATTTATTTAAAACATCAGGATGTGCCTCTGAAATATAATGATTCACGGTCAATCCTTTTGAATTAATCTTTTCCTGTATTACAGTATCAATGATCCCCATCCCAAATCCAATATTTAATACATTAATTTCTTTTAAATCTTCATTCTGTGGATCTGAGACGATTAATTCTTCAACTGATTTGAAGATGGTATCACAACCTGCTTTCATTAACTCAGATTCCCATTCCATCATCACACCATCAAGGTTATCCTTAGTGATTAATGCTCCGTTCTCAGTGTATTCTAATTTGGTTTGTAAATATGTGGATTGAGTGTTTGCAGGATCATTTATTAGTTCATTTGCTATTTCTTCAAATTTTTCAACTTCTCTCTTGTCTATTGTGTCTTCTTTTAATATCTCTTCAACTTCTTTGGTTTCTTCCTTTTTATTATCTTTCAATTCTTGATTTTTTTCAAACTCTTCATATTCTGCTTCTTCACCATCCGATAAGAATTCAAAATCACCATTATTAATCTTTCTAAGTAAAATTTCAGCACTTACACCAGCATCTACGATTCTTCCATATAATTTTGTATCTCTTAGTCCTCTATCAAATAACAAATCACCTGGTGTTTTGTTTTCAAAATCTGTTAAATTCCAACCAGCACCCCAACTGAACAATTCATCAATCATTGACCAAACGACATCAGTTTCAGAATCTTGAAGATCCAACGGAATATTTCTACAAATTATATGTAATGGTGTTGTGTTTTGATCTTCTGGAGTTTCAACAGGAACATATGGAATACCTTTCAATTCACAATCTTCTTGTAATAAATACGCTTGAGCTTCTTCAATGGTGTATGTGGATGGGACTCCACTGCTTAAAAAATGTTTCAGTTGGTTCAAGTACTCCTCAGTGATAGGTCTTGTCGTGAAGTGACAAAGTTCGTGTAGTTCAGACATGGTGCAGATCAATATTTGAATTGGGGCCTGTATTAATTTTTTTTTTTTTTTTTTTTTTTGTCTTTTGCGATGAGCCGAAAAATCTCCGGAATAACTCGAATTTAGTGGAAGCGGGACGGTACGAAGTGACAGTGGTGGACCGTGTGATAATGATAGATCTGGAGGTGCTACAGCAATCAGTATATAAAAGAATATCGATCATAAGAGTAAAAACTAAGCAGAGAATCTTCTTTCAGCTTCTTTCCAGTTGATAACGTTCCAGATAGCTTTGAAGTAATCAACTTTAACATTTTGATATTGTAAATAATAAGCATGTTCCCAAGCATCAATGGCTAATAAAGGAGTGTAGTTAGAGCCGACAGTGTCTTGGTTAGCAGTTTGAACGACTTCAATTGCACCAGTGACGTTGTTTTTAACGACCCAAGCCCAACCAGAACCTTGAATTCCTGCTAATTTAGCATTAGTCAAACCAATTAATTTGTCAACAGAACCGTATTGTTCGTTGATTTTAGCTAATAATTCACCAGTTGGTAATTCACCACCTCCTTGAGAGACAGGAGCTAAATTTTTCCAGAATAAGTTATGATTTCTGTAACCACCACCATGGAATTTGATGGCTTGTTGCAATTCAACTGTTTTCAAAACATTACCAGCATTAGCAGCTTCTAAATGTTGTTCAATTGCGGTGTTATAACCGTTGACATAAGTTTGATGATGTTTTTTGTGATGTAATTCGTTGATTTGACCAGAAATGAATGGTTCTAAAGCACCATAATCGTAATCTAAATCAGGTAAAGTAGCTTTGCCTCTGGTGGCGATGACACGTGAACAGGCTGATCTGATTGGAGTTGAACGGATTGAACTTCTAGCAATTGAAAGCATTTTAATGTATCAAAAACTGGACTAATTGAATGGGAGGAAGAGGGAAGGATTAAATGGCAAAGAAAGAAGAAGGGGAAAAAAAATTGGCTTTCGGGGATTATTTGTAATTTTTAATTTAATTTTTGAATGAGTGTGTGTGGATTAATATTTTTAATCATGTTATTCATTTTATTAACATTATCCTTTATTTACTACTGTGGTTGGTTATTTCTTCAAGTAAGTGACACCGTTGGATTCTACGCATTCATCATAACTAACCTCCCTCCATTAAGCCCTTCGTTTCTAAAGATTCTCAATTACAAGTTTTATTCCCATTTGATATCTCATATGCTGTCAAATTGCCTGTTTTCTTGTTATTGGTTGGATTCTTAATGGTTGGTGTAATGACCGGTCTCATATTGATGAACATCCCATTTGAGAAACAATTGAGTTTTGTTCAAACAAGAAAACACAAATCTCGTTCAGTATATTAAAGATAATTATAAGTCAATTCAACTTTGAGTTGAGAATGAGTTACATGGTGATAGCTATTGTGATAGAACTACTTCAATCTCTCCATGCATCTATAATAGGATATGGTTTGTTGATCCTGTCAGAGATCTATTTTATTCGATATCCACCGATCACCAAATTCAAATAGTTAATCATTCTACTTGAATCTGATTTATCTCATGAGACTATCTCTGATTTAGTGGTACCTCTCAAGCACAATATTATCTGAATTCTGTAAGATATAAGTTTTGATAAATGAACATGAGTTTTCCCTAAAAGCTGGTTGAAGAAACTCAGCATGGTGATATTGGGTTTGTTATTTCTCAGAATATAGATAACTTTCCTTGCAACTCATCAAAGTTCCCTAATTAATATTATATGATATTTTGAACAACTTTACATATTCATTATATATTAACCGCATACTATATTATTGATGATTTATCTGTGTATTATTAGTACTAGTGAGTAGTTCGGTTACTATTAATTTAACTCCCTTTTCTGCTGTTTAATGTGTTTTTTTTGAAACCTCTGAGGTATAAGAGCTGTGCTTCAATGTCAAACTAAATTCTACGTCCTACAAATTCAATTTGTGATAATAATTATTTAATCTATACTGTATATATTAAAACAATTAACTATTTAGCTTAAGCCTTGTAGTAATTAACTAAATATATTTTTTAGTAATTCGACATGACTAGTACTATTAGTAATATTTCTAAACTCTTTCAAAATCAGCTAGCTGTTTTATAAATTTAATAATTTTTTAGAAAAATTTTATATAATAATAATTATATACGACGGACTAGACACTAGATCAGCTCATTAATTATATACGTCCAGCTATACAGCTATATAATACTTATACATGGTTACCGAAGATATATTATAGAAGGCAGCACTAGTCCAGTTCAACGATAAATTATTAAGGATAGCTTATTATTTATTATATGTTGCTACTATTGACCGTAAAACGTTCTGAATGCAAAGATCAATTAAAAAAAAACGATAATCACTGTCATCAAAAACGTGGTTTTATTAAAGATCATTTTCTAGATTGATAGAATTAGCACAAATTACTCTGCTTAGTAGTATACTATATATCTGAGAATCTTTTCTGATATTATATCAAACTGACAAAATCATTATACTTCTCAGATGAGACATATCCATTATTTCTCGATTCTCTTCAGTCTCTTGAATTTAAATCTTCCTTTAATTTCTTATCATTAGCTGGTAACAAAATAGCACCAAAAGATTCTACATTATACAAAATGGCTTCCATAATAATAATTTGTACACAAAGATAATAACATTTCAAAATTCAAAATTCAATATTAATTCTGAACAACCACGATAATTGTAACTTAAGTCTTCAAATCAAATTCCTCTAAGAGTCCAAAACGGTGGAGCTCTTTATCATTGACAATATCCTTGTAAGTCCAATTGATTTTGACACCAGGAGTAACAACATCTCTGAGTTTATATCTCCATTCAGTTGGTGATAAATCTCCAGAAAAACTTTCATAAGTTTTAGAATCATTGAATTTCCACAACATTTTCAATTTTGTATTTAATACAGACTTAGCATATGGAAAACTTTCCATCAAATCAACTAAATTCAACATTTGATCTCTCATACCCACACCTGATGAAACATCCAAGTCGAAGATATCTTTATTAAAAGAGTTATCGACTTTTTGGTACTTCAAATTATGTTTTAGTGTGTACAACATCTGTTGGATATATCTATCCCTAGTATGGACAGGAATATCAATGTTGAGCCCATTACCAGTCCATGTATGATTCTCAATGGTTCCACGATGCTTTAAAACAGAACCATCTCTGTAAGTAGCATTTATGAAGTTCATAAATCGATCAATATAACCGCTCATCAGAATTGGATCAGAGATGTTAGAAGGTTTTAGAACTCTAGAAGATGGAAAGAAAAAAATTGTTGTAACATAATCTCTCATAATGTATTTCATTTCGTATTCATAACTATCTCTAATGTCAGGAGAATTTGGTGACTGTTTCACATAAAACAAAAATGGGAAAAAGGTTTGTAAATATTTCAACAGTTCCCTTTCATCATGAGTGAAATTTAAATCATCAAAAGGCTCAATGACTTCTTTAAGGGTAACTTCCACCTTTTTCGAATTTTTAGCTTTATTATCATGAACCTTCAGGTCGTTTTCTTCTACTTCCTTATTCATCTGTGTGTTTGAATCAAAGCCTTTTTCATTGTTTGATTGAAGTTTGTTTAGCCCATTATTATCTGACTCAATGACAGACTTTTCTTGTATTGATTCTGTAGTGGTAGTAGAATCTTTAGGAATGGTTAAATCTTCCGATAAATCAATATCACCAACTTTTTCAACCAATTCTTCCAATTCAACCAACTTGACTTTGAGTTTACCTAGTTTTTTAAAGATAGGTTCTCTACTTACCAGACAACCATCCTCTGTATCAATTTCACTGAAACTATCAACAGAATCATCTTTTTTGATTGTATTTTTATTATATAATTTCAATAATTCATCAAGACCGGTTTCAATTTTATCAATTAATAAATACTCTTTATCTGACATTTCAAGTTCTATCAATAATACCTAACATAAGACGAGTGAATAGAAGATAAGGAGTTTTTAAATCTTTCAAAATAGCAACGAAATCATTTTGATTGTGACACTAATGAGCTAAAAAAAAATGTGTCACAACGAAGAAAAAACTAGCTCAACTGCCATCAAATGTTAGAGGACAAGAATTTTTGTAAATGTTGAAGTTTTTTCTTTTGTGGAAATTGTATAGTGGATTTAGATTAGTAATGGAGCAAAAAGAAGAATATATATATACACATTTAGAACTCATATGATATTAAATTTTCTCATGTTTTCACAAATTGATTTACTTATCTAGAAAAATATGATTTGACATCTTGATTCACTTGGTAGCCATTCGCTTGTACAACTTTAGTAGATCTTTCAGGTTTCAACATCTATCATTAATATTGCCAATCTGGAATAGTTCTCATCAAATCGAGTGTCTCGACTAAATTCAGTGATTTTTATCTTGTGCTGTTAGTGTTTTATTATTCAGTTTGACTAATAACGAAATGTTGCTGTTAACATCCAACCCTTTTGATAAAAGTTCTACGATTGTACAGTGAAGTAACAAGTAAGGAATTTGGATGACTAAAAATAATCCGAAAGCCAAAGTATTTTTTGTGAAGAGTAAAGAACATCACCAACAAATAGACAATGAGTTTAAGAACGTTTCAGAGTGTAAGGAGATTCTTATTTTCATCTGCATCACTTAGAAACGGTAAAGTGTTTGAAAGTTTAAAATCAGAATCACAAATCAAGGAATTCATAAATAATCCAACATGGAACATAAATAAAGAATTGGTTCAATTTAGTAATCAGAATAACAACGAAACAAATATCGAAATTAACGACGAATTAATAGAGAAACTACTGAAAATGTCTGGATTACAGCAGAATGGGATTGATGTTTCAAGAAAATTAACAGAACAAGTCTTGTTCATCAATAAATTACATTCCATTGAAGTTCAGAACAATGTTGAGAAGATAAAAAGTAATGAATTATCACTGAGTGATATAATCACATCAATTGAAAAATTGAAGCAAAGTGAAGAAAAGGGTGAGTTAGGTGGTTTGAATCTAACCAGATTGGCAGAAGTCTCTAAAAATGAATTTTACATCGTTAAAGAAGGTTTAATTAAAAAGTAATCTCGATGAAACAAAGTTGAATAGGCCATTATCTGACAAGACTGAGCAGATACTATAAAAAGCCCTGTAAATGGACCGAAAGGAGTATATAGATGCATATTCTACATAAATAGTTCTTCTAAAACGTAAGAAAATACAATGATATTGATATTTACAAATCTGTATATACAAGTCTATATATATATATATACATTCTTCTAGTTCTGGTTTACCATCTATACATGGCTCTTCTCTTAGCTTGTTGAGATTTAATCAGCTCATTGATATATAATCCATATAAAACACCAAATAAACTACCACCTAAATGAGCAGCATAATCGAAGGATCCCCATCTCATCACACAACCTGCCACGTTCCAAGCAACAGAACCTAAGAAGGCAACGATAGCACCACCTGGAATAGGAAAAACAAATAACATAATTTTAGCAGTTGGGAATAAAGCAGTGAAAGTACCAAAAATACCGAATAAAGCACCAGAAGCACCCAAACTTGGACCAATTAATGGAATTCTGAAAACCATTGGGTAAATAATACTGGAGATAGATGCAAACATTGCAGAGTTCAAATATAATGAAGTGAAATTAGCAGCACCAATGACTTGAATTAAAGAAGTACCAAAGGAGTATAAAGCTAACATATTCATTGCTAAATGCCAGACTTCTTGATGAGAAAAGGCATTACCAATTAGTGAAAATGACGAAGCTAGTGAATTCTTGTTCAATAAAAAGTGACGTGTCAAAGTCTTGTAGCATTGTGGTAATCTCCAACTTCCAAAGACTAATAGATTGGAGGCGATTATACCGTAAATCAAATGTTGTGGATGGGAGTTAAAGTACGATAATGGAGTGTATTTGAATAAATAAGGGGTAGCGATGGTTGTGGTGACCATGAACGCACCACCGTATATCAAAGCTCTCTTCAACGTTGAGTAGTTATTGTTGAAAGCATTGTGTATACGAAATTTGTTGATTTGTGTTGATGAGAAGAATCTTGTTTGTCTGACAGGGGAAAGATTGACTGCAAAGGTGAAGTTTCGTTTAGGAAAGAGTATTTTCTTTGAGAGTATGGATCTAAACATGGTGATGTGTAGTGATATAAATACTTTTAACTAAAAAGTGCACTTGATAATTTTGAAAAATATATTCCGAGGGAGATGAGTTCTGAGTTCCGATCAATGACTAATAAATTACGTAACACATCTTCTCTCTCCTTCACGTGACGTCATTCATAAATAAAAAAAAAAAAAAAAAAAAAAAAATTAAATTTTTTTTAAAATTTGTTTTTAAAATGTGCACTCGAAACGAAGCATTTTTTTTTTTATTTTTTTTAATCTTTAATAATTCAATTCTGATTCAATTCGTTCTTCTTTTATGTCAAAATGGGCTCCCAACAAGCTGCCTCTCCACCTTCAAATGAAAAAGTTGGTCCTGTCCCAACGCCGCCAAAACAGGAAAAGAAACACTCTCATAACCCTCTAAAGTTCTTTAGGACATCATCTCACCAGGAGGTTAGCACGGTTGATAAAAAGAAATCTCATTTTGGTCTAAGAAGTAGAAGTAACACTCTGAAAAACACTGACCCTGCTCCATTGGCACCAAGTCTCTCAAATCATAGTGTTTTAGATGCTAAGAGATCTCATATGTCAAATCCTTTCCTTAAGGCAACCACGTTTGATGTATTAGGTACCGGGCAAGATATTGCAGCACCAAGAAAACCAACTTCTAATCACGGTACTGTCACCTTATCAAGAGCCTCTTCTTTGAACCATGGTAAAGACCATAACAATCCAATTTACAATCCATTCGGTATTAATTCAAGAACACCTTCAACTTATTCAATAAATGCATCATCCGATGATGATAAAAAACATTTATTAGCCACCCCAATTAAAGATCCAAACGATTATCTGCCATTAGATTTAAAACAAGAGTTCCATTCATTGAATGATGGTTTTGTCTTTCCTGAAAAAAATAGAAGGAAATTAGGTGATGGAGCTTCAGCAACTGTCTTTTTAGTTCAACACAAAAAAACTTTCAAAAATTATGCTTTAAAGAAATTCATGCTATTTCCTCATGAAACTGATGAAGAATTTTATCAAAGAGCTGCTAGAGAGTTTATTGTTGCTAAAAGATTAAGTCATAATAAACATATAGTTACAACTTTCTATTGTTTAAAAATCCAAACCACTACTAATATCTCAAGAGGTTGGGGTTTCATCTTAGATTATTGTACAGGAGGTGATTTATTCAGTTTGATCACCAGACCAGGTTGGAAATCATATTCTATCGTGGAAAAATATTGCATTTTCAAACAATTAGTTTTAGCTGTTCAATTTATGCATTCAAAAGGTATTGTTCATAGAGATTTAAAACCTGAAAATGTTTTAATTGATAAAGATGGATTAGTTAAATTAACTGATTTTGGTATTGCTGAATATATTCATGAAGATGAAAATGATTTAAACTCTCCATTGAAAAAATTTTCTAACTTTGTTGGTTCTCCACCATATGTTCCACCTGAATTGATGGATATTAAAAAGACACATACTGGTGAGTATGATCCTGTTAAATTAGATCTTTGGAGTCTTGGTGTCATTTTATTCGTTTTAATCTATCAAGCTCCTCCATTTAGATCTGCTTCAACAACTGATCAATTATATAGAGATTTTATTAGTTCTTTCAAAACTTATATCGGAAGTAATCCTTCTTTCAGATATGGTGATATTAATCATGGTCCTGGTATTGAATTCAAATATGCTAAAGAATTTCATAGCACGGGCGCTTCAAGAGTTGCTTGGAGATTATGTGATTATGATCCTGAATTTAGATACACAATCAAAGATATCATCAAAGATCCATGGTTTATTCAATTAGAATGTTGTTGTGATGATGATGAAAATGATCATGAACATGCTATTGAAACCGAAGAACAATTATTTCCAGTATTACGAAATCATGGCTCGTTTGATTCTATTCCATCATCTGTTCCATCTCCTTCTAATCATTCAAAATCAATGCTAGATTTTAAACAGTTTGAAACCATTTCTCCTTCAATAGTTCCAATCACCGAAGATGAAGCTGAAACTGAAGCTGAAGCTGAAACATTCTCAGATCACAATTTACAATCTAATCTATCTACTCATACTTTACCTCCACTAGTGGAAGATCATAATGAATCAGATTCAAATCATGAAACAACTATTCTATCTCCATTAACTTCAATGACTCAACCAACTTCAGTTGTTCCAGTTCCAGCAGCAATGTGTGACCTGACACCAAATACAGTCCAACCAGTTCCAACTGCTCCATTAAAACAATATCCACTTCAATTGGAATCAGATTTAACTCTTGAGAATCTGAAAATTAACACAAGTTTACATAATAATATATCAAATCAATTAACAAGTCCAACTGCACCTTCTTCAACTAAACAAACAAGTTCTTTGAGTCATGACACTTTTCAACGTGCTTCTTCATTCTCATCAATAATGTCAAACAGATCAGCAACTCGCTCATTAAGTTCAAATTCTGAAATTAATAGTGGTATTGTGACACCAATTGGAAAGAAAAAGATAAAACATCATCATTTAGATGTCAGCACAGTTTCAAACCATGGTCCTTCTCTGAAGAGATGAATATCATAATGTTCATTAGATTATTTATTTATTACTTGATTATTGCGTGTATTATTATTATTACTAATTTTTTTTTTCTTCTTAATTGTGGGGAGGAAGGGGGTTTCTTTTTGGTTCCAGTGTTAGGTTTTGCTCTATGAAATGATTATTTGGTATTTAGTTACGTTTTGGGGTACCGGTGTTTTTAATTGAGTCGAAGTTTTGTTGTGATGTTTTATAATGAACTTGGTTCCAATATTTATTTACTTATAGACATACATTATATATCAATCAATTTATTCGATACGATTTAGTCATGAAGTATTAATATTCAGTATGTAGATTTGAAATTTGAATTAAATGATACAGAAACACTATTTCCTTCTCATAAATAAGGCCTTAAGCAGCACTTTTTGATGGTTCTGAATGAATTTGAATATACAAAATCATGTGCTCTAACACCTCCAATAGCTTATATATCAACTACACTCACATAAAACTCGTTTGAAATAGTTGATTCGAATTGATCGAATGGCCAAGACTATCAGACCGTTATATTTATAGAGAGTTTAAGTCATCACTTTTGTGTCAAGTCCAATCTCATCTCACTCTTTTTTTGAAAAACTACTCTCGAAAACAAAACTTTTTAATTTTTTCATTTAATTTAATAATTTAGATAGATTTATTATTACCAAATTGCTTCACTTCAACTCATTTTTAAAAACTCTCATATAATCGGACACATTCATGAGACGGTACTTGCAGTTTCTGTCCCTTAAAATTCAGAAATTCCCCGTACTGGTATCAACACCTTGCATTTCTAACCATCTCATTGTAACGCCCAATAACCCAAGATTCATACACATAGACCATAGTTCAAAGAATGGATTTCTTCTAAGGCAACCGAAAATCGAAAGAGGTGAAGTAAAATCTGAAGAGCCTGCTGATGTGACGAGTTATAAAAACATACAAGAAAGAATCTCACAGACTGGTGGGAATTTGAAACTTACTGAAATTCTTTATTTAGATGGTAAATATGGTAAATTGAAAGGAATCAAAGGTATTCAAGAATTTGATGTCAAAAGTTCTCCAAGAAAGAGTATATTTGGTCACATTGAAGATGAAGCAAATTTCAGAAATATAATGACAAAGATCAATATAACGATATTGAAGAACTCAAATCTACAAAACTTTTTAATATTAGAACTACTTAGATTGAAAAAAGAAGATAAAATTGATTCCATCAAAAGCATTTGGATGTTACTAAAACAAGGAATTATAAAAGAAACTTTTACTGGTGCAAAATCTAAAAAAATTCTAAAACTGAATTTGAAAACAAATACCAACTTCATTGAATCTCTACTCAACTTATCGTTATACTTCAACAATATTCCATTAACCACACACTTAGCACTGATGAATCAAGTTGGAAAAGAATCACTGAATTCCGTTATAAACTCATTGATCGTTAAAAACCCAAAACATGAAGAATTTACAATTAGATCTATTATCAAATTGATTAAATTTAAAAAAGACTTGCAGTTATCAGAATCTCAAAATGTTGACATTATTGAAAATAAATTTGATTCATTGAATCTAATATTACAAAAAAAATTGCTAGAATTTTTAATTTTTAATACAAATTATACTAAAGATAGTAAAACCAAAAAAATTGATTTATTGAAATTACAAAATTACTATAAATTGATTGAAATTAATTTTAAACTGAAAAATAGAGCAGGCTGTTATATAACCTGGTCAAGAATTAGGATGGATTACCCAAGTATTTCAATAAATGAACATGACGTTACAATACTATCAAAATTATTATACATTTTTAACGGTTCAAAAGACTACATAGTTTTATCAAAGGAAATTATTGAATCAATAAAACCGTTTCAAAAATTAAACCAAGCTTCAAATAATGAAATTTTAGCACATAACATCATACGTTACTATGAGGCAATCGGGGATTTTGAATCAATCAATGATTTGATCAATACTCTAAGGCCTCCCTTTGCTCGTCGTACATTAGATGAATTACTGAGAGCAAATTTAATGTTGGATGGTTCAAATACAAATGTTGAATCTATATTGAAGCAAATCATTGAAAGCTATGGAACTTTATCTCCACTAGAAAATTCAATCATCGTTAATAGTTTATTGAAAAAAGATAAACTTGAACAAGCTTTGGCATTCACTGATTCCTTAAAAGTTTTAAACGGTAGGAATGCATACCTGGAGATTATCAATAAATTAATAGCTGAATCCAATGGTGAATTATCTGATGATAGTTTATTAATCATTAATAATTTCTTATCGAAGGTTCTGAGCAGAAATCATGATCAATTTTATGATATCAAAAAGGACCCATTCTGGTCAATGGTTTCTTCAATATTTATTAAATATTTAGGTAAGACTAATTCATTAGAAAAAATGGTAAAACTTTATGATAACTCGACAAAGAGTATAATCAATGAAGCTTACTACTTAGCACAGATTACGAAAGATGTTTCTGATGAATTTGAAAACAATATTCAAAACCATTTGAACAAAATGGATGAATTGAGTTTAAATCCATTCATGAACCCAAACAATAACAATTTCTTAGTTATCAATGATCAAAATAAACTAATGATTGTTAAAACCATATATGACGCTGCAGTTTCGAGAAGAGATCAAAACATCATAAATTGGTGTTATCAATCGTTCAGAGAATTAGGTATGACTCGTCTTGAAACATTTATTACTGTGTCTAAGGGTAAACCAGGATTGACCGATTTGGGGTTTGAAAACGTTGTTCATTCCTCTTTGGATAGTTTTACTTCATTCTGGGTTAAAAAAGTTCCAAAATATATCAAGTTTAATAATAGAATTAATAGAAGATCCACAACTCATGAAGATGAATGAGTGAATCGTTCTAGTTTACATGTTTATAATTTCATGTACATAATATAATAGATTAAAAAGAAACACACCAAGTGTGAATATATACATTAGCATTTTATTCAACGCAGCTGCTTGAAAAGTAGAGATTCATCAATATACTTTTCTACATTCACAAGCAGTACTATACTCTAAGAAGCTAAATGGTTGGATTCGGTATTGGAAGCCTGTTACTATATCTTGACTTATCAGTGCTACACTTAAGAAATTAATTACCAATATCGATATCTTAAATTAGCGTATGATTTCATAATTGTAATTCTATAATATCCATTTTCTGTTTCTGTAATATTTGAATAGCCTATTTACTTTTTTATACATATTATATACATCCATCTATTTTGGGGCTGGCAATAGTTTCTGATTAGCACTACTAAAATCTCTTACAGTAATTTCACATTTAACTTCTGCACATAAACTTTTCTTTTTGTGTTCAGGAACGTTATTTAAGAAATTCAAACCTGAAGAAGACTCTAAAGCTTCAATTGGAACTTCGAATGACCTTAATGGTGTTCTATTGTCAATCACATCATTAGGTAGAACAAACGCAGCTACTGAAATATCTTGATTAGACCCGTTTCTTTCACCAACTATCAATTTAAAGAAATGTGTAGGAACAGCGACAGTTGGTGGATTACCGATAACTTCATAACTCACTCTGAATTTACCATCTGGACATTTTTTTGGTAAATATAGTGGACCAGTTACGATTCTTACAGAATCATAAGAGGAAGTACATTCTCTTGCAAAGAATTCCAAATGTGCCCAGTAATCTCTATTGAAACCATCACCCACTTGAGGTGATATATTAGTTAAGTAGAAGGTTTCATCCATTGCGTCTTGATTAAATTTAGCATTTGCTGCTGGGGCTTGATGTCCTCTATCATATCCAGATCTAAAGAAATCTCTCAATCTTGCTCTGAATTTTTCAGGAATAACTTCATCTTCTTTAAAAATTGATTTCTTTCTATCGACATTACCATTCGATGATTTTATTGAATCTTTAGTGATGTGTTCAACGACATAATAAGGATTTTTTTTCTGTCTGTCATAAACACTAACAAACTCTTGTCTTTGTTCCATGTCATGAATAGGACCAGGAAAACCATATTTGAAGAACTCACTTGGTTTTATAACAACACCAGCTGGGGTTGATGGGGCAGAATATGGGACAGGCAACTTAGATGTGTTTGGATCTGATGAAGGCGGTGGAACTGTGTTTGTTTCTGCAGAGGATTTCCCCCAAAAGAAGTTTGAAATAGTGGCAGTTGCACCGGCTCCAACAAGACCCGAAACGATGTATTTACTCATGATTTTCGACGAGTCTGGAAGCGAATATTTTGGTTTTTGTATAAAACTGGAAAATTAAATTTTCCATTGTTTTTGTAACTTTTTTTTTTTATGCGATGAGATTAAACAAAAATTACAGATCATCCATCACATTAAAAAAATTATTTGAGATGAGAATGCGTTTGTTTATTAGTCTTTCTATTCAAATGACTTTAGTTTGATTTTAGAACCCAAGTTGTTTAATTCTTCGTCAATTGTCTTTAAAGTGTTCAGTTTAACCAACCTTTCAGTTAATGACCTTTGTTCTTCATCTAAAACTTGATTAATGACGATTTTAAATGATTCAGGACTTGTTGAGATTAAGATTAATAATCTCTTGTGCACATATTCATCTAATCCCAATCCACCAGTGGTATGTTTCGTACTGACCACTAATAAAGTTGGAATTATCATTGATAATAAAGGTTTATGATCCCTAGTGGTTGATTTCATTATTAAAATGGCTAGTTCCATATAAATTCTAGGATCATTCTCTGTTGTTGACTTGATGATCAGTTTAGGTATAAATATCTTGAAGATAAATTCATTTTGATCAGTTTTGTGATTTAATAACTGTTTAACCGTTTGAGTTACGATTGTAGTGAGTTGTTCATTTGATAAAGACTCAATCAATAAATCAGTGAAGAATTCAACATCTTCTGAATTCAAACTGATTAAATCAGTTGAAGTCAATAACACACTTGAAATTAGTAATGCATTGATTGGATTATCAATCTCATTGAACTCAATTGACCTGTAAAATTTATTAATCAATTGAAACGAATTCAAATTTGTTAATTCAATAAAAATTTCTTTCAAAATTGGTAAAATGTGCGGAACCAATGTATCTTCTGAGTTTAAAATATTGATTAGTATACTTAAAATTGTTGAATATAAATCTAATTTGATAATATCAGGAAACTGTGCAATCATTTGAGTTATACTATTGAAAGATTTTTTCATTAGTTTTAATTCTTGTACCGTTAATTCTTTGTCTTCTTTTTCTTGATTTTTACAAGTTGAAACTAACTGTAAAATTGGTTGAAAATTGACTCTAATCATTTCAAATAGTTTATCAGCTTTAATGCCAAACTTTTCAATTGCATAATAGTTTAAGAATAGTTTATTAATAATATCAATTAGAATTGCCTTGATTTCAATCGATCCTGTGATCATTAATCTTTCAAAAATTTCAATACTTTCATTGTAAATATCATCGTGAAAAATAATTTCTGATAACTCTTTGAAGTTCAAAATTTTATATAATGCATTCAATATTGAAACTTTATCGAATTTATTGTTTGATAATAATGAATAAATACAATGGGAGTACATCATATAGTAGAATCCAGTTTCATTAACTGTCAGTACTTGTGCAATTTTTTCAGGATTTTCAATTGTAATCAAACCAAGAACATCAACAAAATTAATCCAACAATCATCAAACAGTTCCAGTTCTTGTTGGTTTATGTTAAATCCATGCTTTGATAAAGCAAATTCTTTTAAACTCAAAATCCATAATGGTAACAATGAGTCTAAATGGTTTTCAACTAGCTCATTCAATTCAATGTCTTGTTCATCGTCATTCTTATACCTATTTGCTAAGATTTTCAACTCAGCCCATGAGTTTAAAATAGATAATTTTATACGGCGTTGACCTGATTCACTTGTAATTAACACTGAATGGATTTTGAATTCTTCCGTTCCACTTTCTCGATCATCATCAGTGACTGTTAAATCATGTAATGAATTGATTAAGATTTTACCAACTCTATTCAATTTCGAAACTGGAACAATCTTGGATCCAATAAACATTGCAACTACGTTAATTGCTTGACTTGCTAATAAAGGGTTTGAATCCTGTTGAAATGATGGAATCAAGGCTGAGGTTATTTGGGCTTGTTGTTGCTCCAATAATGACATTGTTGGATAAGTTGGATCTTTAGCATTTGAGTAAATTTGAATGATATCACCTAATAGTTCGATACCAGTCAATCTTACTTCTAGTACTGAAGATGTTGAAGACTCATAAGATATTTTAATCAAATCATTGACTTTATTTGACAATTGTTGATATAATTTTGGATCAGTTAAGGTGTAGTTTAACAGTTGTCTTATGAATTTCAAAATTTCGATTTGCATTTTATAATCAATTGATTCATAATTAGCAAAGCCATCATTATTTTTATTTTTATTTTTCTCAATATTGTCTTCTCTTTGAGCAATTGATTGTGATTCTTCATCTTTGACATCAACTTCAACCTTTTTATGTTTGAACTTATCTATAGTTGATTTATAATTTTTCAAAACTTCATCATAAATTAGATATTTTGAACTAAAAAATAAATTCTTTAATTTGGCAAACCATGAAATATCATAAGTTGAATCAATCCATTCAAATATTAAATCATTCAAATTTTTAGAATTTGGTGAACATTCTAAACAGATCCAAATTAACGAATCTAGTTTAGTTAAAAACAATTTATCTTTAGTCATTTTCACTAGTTGGTTTAGCAAACCTATTGATATGTCTAACAATTTGAAAGATGTTGTAATTGGGAATAATTCATTTCTTTCTTCATAGATACTAATTGATAAATTAGATCCAATATGATCAGTTAATAAATTGTTCAAGATTAGAAATTCCAGGATTTCTATAATTTTACTAATTTTAATGAAATTTGGGTCATAAATCAATAAATTTTGAACTAATTTGACCAATTCAATTTGAATCTTTGAATTATTATAATTGAAAAACAGCCCATATATTAAAATTTCTAATGTTTGTTTTGATTTAACATCTATATCTTTAACACTTGGGCCTAATGAATTGATCAAACATCCCAAAACTTTAGCAATTATTAGATTAGAATCAAATTCTAAATTTATTGATTTTAAGGAGCCTTGACCACATAAACCAAATTTATCATCAAGATAGCAACCTTTCAAAAGATTCAAAATTTGGATAGCCTTGTTGATATTCATAGCAACATGTTTATCAATTATGGTTGATAAAGAATCTAAAGCCCAGAAATGAACATAAGGATGTGAATCTTTTGACAATTCTAGTAATATTTCTAAGATTGAATTAAATTGTGATGATGAATCAAATTTATAGAAGTAACTTAGAGTTAAAGAGTTGAAACAACGAGAGTTTGAATCTTTCTCATCAACAATTTTCTTGATGAAAATTGGGATTTGATTTGTTAACGAAGTCATTGATAATAACAAACCTATTGATTTTGAGTTCAATACTAATAAGTATTTGGAGATCAAAGTATTTTCGTTTTGTTTGACATATATTATTTGTAAAATCTTTAAAATCAAATCACCAACATCTTTTTCAAATTTGTTGTTTTGCAATTCTGAGATGGATAAAATTTCATTCAAAACAATTGAAATGTTAATGCATAAAATGAATTCAGTGATCTGATTGTTTTCCTTTGATGAAAAATAAGAGATCAAAGTTTCTAATAAAGACAATTGAACCTTTGAAGTCAATGAAGAGAAACTTTTTGAAAAAATTTCAATTGATGAATCAGTTATTGAAGATAATAAAGGTGGAGCATAGGTTTTGAAATTTGAATACTTTGGGTTCAAAATTGGCTGAAAATAATCATTTTTCAAAGATGAAGAAACTGGGTTTATTATTAAATTTGTTTCCAATTCTTCAATCCAATTAGAATCATTCAACCAGCTTTTAGAATTCTTATGCTCAGTTTGAATAGAGGATAGACTCAATTCATCAATTTGATAGCCCAAGAATTTTGATGTCAAACCTAGAGACAATTCATTAAATTCTTCATTAAAAGAGATCAAATAGTCATCATTTGAATTAGCTTTCTCTTTGCTTATTTTAGTGCCTTGCTGAAATTTTTGAAAATTTGCAAAATTATCAACAGTTTGAATTAAAATTGAAGATTTTTCTAATTTGATAAAGTCAATTAATTTCAAATAAATTTGCAAAATTCTATTATCTACTAAGTTCAAATTTTTTTTGAAATCATTATTTGAAACCGTTTTTAAAATTACTTGTTTTGCAATTAAAGAATCAATGAAAAAACCAGCAATTGATTTGTCTAATACAGGTAGATTGTTCAACAATGATAATAGTGCGGTCAAAGATTTTTCAAACAAAATCAATGAATTCAAATCAATTTTATTGTTTGTGTCTATGATTTTAGAGTTTTCCCAAATTTGAATAAATTCATCAGTTTTAGAAACAATGAAGTTCTTATCTGGATATGTGAATACACCAATCAAAGAAATCCATGAATTTGATAAATTATTGAAATTTGTGTCATTTAAAGTTGAATTAGACTTGATTAAATTTGAATGATATTCCCAAATGTTTTGAATTAATGATTGAGGAATATAATCTTGATCAACTAGAGAAATCAAATTTGCCAAAATTAAGGCAAATCCAATAGATTTGTTTTGAATCTTATCTGAGGATTGTTGTTTAGAAATGTTGATCAGTTCATTTAATGATGTTTCTAGCAACTCTTTCAAAATGCTTGGGAATTTCGAGGTGAATCTTTTCAAGACTTGAACCGTAAAGTTTCTAATTTCTGAATTGTTTGTTGAAGTAGTCAGTTTCCATAGAATAATATGGTATTTCTCAATTTCGTTTGTTGTTAGATTAACAATTGTATCAAACATCTTCAAAATAACTGATAAGACTAAAATAATTGGATACACTTGAGTTGATTCTTGATTTAAAAATTTGAAAAAGCTATCAATTAAAGATCTTTGATTAGATTCATCTATTAATGACAGTGTTGAGTCAAATAAATAAATCAGTAATTCAAATAATTTATTTTTCAAATTTTCATTGAGATTTACAAACCTTTCATGCTTAAATATTGATAGAATTTGTATAGTGATTTCTTCAAAGTTTGTATTTAAAAACTCAAAATCGTTTGCGTAATTGATCGAATTAAAATTAACAATGGATTCAATTACACCAATTTGTTGCCTTATGTTGTTTGTATCCAGCAACAATTCAATATAGACATCATAGACTTCATTCAAACTGAATTGATTAGTAAATAAAGACTCAGATAATACCTTTGCTGTGTTTGTTCTTAGAATTGAATGGATTGAAGATAAACCCAGCATGAATACAGATAAATAATTAGATTTGAAAGTAACCAAATCGATTTCCTTTGATGAGGTTATAATTCCAAAAGAGTTAATTAATTCTGACTGAATCTCAACAGAATTCTGAAACGACTTGAAAGTTTTTAAAAACTTTGTTATTACTGAATCATTGACTTCTAAACTTCCACCATTTCTAATGACAACAGTCAATAATTTTGATAAATTCAACGAAATTCGAGAATCCTTTCTCAGATTTTTCAATATAACGGAGATTAATAAAGGTATGAAAGAGGAAACTTGATGACCAAAGGATTCATAAATGAAAGTCAATATAACAATGATCAGATTTCTCAAATTCGGGTTGAAGTTTTTCTTGAATGATTCGTTGAAATTGGAAACAAAGTTGTTTGTTATTTCAAATAGTTTGAGATTTGATTTTGTTAATAAACATGTGTAATTTTTAGCAATTGATATTTTGATAGGCTGTGAAACTATGTCTAATAATTGAACGTGTCTATTATCATGTAAGTATAGAATCATTTGATCTAATTGAGCCAACAGATGATTTACTTGCTCTGGTGTCAGCGCTTTGGAGTTAATATAATTATATAGTGATGTATAGTAATATTGCAGTTGATGGGCCTGTTCAATAGGGTCTTTTAGTTTCTCTAAAGCCAACTGAATATTTATGAAACTGTAAGTATCCGCCATGTTGGTTGAAAAATCGATCAAACAGGTCTAAAAAATATATGAAATGAGACAATGGCAAAAAAGAAGTGATGTCTGTGTAGATTTGAAGAAATGAATGGTGAACTGAGTACAAAGAAGGTTCAATTGGAGGAGTGTGAGTTGAGTAAAATGCTATTTAAATCATTTAAAAAAAAAAAATACTAAAAAAAAACAAACAGAAAAAAACCATCCTGAAAAGGAAATTACCCAAAAAGGGTCAAAAGTTGGAGAAAATCATATAAAGCTGATCTAATTTTTTGCTATTTTGATAATTTGTTACGAATAATTTCAACTAAACTCACAAATGTCACTTCTGGAAAGCACCTTTGAACTCAATTTAGATATTTTCACAGCTTTAACTGTAACATTTGACCTGATAGAAAAAGATTCCGTCAAAAACAAGCAGTTTTTGGATAGTTTATTAAACAAAATTAGTTTCACTCAATTGCTTCATTGTTTAACTTTCTGTTTTATTCTATTATTTTTCCCTTATACATTAGTTTACAACAAGAGAAGACGCATATTGGACATGCATTTCATATTTAATTTTCTGGCCTCATTTGGTTTATTTTATCCGATTTCAATAGTTCATGCATTGGTCGTTGTCAACTACGATCTTTGATTTCAAACTACATCTCATATCTTATTTATCTTATTTATTATATTTAAACCTTTCAACATGTAGATTGTTCAATAGTAAGAATGCATCTTTGAATTCCAACGATTCTATTGACTTTCCCACCTAGAAAAAATGTACCCTAGAAATGTAATTGCTTTAAGTATAAAAATTTTAGAGAACTAATCCTTAATCATTTCAACAACTTCCCTAACTTCAAAACTTATCGCCAATCGATATCAATTATTAAGGTTTGTTAGACTCATTTACAAATTTCTTAAATATGACTCTTAAAGTGGTTAAACATATGATGAACTATTTATATATGAGAGATGATGAGCTAGAAATTAGATCAGACTCCAAAAGTTTAGTTTTGAGAATCAGGTTCGATTTAGGCTGATGTTTTAATATGGTCTGTTGCATTGTGTTAAGTAAATGGTTATCATAAAGCTCATCACATTACTCTGAAGTAAAAGAATCAAATATATTATCAACCAGTTCAATCCGATAATTTATTTTACAACTCAGACCCATTATCTATTATTAAAGAACAACATACAAGTTATAATGCTAATATCATTTACTTTTTAATTTTTATTATTTTTATAATACATTGTCAATCTCATAAACTCATCATTCTAAATTTTCAACAAATGAAGAATAAAATATTTTAACATTATTTATATTCAAGCAATATTTCAATTTGTTTTCAATATCAATAGAAGTAAAATTCATTAAAGTTTCATTATAAATGTTCCCAATAAGATACAATTTCTTTAAATTTGGGATATTTTGTAAAAAATTAAATATTTTATGACTTATACTCAATTTTATATTTGGATTTTTATTCTCTATTGTTAAATATTTTAGATTTGGTAAATTTGGGTTATTTAGAAACTGTTTGAATCTTTCACTTATTATAAATGAAGAATTTGAGAAAATTAAACTCAAATGCTCAATTTTAATGGAATTTTTGAAATATGATAATTTGAAAGGATAGTTCCAAGAACAGTTGATTATTGATAAGTTATTGATATTTAAGAATTCCAAATCATTTAAATCCTCTAATGGATCGAAGTCAATAAGAAACCCCTCAATGGAAAGGTTTTTAATATTTGGGAAACTTTTCAAATGATTCAAATTAAAATTTGAGTTTATAGTGTTTGTTTTAATGTAAAGATTTTTTAAATTTTGTATAGTTCCGTTATACTTTAAGAAATTTGAGCTTCCTGAAATTTCTAACTTCAATTGACTTAAGTTGAAAAATTTATTGAATAGTTTATTCAATTTGAAACTCCACTCATTTTCTAAATTTGATTCAATTATATCAATGATTTCAACAAATCTTATAATGTTATCTAGAGTAGCGTTATCTGTTATTTCAAACGTTCTTTTACTTTTGACTTCTTCTTTCTTTATGATCATATCCCATTTCAATTGTAGTCTCTTGAATACATAAGGTTGTAATAACTGTCTAAAGTGGTGACTCACACTACTAATGTTGATGATATCTTTATTTGACACATGCTGAAAGATCTGTAGAATAACTTCGTGCGGGAACTGCCAGCAAAACCCCTTCGCACCAACACAGTCAACTCTTCTTCTCTTTACACTTCCCATACACAATTAGCTGCAAGAACCACTCAAATAACTGAACAAAACCAAACAATGAAAACTGTGAAAGTGTCAAGACTCAAAACTCATCTTTATCGGGTGCCCAAAAATATTACATAAGTCCTTACATAACCAATGCTGACATAAGGTATTCAATTTTTTGACTCATGATGTCCATCGAGAATGTTTTAATTGTTCGACCGTCATCTTTGTAATCTCTTTCCTTTGATTCTTTTTATTATCAAAGATGTCTACTCTGGAGAAGGTGAAAATCTTAGGAACTGACTCGATTCACGTCGGGTACAACCTAAGAAATCATATCATCTCAGAACTTTTACAACATGAGAAATCATCTACTTATGTCATTATCACTGACACTAACATTGTCAAGAAAGGCCATTTAGACGCTTATTTGAAAGATTTCCAAAAAAGATTACCTAGTGGCTCAAGAATCTTATCCTATGTCGTCCCACCTGGTGAGGCTAATAAGACAAGAGCCACTAAAGCTAGAATTGAAGATTATCTATTGAAACAAGGTTGTACAAGAGACACTGTTATTATCGCTATTGGTGGTGGTGTTATTGGTGACATGATTGGTTTTGTTGCTGCTACTTTCATGAGAGGGGTCAGATTTGTTCAAGTCCCAACTACTTTACTAGCTATGGTGGATTCTTCAATTGGTGGTAAAACTGCTGTTGACACTCCTTTGGGTAAAAATTTTATCGGTTCATTCTGGCAACCAAGATACGTCTTCGTTGACTTAAACTTTTTATCAACTTTACCTGAAAGAGAATTCATTAATGGTATTGCTGAAGTCATTAAAACTGCTGCCATTTGGAATGAAGATGAATTTTTAAGATTGGAAGTCAATGCATCTAAATTTTTATCAACTATCAAACAAAGGGACTCAAATGGTGACACTGATTTATCCCCAATCAAAGAACACGTTTTCAAACTAGTCTTAGAATCAATTAAAGTTAAAGCTGAAGTTGTTACATTAGATGAAAGAGAAGGTGGTTTAAGAAATTTGTTGAACTTTGGTCACTCAATTGGTCATGCTTATGAAGCTTTATTAACTCCCCAAGCGTTACATGGTGAATGTGTTGCCATTGGTTGTGTTAAAGAAGCCGAGTTAGCTCGTTATTTAGGCATTTTATCTCCTGTTGCAGTGGCAAGATTATCTAAAATTTTTATTTCTTACGGTTTAGCTGTTAGTGTTGATGATAAATTGTTTAGAAAGATTATCGGTAATAAAAAAACTCCAGTTGATATTCTATTACAAAAAATGGCTATTGACAAAAAAAATGATGGTTCAAAGAAAAAAGTTGTTATCTTGAAAAAAATTGGTGAATGTAATGAAAAACAGGCTTCATATGTTAACGATGAAGACTTAAGATTCGTTTTGACTGATGAAACCAAAGTTTATCCATTTCAAAATGATTCTTCATTTGAAACAACAATTACCCCACCCGGCTCCAAATCAATCTCAAACCGTGCTTTAGTTTTAGCTGCTTTATCAAAAGGTGAATGTAAAATCACTAACTTGTTACATTCTGATGATACTGAACATATGTTGAATGCTATTTCCAAATTAAATGGTGCTAAAATTGCCTGGGAAGACAATGGTGAAACATTAATCATTAATGGTAATGGTGGTGAATTAAGTGCAACTAATCAAGAACTTTACTTAGGTAACGCAGGTACAGCATCGAGATTTTTAACTTCAATTGCAACTTTAGTTAAATCATCTTCTACATCTTCAAATGTCATCTTAACAGGTAACAAAAGAATGACTGAAAGACCGATTGGTCCATTAGTTGATGCTTTAAGATCCAATGGCGCTGAGATTGATTATTTGAAAAGCAATGGCTCATTACCATTGAAAATCAAAACTAAACCATTGAAAGGTGGTGAAATTGAACTAGCTGCAACTATTTCATCTCAATATGTTTCTTCTTTATTGATGGCTGCTCCATATGCCGAAACTCCAGTCACATTAAAATTAATTGGTGGTAAACCAATTTCAATTTTATACATTGATATGACCATTGCATTAATGGAACAGTTTGGTATTAAAGTTTCTAGAAAAGAAAATTATACTTATGAAATTCCAAAAGGCCATTACGTTGCACCAAAGGAATTCGTTATTGAATCTGATGCTTCTTCTTCAACTTATCCATTAGCTTTCGCTGCAATTACTGGTTCCACCGTCACTATTCCAAACATTGGCTTTTCTTCATTACAAGGTGACGCAAGATTTGCTACTGATGTCTTGAGACCAATGGGTTGTACAGTCACCCAAACTGCCACTTCAACCACTGTTACTGGTCCTCCAAAAGGTCAATTAAAGCCATTACCAGAAATTGATATGGAACCAATGACTGATGCATTTTTAACTGCGTCTGTTGTCGCTGCTGTTGCAACTTCTAAAGATGGTAATAATAAAACAACAATCTATGGTATTGCTAATCAACGTGTTAAAGAATGTGACAGAATTGCAGCAATGGTTCATCAATTGAATAAATTTGGTGTCATTGCCAAAGGTTTACCAGATGGTATCGAAATCAACGGTATTGCTATCGAATCTTTGAAAACTCCATCAGTTGAAGGTATTTACTCTTATGATGATCATAGAGTTGCCATGTCATTTTCTTTATTAGCAGGTTTAGTTCCTAATGGTCCTGTTACTATTCAAGAAAGACACTGTACAGGTAAAACATGGCCAGGTTGGTGGGATGTTTTACATTCTGAATTAGGAGCCAAATTAGATGGGTATGAACCTCCTGTTGTTTCGGATGAGAACAAGTACTATAACAATAAAAGTATTGTTGTTGTTGGTATGAGAGCTGCTGGTAAATCAACTTTAAGTAAATGGACTTCGTCATTTTTAGGTTATAAGGTCATTGATTTAGATACTGTGTTTGAAGAAAGATATAAAGATATCAAAGTTTTCGTTAGTGAAAATAGTTGGGAATTATTCAGACAATACGAGTTAGAAATCTTCACTGAAGTTTTAGCCCAACATGGTCATGAAGCCATCATTTCAACTGGTGGTGGTATTGTTGAAAATGCTCAAGCTAGACAAACATTGCAAAAATATAGTGAAGAAGGTGGTATTGTTTTACATATCGAAAGATCAATTGGTAATACCATTGATTTCTTAAACTCTGATCCAACAAGACCCGGATATATTCAAGACATTGCTAAAGTTTGGAATGAAAGAGAACCATTATATCGTGAAGTCTCGAATTACCATTTCTTTTCACCATATTGCAAATCTCAATTACAATTTTTAGAACTGAGAAAGAATTTTGAAGCTTTTATCTCGAAAATTGTTGGTAAAACTCAAGTTGGTTTCAAAAATAGATCTTTCATCTATGAACTAAACTTTAACGAAGTTGATAACGTTGATGATAGATTATTTAAATTAACTCATGGAGCTAATGCATTAGAATTAGTTCTTAACAAACCTGTTGACGTTGTTACATTTGAGAAAAAAATCGCACAAATCAGAAAGTACACTGATTTGTCATCGGTTATTACATTAAATTTTTCAGATGATTTGAAAGCTTACAAAGAGTTAGTATTAGTTTCATTTAAAAACGGTATTGATTTTGTTACTTTAAATTTGAAATTAGACGTTGATTTCTTGAATTTATTGGTTTCTAGAAAAGGTGCGACTAAGATCATTGGTTATTATCAAGATTTTGATAATAAGTTCACTAATTCTATCTTTCTAGATCATTATAATAAGGCAAGATTTTTAAACATTGAAATCACTAAATTGGTTTCAAAAGCCACTAACTTGAAAGATAATTTCGATTTAGAAGATTTCAAAAAGGACTTAAATGATCCAAACCTAATCGCTTATAATGAAGGTAATTTAGGTAAATTATCAAAAATTACAAACCACTTATTAACTCCAATCAATCAAACCTATGACATTAAACATTTCAATGAGTTATACTTCAACTTAGGTTTAGATTCACCAAAAAAATTTTACGTTTGTGGTCAACCTATCTCTCATTCAAAATCCCCAATTTTACATAACACTGGTTATGAATTATTAGGATTACCTCATGAATTTAATAAGTTTGAAACCGATGATGCTAAAAAAGTTTTTGAACTAATGCAATCTCCAGATTTTGGTGGTGCTGCTATTACAATTCCATTGAAATTAGATATCATTGAACACTTAGATGAATTAGATGAAGCTGCAACGTTAATCGGTGCTGTTAATACTATCATCCCATTAGGTGATGGTAAATTTCAAGGTTCGAACACTGATTGGAGAGGTATTTATGATAGTTTGATTAATAATGGCGTTCCAAAATTATCCAAATTATCTAAAATCAATGGTTTAGTTAATGGTGCCGGTGGTACTTCTCGTGCTGCTATTTATGCTTTAAGTAAACTAGGTTGTCATAAGGTATATATTATTAATAGAACTTCATCAAAATTACATTCAATTAAAGAACATTTCCCAGCTGAATTTGGTGTTGAAATTTTAGAAACTGAAGAAGACGTTGATAAAGCAGAGGCTGTTAATGTTGCAATCAGTTGTGTTCCTGGTGATATACCATTAGATCCTTCTATTGTAACAAGATTAGAAAAATTATTAGCTAAGGGTAAAGCTGATAAAGATAGAGTTGGTTTCGTTCCAAAGTTATTAGATGCTGCTTATAAGCCAAGAGAAACCCCGATCATGGAATTAGCTTCTGCCAGGTATGGCTGGGATACTATTCCAGGCGAAGAAATGTTGGTTAACCAAGGTGTTGCTCAGTTCGAGATCTGGACTGGACTAAACCCACCATACGTTGAAATCTTCAATGCTGTTAATGATATTTAATGTTGTTGACCGTTAAATACAAGAGGAACAACATTGAACATTAAAAAAAGTCAGTTTGTTCATATACAATATTCACTATTTGATAGATTCGTATATTCGAATGTATGCTATATATGGATTTCTATCCATGTATTAATTCACTTAGTTGTATGCCTTCATTAATCTTTTCATTGACTGTTAAGTCATGACCTTCTCTTTCAAACCAGATGGAATTGTCTACAGTTCCTAAGCATTTAACTTCATCATATTCTTTATCAAGAACATAACCTTTCAAACCTCGTAATTTTAGTTCTTCACCATGTAACTTTCTACCTCTCAAATAACTCACTACATGGTCATCTTCATTTGATTTATGGAAATACTGAGTAATTCTGCTATGCAATCCTGTGAAACGAATCTTACACGGTACAGAGTTGACAGTAAATTCTTGACTTGAGTTTAGTTCTACTTTCTTGACTTCAGGCATTTTAAATGGCTCCAAATCTTTCCTTTATAATTTTATCTCTAATCTTCGTGTCTCTTTAATACTTTTCGTGTTTTAGAATTTGGTGTTTGGATTAAAAGGAATCACAAATTCAAGTAAATTTTGAACCACAATTTTCGAGTAAAAAGTTCATTGAGGAAATCGTTATCAAAATGGCCCATTATCCATACCTTATATCTAAGTACGTAAATAATAACACCATGTAAACATATGAATCACTAACTGGTAAAAAAATCAGAACAATTGACCCGATATTCGGTATTTTAGTTGGTACTGTCTCATATTATGCTTATGAACAAAGAGTCGGAAGACCACAAGGACACACTTTAAACGAGCTCATAGCTAAAAGATTTAGCTCAAAACCATCCACATTACCAAAGCAGTGATATAATTCCCCTCACAATCCCCTTCTAATTCAACATTATTGTCTCTATATAAAAACGAATTCCGGTGTAGTTCTTTAGTTACTTCGGCTTTAATCTGCATTCTTAACCAACTTTCACTTTAATTTGTCTCTTTGAAGCGAAGACACAAGATGCCTCCAAAGATAATTTCAAAGGATATCACTTATGTGTCTCCATTAATACAACTGCAGACGAAAAGGAGCACTAACAACAAGAGAATCAGAGTCGCTAGAGCGTGTGACACTTGCCGGAGAAGGAAAGTGAAGTGTGATGGTAAACAACCATGTATTCATTGTACCGTTTATTCCTATGAATGTACTTATAACCAAATCAAACAACCTGCTTCTGCCAGTAATAAGAGAGCAAGGGTAGAAGATAAGGAGATTGATAAAGGCAAACTAAGCCAGAAGCTGATATCAGTTATGTTCCCAGAAATTAATTTAAGTGACTCAAATTTTAACTTGGAACTATTTATTCATGTTTTTGAAAAACATAAAAACAATGGAGTCGTTGATTTGAGGGCAATTTTAGAAGATTACAATTCTCACAGTGATGTTAAACTAAGTAAAGCCCTAGACCCAGTTGAAATCAAAATTATTTTACCACCAAAAGAAATTGCTATCAAATTGATTTATAGAACTTGGAATGATTCTTGTCAGTTATTTAGATTTTATCATAGAACTTCTTTCATTAGAGATGTTGATAGTTTGTATGAAACTAATCCTAGTGAATACTCAAATCATCAAAATAAAATGTTACCATTAGTCTATTCCGTCATTGCAGTTGGTGCTCTATTTTCAAAAGGAGATAATGCAATTGATAATCAGTATTTACAAGATGAAGGTTATAAATATTTCATTGCATCTAGAAAATTGATAGATATCACTAACTCAACTGATTTGGAATCAATTCAAACTATTTTCATGTTAACTTTATTTTTACAATGTTCTGCAAGATTATCAACTTGTTATTCATATATTGGTATTGCACTAAGATCTGCTTTAAGACAAGGTATTCACAGAAAATTAGAAACTAAATGTAATCATGTTAAAGCAGAATGTAAGAAAAGACTATTTTGGACTATTTATAAAATGGAAATTTATGTCAATTCAATGTTAGGGCTACCCAATTCAATTAACGAGTGCGATATCAACGCTGAATTTCCATTAGACGTTGATGATGCAAATATTGACTATGATTCCATAAAACCTCAAGAACCTGGGAAATTAAGCTCATGTGGTATCAATAATTACCATACCAAGCTAATTCTAATCTTGAATCATATCGTTCAAGCTTTATATAAAACTTCAAATCCTTTATTAATTACGCCAATTGAAACTATTAAGAATTTAGAAAATGAATTAAAAATTTGGTTGTATGAATTACCTGCACAACTGAAACCAAATGCTGATTGTTCTCCGGAATATCTAAAAGCTAATAAATTGCTGTATTTAGATTACCTACACGTTCAAATCATGTTATATAGACCATTTATTCATTATGTTAAGATTACAAAAGAAAAAAATGATCTCAAGTATCAAACCTATCATTTTGAAAATGGGTTAAAATGTTTCAAAATTTCAAAGGAAATTATAAATTTAGCTGAAGATATGATTAATAAGAAATTATTAAACGGTTCTTATTGGTTTTCAGTATATACTATTTTTTTTGCAGTTGCATGTTTAGTTTATTATTTTTTAGAAATTGATAAAGCGGATCAAGATATCAATCAGTCAATTGAACGAGGTAAATTAATATTATCAAGTTTAAAACAAAAATCTGTCTCTGCTGAGAGAATCTTCAATTTATTAAATCATATGTTTGAAAACTATGACAGAAACAATCTAAAATTTGATGAATTAAATATAAATCAATCCAAACAGAAACATTTGAAACAAGAGCGACAATCAAATCAAGATCTTTCTTCAGATGAACGGGTTCCAAAGAGGACATATCCATTAAACGCATTTACTTCGGTTGCTAATGGTGATAATTTAATTAATTTGCCAGCAACTCAAACAGTTGATGACATTGATGATAAACAAGGGATTCAATCAGAAATTTCCACTTCATCATCATTATCTAATATCAATCCACAAACTTATATTCCAAATGGTATGATTGATGATTTTGATTTAAGAATATTTGGCAGATTCTTACCATCTGCCATGATTCAACAACAACAAGCACAATCAATTCCAAACTATATTCATCCTCATCCTGATCCTCCTCCACATGTTATTGCTCAATCAAACTCATCACAGTTTGTTCCAACTCCAACCATTACAGAAACTCCAGCAGCTTTACAAGAACATGCTACTCCACATCCATTAGATAACAGTGCTGCAAGCTCCCCAAACTGGATACACTCTTTAGATTTATCGCATGTTACTCTAAACAACAAGTTAATGAGCAACAACAGTCAAAGTGGTAGAAGTGGATCTGAAAGAACAACTGATGATGATGATCATATTTTCGATTGGGAAAGATTTTTCGATAAAAATGACAACATGACATTTGATATATAAATTTTATAGAGTTCCTTCAAATATTTAATAACTAATAATCATTGACCTTTTGCTATAATTTAACGATATACCTTTTCACTTAGAACAATGGAAGTTCCGAACAATTCGAGGTCGGAATAAATTTAGTTCACATCACTAAATTAAGAACACATTGATCAAATATACTGAATACAACGGAAGATGAGTTGGTATAAGGATGTTATTGGGTCTAGTTTAATGTATGTCAAACCAGAAAGTGAAGATTATATTATATATACTAATCTTGTCAGAAAACCATCAACCCTACCGATTGAGGCACCAGAAGGATTTAAATCAAACAATTTAAAAGTGAGTACATAGCCAGCACCTACTTTGATCAATAAACGCTAACATATAAATAAGACTGAAAAAACAGCTGTTATTCCAGAAAGTCAATTAAATGTTTTAAAAGCAAAAGTATGTATCAAGATTTTAAACCACTAATCAAAAAAAAACTCAACTAACGAAACTGATATTAGAAAGCATGGGACATTGCAACAGGACCAGCAAAGCAAATTCCAATGACATTATTCATGAATTACATGTCAGGTACATCCCTTCAACTGATTCCTATTTCCATGACAGTCATGTTATTCACTGGTGCCTTCAAGGCAATGTATGATGTCAATAGAGTATTTAATGGTTTAGAATCTGTTGATTTAACAACTGCTAAAATAACATATATATTCTTTCAATTGGTCACTATCAGTATCGGGATCTATAAGTTGAACACTATGGGTTTGATACCTAACCAAGCAGGCGATTGGTTATCTTGGGAAGTTGCCCCAAAAGTATGTGATTTAATTTTTCATATTAAGTTGATTATCATTTTACTGACCCTTTTAACAATAGTATCATGAGAACACGTTATGATTTACAAAAGTATTATTGACGGAAATGATTTTTATTTTAATTAGTAGAGACTGATTCCCGTTCAATTTGAACTTTTGATGGAGTTTCACTTTCTTGTTCAACTCTTTCCTTAGATTCTTCAACTTCTTTTTTCTTATCTTTTGCTCCTTGAGTTCTCGATAATCCATCATCATTTTGTTCCAATTGTTTAACAAATATTTGTTGTAAATTGTACCTTTGATATTTTTCATAGTTATCAACAACACTCATCCCAATATTATTTTTAAAACATTCAATTAAAATAGTTTTTTCTGGATTTTTCAAATCAACTTTATGACCATGTTCTCTACCCATTGATTCTGCGACTTTTTGGATAATTTCAGATTTAGTTAAAGTACTAAAACTTCTTGTAGTTACTCTGATTGCAAAAGTGTGCGGTTTTTGATCAACATCTTGATGGAAATGAGGTTTTAATACCAATTTAGCCAATTTTTCTAATTCTTCTATAGAAGCACTAACACTGAATGTTACAGGTGTCAATTTTTGAGTGAATCTGGTGTTTTTAACCTTGGACTCAAAACTCTCTTTACAAATTCTTTCAATAAATTTTTCAGGAATGATTGGTTTTCTAGTTTTACAAAAAACGACACATTGTGTTCCCAGTTCGAAGAACTGTATTGGTTCTTTCTTAGAGGTGTCTTTCTTTTTTTCTTGTAATCCTTCTAATTCCTTTTTGATAGAATCTTCAATACTTAATTCCTCTTCTTCGTCCTCATCATTTTCTTGATCTAGATTCAACAGTTCCTCTTTATAATACTCTTGTAACTTATCTTCAAAAAGAAGTTTCAACTCGTCACGACACTTCTTTTCAGCACCTCTATTACATGTGATCCAAATACCTGATGTTGAAGGATCGATGGTAGTTTGATTGAACTTGAACTAATAATGAACTTGTTAATAGATATTCCAACTATGCTGTGAAAAGAAGAGTATTAACTCACTTTTTTCTTACTATGGTTGTTACCAGAACTGGAGTTTGGTCTTTTTCCTGCCATCGTTAGCTACTTGGGGTGATAATTAGCAAATTTATTGTTCTTTCTATTATCTTTCAATGGAATGTTTTTGTGCTAGCATTTTTTTTTAGCTCATCGGGAATCTCTACAGTTTATAAAATCCTTCAAGAAACCAATGAGATATATTTCGGGTGTATCACTACATTTATTGTTGAGGTTCCATGTATGGTGGTATTATTGAAATGAAGATAAATCAACTCACATGAAAGTTTCTACAGTTTTCATAACCATACATTAATAAAGTATATCTTCTGTATAATAAGAATAGTACAATCATCTAAACTTTGAAAAAATTCTAGAAGCAGATGATGTAGTTGTTTGTTGTACAGGGGATGAAGGTATAGTTTTCTTTTCAAAATTTTCAATTTTAGTTATTAGTTGAACCGCATCTTCAGGTTTAATACGATCATATTTTCTATTTCTAATGTCTTGATCTTTATACTCTTCCAAATTACCAGTTTTCAATAATTCAATAACTTGCCTTAATTGAATAAACATTGATTTTAAAGATTCTTTAGAAGTACCATTTGGTTTAAAAGAATTATTTGATTCTGTTGAAGATAATTCATTTGTAATATTTTCAATATATGAAATATCTAAATCAAAATTTTTAACAGATGATTCTGAAATTGAATATTGAGATTGTAAAATTTCCAAAAATTTTGTAGTTAATGAATCGAAAACTTTATATAATAACAAAGATCTGACTGAAATTGGTAAACTTTTGAAAGTTGAATTGAACATATTTGTTAAGAAATCACCAATGTCCTTAATAAAATAATTTGGTTCATTATTGGAAGATTTAGATTCCCAGTCCCAGTCAATAAATTCAATCAAATCATTGATTTTACCATCAACGACTTGAAATAATTTTTGTTCTGTTATCTGTTTTGACTTCATTATCAATTCTGATGATTTCAATAACATTTCAGTACCAAATGAATCTGATAAAATTTTTGAAATTTCCTTTGTCATGATTGTAAAATATTCTAAATTAATTAAATTTTGAGCCAATTCTTCCCTTGTGACTGAATCAACTCTGTTTAGAAAGTGTTTATTGATTGAATTTGTAAATAATCCATTAATATTATCAATTATTAATCTATTCAATGAAGAAACTTCAAATTTGTAAAAATCTTTCAAAAATGTGAATTGTGAAGTTAAATAATTCCTTGTTTGTGCACAAGTCATTGGATATATGGTACTAAATGGTAAAACATGAGGGAATTCAATTTGTTCAATTGGTTTTGTATCTTCAAACCAGCTGATATAAGTGATTTTTTTATATAATCCAATGTCATAAATTATCATTGGCATTGATTCATCTTCATTTGCTAATTCATTAAATTCTTTATCAAATTTGAAAGATAATAATGATGAGAATTTTTTGAAAGTAAGAATCAATAAATTATAAAAATGTTCAGTATTTAATTGGAAATGTTCTAAAATTAAATAATAATGACCAATTATTTTTTTGATATTCATTATTGAGTTAATTTCAAATATTTCATTTAATATCAAGTTTTTCAAAAATGGATAAAATTTAGCACTCATATTTTCCCATTGATCATTTGTTGATTGTTTGATTAAATTTGGAAATTTTATTGATATTTGATGATGAAAGATTAAATATCCAATCAATTTTCCTAAAAATGATTTTAAATTATCTTCTTTTTTGATAAATTCTTTGAATGAATTATTTTGTGAATCACTTGGAATAAATGGATATAAAGTTCTATCTCTTCTAATATTCAATTCTTTATGCAACTCATTTTTGAAAAATTGAATTTGATCTAATGTTTTGAACACCAAATAACTATCATATATAAATTCATAATCAACTAAACTATTTGATTTAGGTAATCCAGTTGCTGTATATGAAGGTCTCAAACTAATTTCCACAGATGAATTGATTTTATATGGTTCAAATTCTTTGTTTTTGTCTTTAAATGTATCCCATCTTTCAATCATTGATGAATAACTCTCATAATAAGTTTCTGAATATTGCTCAAACTTTGAATCTAATGAGGATAATTTTTTTTTCAATAAACTTGAAGACTCATCTTGAATAACTTGTTTTAAGACTGGAATAGAGTCATTAATTTGATGCAAAAATTTGAACTCTTTATCAAAATCTTTATTCAAATCATTTAAATCATTTAAATTCTTTAATGCATTGAATAGTTTATTCTTCTTGATTAGTTCATGAATCTTATCAGTTAATTCTAAAACTTGTAAAACTTTGTTGAATAAGATTTCAGATTCATTAATTTTGTTTATATTTTTTTTCAATTCCAAAAGTTGGAACTTCTTTTCAATTGTAAGGTTTGACGTTCTTGACACATGATCACTTATATCAACAATTTGATCACTTATGGCTGAAGATTCTTTAGAAACGTTAATGATATCTTGCGATGAAGAAGCGATTTTTTCTTCGTTTTCATTCAGCACGGTGAATATCTCATCATCTTTCTTAGAACCCTCATCTCTTAATTTTTGAATCAGTTCATCTATTGTGTTATTCTGTAAACTTGTTTTAACTATTGGGACTAGTTGATCTATGTAATTATGTGCGCTTAAGAGCTTAACAGGGTCGCTTTCATTCAGAAATTGGAGCTGTTCATAAGTGTTACCATCCATAGTGAAATAACGAGTAAATTGAGTAAGTGCAGGTGATAAATTTCACCAAAAGGAGAAGCTGTTTTTCTATATATCATGATTTGTTTATCAATTTGTTTTCGTTTTCGGGTTAAAATCCAAAGATTTCGCGGTTTTAACATTAAGCATTAAGTGAAGTAAAGTGGAAAGTTCAGAATTAGAAGATGTATTTGATATTGGTTGACAATTGTTTGGTAGAAAATCTTTTGTCATTTAAAGGAACGAATAGGTTTTAATGTTAATAAATTGATTGGTTGAAAAGAAAGAATTGTGTTTCCGAGATTCCATTTAATAACGACCAATGTTTTATATAAAATATTTAACTAATTGTGTAGAAATATGTAGATAATAGATAATAGATACCTAGGTTCAATTATATCTTGATATAATTTTAAATTAATCATCAATCACAGAATATTAAATAACCATCACTTTCACCTTACACGGCTGTAATTATTTGATTATGCATGAAAAAATAATTGAATGAGGGTACTACATGAATGATCTTTCTATAATACTGCAAAGCAGCAAAGTCTAGATATAGCAACGTGAAGAGCCTGAATTAGTTTGATATTTTTTTTTCCAAATAATGAATAAACCAAACATAGTCAAAGATAAAGCAAATTCGTTTAAGTTTATAATCAATGAATAAAATCCATTTAAAGTAATATAATCTATGAAATCTTTATCAATCAATGATTCAAACTTATCATAAACTAAAACCATAAAAGTTTGTAAAATTGCTAAAAATAAAGGAATCTTGAAAGTGATCAACCTCGATCTATTAAACTTATTGAATTCATCAGCACTGTTTATATAGGATGTTGTATGTAAGGAAATTTTATAAATGATCGACCAGATGATTATGTTTTGAATGACTGAAAAAGATTTCAATAAACCTATAATGAATTCAGAAATGATAATTGATTTTATTGATACTTCTGTGATGGCTTTTAAAAATAATATGAATATAAAGAATGATTTTTTATTTAGAAATTCAAAAGATGTAACTGAATCTTTATCATTGAATGAATTTAATAACTTTCCAGAAAATATATTGAAAATTGATAAATATTCAAAAAACATTGAAATGGAATTAATGATTTTAAATGTTAATGATATTGATACGTTATCAATATTTTTGAAATGAAGGTAAAATTTTAATGATAAATGATTTATTATTATCAAGGACAATAGATAAAAAAGCTGTTTCAATATTTTTGAGTTTTTATTATTATTCTTATTATAACACTTTAAACCCCAAATCATAAATACTAGTAATTCAATACCCAGTATTACAGTCAATGATAAATATTGACTATATTCCAGGACACTCAAATGACCAAATTCTTGGACCGATGAAACCTCATAAAATTGCATATAAGTACCATCTTGATATAATAAGACGCACCATGTGCCTGCATACGGAACATTAAATACAAGTTCCTGATGGTGAATCAGTTGGTTAACTAACTGAAGGTTTGGATCAGTGGTATTAATCATGAATTCTCCAAAATTTTCTTCAAAACAGTAGTTTTTATCAATGTCTTGTAATCCACATACTGAAAATCCATTAACATAAGTCTTTATATCTTCATCGTTAACTTTTAATGGGATGTTCGAGTTTTGAGTGTCTAATATGTTATAAATCAGTACACTTGTTAATAACTGAGATTTGATTTTATAAGATGGAGAGTTGTCGTTTTGAATCGAGCCTGTGAATGTGAATGGAGTGCATCGATGATACAAGGCCCCATTTGAACAAGGCAGATATGATAAAAGTAGCAGTAGTATCAAAGACTTCATTGAAATAGAGTACTTGTGTATGTGTTTAAATGGATTAAGAGTGAATGATGAATGATGGATGCAAATGGAAATAAGAATATTCTAATTATATAACTGCATGCACTTGGTAGTCTTCTAAAAAAAAAAAAGAATGTTGAAAATTCAATGGAAAACTACTCTTATTAAAAGGAGCTTAATAGAACTTTATGAAGCAGAAAATAGATCAGTTTACAATGAGGAAATTGTTGTAATTCAAAACTGAAATAAACTTATTTCATATATACTAGTTTTTATGAAATTACTAGATTAGGATAATATTTTAAAGTTTTAGCACGTGTAAAGATATTTCCGTTTTCAGACAGCTCAAAAAACAAATGAATATATAATTTGCTTCATTCTTTTAAAATTATAACAAAATATCACCATGACTGAGATCCCTGAACACATAACAATCCCTCCTCCAAATGTCAAGGAAGTAATACACAAAACAGTTAGGTATATCCATAGAAACGGTAAAGATTTTGAAAATAAGATAAAAGAAAATGATAATAACCAATTTTCATTTATTAATGAAAATGATTCATATCATGGTTATTATTCATTTGTTTTAGAAAACGTTGATGCGTTTCACGTAATTGAAAATGAAGATAATGAAGGTATTGAAGAACAAACAGATGAAAATCAGGATGAAGATGATGAAGAACTGAAAGACATAAAACCATTAGAATTCTTAATCGAATTACCACCAATAACAGTGAAGGATCTAGAGATTATTAAACTAACGGCAATGTTTGTGGCTGTTAATGGCAAGGACCACATAAATCAAATCAAAAATAAGTATAGTGAAGAGTCAGAACAATTTAATTTCTTGAACGATAATCATTCATTAAACAAGACATATTTAACATATTTAAATCAATATAATAAATTAGTGAATGGTGAGAAACCAAATTTAAGTAAAGATATTTTACATGAAAGTATATTAAGAGCAAAATACAACATTAAAAACGAATCAAACAAGTTAAAAAATTCAAAAAAACAAGAATTGGAAAATAAATTATTAACCTCAATAGATTGGTATGATTCGTCTATTGTAGAAACCATTGAATTCACAGAATTAGACAAGATTTCAGAATTACCTCCACCATTTAGCATATCTGATCTACAATTCAGATCATTACAATCCAAAACTAAACAAGTCACTTCAATTGACGTTAAAAACGCTAAAAATAATAATAGTAATATGAAAATTAGAGAATTTGGAGCAACCAGATTGAAAAATAATAATAATAATAAAGAGAAATTAATAGAATGTCCAATAACTGGGAAATTAATACCTGAAAAGAATTTTGAAAAACATATACAAATATTATTAAGAGATCCAAAATATAAAGAAGAAAAAAAGAATTATGAATCGAAAATAAAAAATTCTAATTTATCAAGTGTTGAAGTTATTGATAATATTAAAAATTTATTTAAACCTAAAACTGAAAAAAATGGTATCAAAAAACAAAAAATTCAATGGGATGGTTATAATTCAAGTGTTAAATTTATAACTTCTAATAATATTACAACAAAGGATGAAATTGACGAATATAAAAGAAAACAAGAATCAAAGAATAAAATAGGTCCACAATTACCAGCTAAATAAATTATTTCCACACGTATAAATTTTATAAAAATAAATCCAGGTAATAAAACTAATCATATCAAAAGTAGTGAAACATTCATAGTTCGTAAAAAAAATCATATCAAAAAAATGAAAATAAATCATAATACCAGTCAAAATCTGTAACATAAATCTAAATGTTGACACCTAAATCTTTTAAAATCAGTTTAAATTGGTCTTCATCTTTTATATACTCATCTCTTTTGCTCATGATGATCCTATTTTTAGCATGTTTCAAATATAGTGGTTTCAATGGTTCTAAATTTTCATCCCATAAATGTTTACCACCAATTTGTTTTCTTACATGTTGAACACTTTTAATTAATTGATCTAATGGTCCAAATCTTCTCATTAAAGCCATTTTAACGGGGTTATTATCCCAATAATATAGAATAATATGACCAATGTAACATAATACTGAAACATTAGTTGTTTTGGATGAATTTAAACAATCTTTTAATTCCAATTGAAAATCATTTAAATTGCAACCAGCAACTGAAGAATTTTGTTTAATACCGATTCTTCCACCAAATGCACAACTGATACACAACAATAAAAATTTGAAACCAAATCCTCTTGAATCATTTTGAATCAATTCTTGGTTTGATTTGATACAGTTTTGAGCTGATTCAAATCTAAAAGTGTTTTTACCTTTGTATCTTGATCTCGATGAGTTTTGTGATTTATTGTAATCACCTATCATGACTCCTAACATGTCTAGTAAAGTGTCTTTTTGTTCACCTTCAATAATAGCTCTAGCTTCAGCCAATGAAAATTTTGGTTCTTCTTTGTCAGCCTTTTCTTCTCCTTTTTTTCTCAAATCACTTAATGATAATCTGTTTAGCGATTCGTTTAAAGCCATTTCATTGATTGTTGGTGTATTTGATCTTGTACTTTCACCACTTGAATGTGTGTTTTGTTTAAAGAATAATTCAGTTTCATCTTTCAAATGAGCCATTTCATCATCTGATAAAATATCTAATTGTGAATCATTTTCATAATCAATTGAATAATCTGATTTGGATTTATATATCTGTGCCATTGTTGAAAAATAGTTTGATTGAGGGTACTTAATTATTTTTTTTTTTTTTTAAAATTGGGACTAATTGATTAAATTTATAATAAAATCAAACAAAGGAAATTTTGGGTAATGAGAACAAAGCAAAAGAAAATAAATAAAAATAAAACTGATAAAGACACCTCAGATTACATCTTCAAATTCATCTTCAAATTCATCTTCAAATTCTTCAAATTCTTCTTCAAATTCTTCTTCAAATTCTTCAGAATATTCAGAATCTGAATTTGAATTTTCACTGTAAATTTCGTCTTGCTTTTCTTTAATTTCATCGTCTTCACTTTCTTCTTCACTTCCAGTACTGCTTTCACTATCAGTTTCATTTAACTTAAACAAAACTTCACCAACGTCATCTGATGGTTTAGCGAATTCCACTTTCTTACCACAGATATGACATTTCCAATTTTCGTCCATTATCTTTGCATGCTCCAATTTACTTAAAATACAAACATAACAATAATAATGACCACAGTTAGTTTTATATGGATTAGTTATAACATAATCGTTATATTCATTATTTTTGTTTTCATAGCAAATGGCACATTGTCTTTCTTTTAAATGAGAATATTTTGATATATTTGAATCATCAACAGAATCTTTATTATTCAATAATCTTTGGAAAATTGATTGGAATTTTGAATTTTGAAATATTGGTAATGTAAACACAATGAACTCTAAAAACGTGTTCCATATCAATTGCCTGTTTTGAAATTCAAATGATATGTTACCTTTATTTAATTTAGCTAACTCAATGCTAAATAAAGTGATTTTTATGTTTAACAATCTCAAGTTTAATGACTGATAATTACCAGTGATTAAAAAATCAATGAAATTCAAGAATGATAAAACTTTATAACCTTTTGTTATAAGAATGTATGATTTTTGAAACAATTTGAACAATTTCAGTTTGAAACCTTGTAATTGTATATCATCATCACCATATATAAATGGATTTAGTTTTTTGGAGACGTAATGACCCAAGATAAACACCAGATAGTAAGCAACTTTTTTGGATCTCGTCAAGTTCTTGAACTTCAAATTTTGTAAGAATAAACCATAGGATTGTGATTTATCCCAAACGGTGAATTTAAATATTAAAGAGCGTAAAATTAGTTCAATTTCGTTGTTGTATTTTGTTTTATAAATCGGAGCAATCTTGTTGAAAATGGACAGGGACTGCGATAGAAGATTGTTGTATAGTTCCTGATCTAGCAGTGTAGCATCCAGCTGGTTGACACGAGTACTTGGAGCGAGCATTGTGGGTCTCGTTGTTTTAAATATTTAAAGACCTCAAATCTTTTTAAAGTGGAGCCAGAGAAAAAAACGGTTTTTATTATTTTTTCTCGGGGAAAAATCAGAAATAAACATCACTTCTCAGTACCCATTTAATACCATTTTGTACCAACTCAGCTTCATGGGGCAAACAATCATCACCATGACGATGTAATAAAGCCAATCCTGGTTTCGGTGTGACTTTAATCGTTTTTTTCCCGTTGTAAAAAATCGTGTTTCCACCTTTTAAGCCATCATCCCCATTTAAGTAAATCAGTAAAGTCCATCTAGTTTTATAAATTGAGTTGATTTTGATGCTTTCATCGTAATGTTTCCCGAAATGGTGGCCCTTTGAGTATCTGTAGACTCTCAGTTGAGGATTCAGTCCCTTTGCTCTTTTGAACTCGTTCAAAACGAAGTCCTCGTTGTATTCCCACATCAACACTTTTTGTAAATGATTCCAAAGATTCTTTGATGATTCCACATCTGTTATTGAGAGTCTGTCATTGAATCTAGCTGCATAATATCTGGATCTGACCAATGGAGTCGTGGTGAAGTGTTGTTTGTTGAGAATTTCAACCAGTTCTTTGCAGTAATTATCATCAAAGAAATGGTTTATTAGCACTATATCGTCTGAAATTATATCAATATTTGGTTGGAAAAAAGGTTTATAGACTAAATCTGTGGGGAATTTATCAACCTTATCCACTTCTTTCCTATTACTTCTATTCTTTCCCATCGTCTATGATTGTTTATCTCTTTTTCTATCACTTCTACGATAAATATTGGTAAAGTGAAAAAATTTTTTTTTTATACACAAAATCATCTTATCCAGACCCAAAAGAAGAATAATATAATAAATAAGAAGAATATAGCCCATGTCTTCAATGGTATTCCTGATCGTTGTGCCATAACCATCATGTTTTTGAAAGTTCCTTTCAATCTTTGACCTAAATGTTCAAATTGATTTCCCTTGAAATGGTTAGTATCAGTGATTCGTATAAAGGGTAGAATTGACTTTTTTTATCACTCACCAAATCATCTAGAGTCTTATTAGATCCACGTATCTCTTCTCCCATCTTCACACTTAGCTGTTTGCGTAGTTAGTACAGAACAGCAAATCACAATACAAATCCTTTTAACTAACTCACTCCTTTCAATGCTCGTATCTTCTCCATCATCAAGTTAGACTCTTCATTGCTTTGAGATTCTATTGTGCTCAGTTCTGATTCTCTAAAGTCCTTTGATGAGTTGTTCTCATATGGTGAACTTATCCTCTTTGGCTCATCGAATAGAGCTGTACGTTCTCTTGAATGTTGATGCGATGTGTATCTGAAGCCTTGTTAGTGAACTGCACACGCTGGTCACGTTCTAATACCCACCTTGAGGCCATTGTTTATATACAATCTATTGATTATGCCTCTATTCTAATAATAAACCAAAATGATTGAAAAAAAATATTACATAAACCCTAGCATTTCTAATCAATCCATAAAAGTGACTTATTAAAATGTCAGAAGAAGTTGTAATAGCTCCCAGTGCAAGCCTGAAGAACATTAAGCACATCGTGCTGATCCTCTCAGGAAAAGGAGGCGTGGGGAAATCTTCAATAACGACTCAAATAGCATTAACACTTGTAATAAAAGGTTATAAAGTCGGTGTACTAGATATAGATTTAACGGGCCCTTCTGTTCCTAGAATGTTTGGTGTTGAGAACAAGCAAGTGTATCAAGGTAGAAATGGCTGGATTCCAGTGCAAGTGTACCCCAAACCAGGTGAGCCAAATCAGAGTAATAATGGAGGTAGTTTAAGTGTCATGTCACTAGGGTTTTTATTGAACGATAGAGGCAATTCAGTTGTATGGAGAGGTCCCAAAAAGACAGCAATGGTTAAACAGTTCATAAGTGATGTCAGTTGGGGTGTGAATGGGAATGGAGAATTAGATTATTTATTGATTGATACACCACCGGGTACATCTGATGAACATATTGCCATTGCAGAAGAATTACAGTACTCTAATCCAGATGGTGCAGTGATAGTTACGACACCACAAAATGTTGCTATTGATGACGTTAAGAAAGAGATTAATTTCTGTAAGAAGGTGAATTTCAAGATATTGGGCATATTGGAAAATATGTCTGGATTTATATGTCCATTTTGTGAAGAATGTACGAATATTTTCAGTTCTGGTGGTGGATTGAAATTAAGTCAAGATGAAGGATTTGATTATTTAGGGAATGTCCCCATTGACCCAACATTTGTGGAAATGATTGAAAATCAACATAATGGGAATGGATTAGTTGAAGATTATAAAAAAGCATCATTATGTCCAATTTTTGATACAATAGTTGATAAAATGATAAGGAATATCGATTAATGGATTCATTTTATATACAGTATAATATGTGCAACACGCATAAAATTCTATATGAATTTCTTTAAATTTTCTGAAATGGTTTCCTCTTGTGTTGTGCTTAAAATAGGTTGAGAATACGATGAAGAAGTGATAGTTGTTGGGATTGAAGTTTTGATATTAATTGGTAATAAACCAGGCGTTGATAATTGTTGTTTGGATTTATATTTGCGAATAGATCGTTCAATCATTATCAACGGATCTTCTCCAGGTGTAGTTGACCTTGATATTTTTCGTTGATCTTCCTGAGTTTCAATATTTTGAATCTCTTCCTCTATCTGACTTAATTCAATATCTTGTTCATCCGAGCTATCGTTTATTTCTTTTTGTATGTCATCATCATTATTATTATTATTATCATACTCAACCATTTCCTCAGCTAGTTTATCTCTATTATTATTATTATTATCATAACCATCATGTTCATCCATTTCTTCTCCTAAATCATTGAAGTCAACTTCGTCATAACTTTCAGTATCATTATCAACTTCGAAACTAATACCCAGTACTTTACTCAATAAAGGAAATTCATTCACATCAATATTAGGCAAGTCACTCTTTCTCTCTTTTAAAACCTCCACCACATTCATTAGCTTCCCCATAACATCACCACATAACTCATTTATCTCACATAGTCCATCATTACTAGTATAATGATGCAAATCATCATGATTTATTTTGAAAGAATCAATTTTTTTATTCAATTTCCAATTGATCAAATCTGAATGATTAACCAGTCTCTTCTTAAACGTGTCGTTGACCTTTGAATACTTCTTGATGATCAGTCTTTCGAATTCCACAACTGAGTTGATTTGAACTGATAGATCATGTCTATAAGTTTTGATTATTGATAATAAATCATCTTGAACTTGTTGTATAGTTTCTGGTTCAATTGTGTGCAAAATTGATGAAAGCTTCGTGGATTCCAACGTTGGGAAATTAGGTACACCGTCAACCATCGCAATGACACTACACAAACACACTCAAAACTGACACAATATATAACTACCACTTGTGTATTAAGTATGTGTTCATCCAAACACCAACAATTTATATCAAATCAAAATTAATTCTGAACGATTCAATCACTTTGTTGATCAGAATCACACGAATAACGAATAACGAATAGAATGAGTTCAGTCAAAGATTCAAAGCATAAAAATAAACAAAATAATAACCAACAGAAAAAATTGCATCTCAACTCTTCTCAAAGTACTCAATTAAAATCAAATTCTTCAAGCACATCAAGTTTACCTTCAAAACCTCAAGTCATTCCAAGGCCAAATGGCAACACAGTTACCCCGAAAGCTGTCTGGTCTACTATTGCTGCTTCTAAAATTCTAGAACCGATTAATCAACCAACTGCATTACCAAAAGAATCAACTAATAACAACACTAACAATAACAAGCACAGTTTAATACATGAAAGTACTCATAATAATACCACAAAAAACACATCTCCACCAGCACCAGCACCAGCATCATCTTATGATCAGAACCAAAATGGGTTCAATTCATTAGAAATCTTGAACTATTTAAGCTCCAGAGCATCATCTTTATTGAAAAATGTCATCCCCTTTAAAGATTCAGGTTCTTCATGGGATATTGTCTCCAGTAAACAAATCAAATCTAAAAGAGACACTGATGATATTGTCTCAAATACCCTGGCCTCATATCTGAAAAGAATCCAAAAGAAAGATAATAGTGATAGTAATACCAATAACCATAATAATCATAATAGAGAGTCAAGTAAATATCATTGATACAGTATATAATGCATTCGTTGTTTAATGTTGGCTTCTCAATGTTTATGTTATATCAATTAGATGTTCAAAATATATTTTGTAGTTGAATTGTGAATGATATGAGGAATCTGATAACCCCACTAGAACTAAAGGCATTAAAAGCTTGGGTTAATTAATCAAAATTAACTAGTTTCTATGTAAAAAAGGATGTTAAATGTGATGTGTTTTCTTGAAATTTGAACTAATTTATACGGTAAACTTCTTATTACCTATTACCACAGTAATCTGTTGTTCACTAGTTTGAAGCCCGGGGCACTTTTTTTTCCCACAAAAGTAAATAAACATTCAATAACAATTCCATTTAGATTTAACAATTTCAGCCAGTTAAGATAATGTCATACTCATCACAAACAGTCCCCCAATTGAAAGAGCTATTGAAAGCTAAAGGACTATCCACATCTGGTGTCAAATCAGAATTAATTGCAAGATTGGAAAAATTTGACGCGTCTGTCACTGAACCTGTTCCTGTCGTTGAACAGCAAACTACTGAAGATCCAATTGAAGTGTCTGTAGAAGATCCATCTAATAAAGCCATTGAAGAAACTAAAGAAGAAATCAAAGAAGAAAACAAAGAAGAAGAAAAACCAGTTAAAAAGTCACTAACCCCAGAAGAACGCAAATCTGCAGCAATTGAACTAATCAATAAAAGAATTTTAAGAGCTAAGAAATTTGGCAATGAAGAAGACGTCAAAAAAGCCGAAAGGGATCTTACTCGTGTTGAAAAGTTTGGTGTCGAATTAGGTACTGCTTTAGCTCGTGAAATAGGATTGGCTTCTGCTGAAGGGCTAAAAGAACACAAAAAATTCCGTAGAAACAGCCATAACGGGAAATTCAAGCCATACAGAAACAGGTTTAATCATAAAAACAATAAAAGACGTGAATAGAGAATACATTTGGTCAACTTTCTGTATAATAGATTTTAATATACAAGAATTCGGATTTTTGTGTATAAGTAAGGAAAAAATAATAAGCAACAGATGCATTTGGGACATTAAAAAAAAAGAATTTATATTTTGACACTTCTGTATTCAATTGAGTCTCAGTTAGAATTCAAGTTATAATGAGTTTCAGTCGGGAATCATTCAGTGTACACATTTTAAACGTCCCAGTTGGTGTGCGTTGGCGTCAAGTTAAAGCAGAGCTATTATTAGCTAGTGGAATCCCTGAAGACACAATCTTACATATTCAAGTATTAGATCGTTCTTGTATCGTCTCGTTAAATTCAAGGAAATATGTCAACATCCTATGTGAGAAGTTAGATGGCTCTCAGTATAAAGGGAGAATTTTAATGCTTAGAACTGATGATCAGCTACAATTTCAACCTCAGTTGATCCCTCCAAATGGTAATTATCAAATGGTTTACCCGGTGTATCACCAACCAACCTATCCAATTGGCGGACCCCCAACTCCTATCCTTCATCAATCAATAACTGCTCCTCCAATGCCCCCTCCAATTCATCAACAAATGGTCCCATCACCTAATTACTATCCAATATATCATCCTCCTAATCTCCCAATGATTCCATCTTTACCATCTCCATCAAACAGTAATAATTCTACTAACTCAACCGCATCTTCAAGCTATACCTATCGTCCTTTGAGCTCTCAACAACGTTCTAATATGATGCCACCTTTAACTCCAGGAACATTGAATTCCAGTATATCATCTGTTTCACCTCGTGTTCTGAATTCCTTAAGACAATACCCTTATCAAACAATCACTGATCTCGAACCAATTCCTGACCGTAGAAGATTGTTTATTGGAAATATTCCATACAGTTCGGAATGGACAGATTTAAAAGATTATCTTCGTAATGCAGGTGATATTACAAGAGTTGAAATTCCAACAGAAATTGATGGGACTTCGAAAGGGTTTGCCATTGCAACTTATAGAAGTGAAAAAGATGCAATTAGGGCTATTGAAATGTTTAATCATGTCATATTTCAAGGTAGAGCTTTGACTGTAAGGTTTGATAGATTTCCTGTCAGGTCAAGGGATGAATTTAATAATGTTAAACAAAATGATGGTGATCAAGAAAAAGAAGTTGATCAAGAGAAAGAAGTTGAGAAGAGTTTAGATGAAGTCATTAAAAAGATTGATTCTAAGAAAATCAAAAATGAAGAAGTTAATGAAATTGATGATAAGAAATACGATGATGAAGCTAGAAATCTCATTGAAAGTTTAACATTATAGATTTAAGATACCGACAAAAGAAGGCAAAAAAAAGTTTGCAGCTCCTAAAATAAATATAGCTACTTAATGAAAACTCATAAACATATACACATATAATATATACGCCATTGCTGGCGTATTGGATAAAAACATTCAATTCAAAATTTTAGTTTTTTGTTTTTCTAAAGCTGGTCTATAAAATGGATACATAGATAATGAATTATCCACAATCAAGCTACTAATCTTTCAGGATCTCAATATCAGGAATATTAGCAGATCAAATAGAAAAGAATTATACAATAATATATATTTACCTATTACTCATGTTATTTTATTTCTCATTTAATGTATATTTCTATGATTTCTATAACATGATTATATACATGGATATTACAATGTTTTGTCTCATTAATCGTTACTGTCATTATCTCTCTTTACTGCGCTTTTCTCTATCAATTTAATACAATGGAATGAACTTTTGATTGTTACCAACTTCGTACAATTCCAATTCTAATACCGATGAACTTAAATCTTTGAAAACTTTATCTAAATCTTCTTCTTTTATATCTTTTCCCTCATGCTTCAGTCTAAATGATCTTGTTGTGTCATTACTGATTTTAAATCCAGTTTTACCATTTTGGATTAGTTCCAAAAAAGTTGGTGACGCATTAGATAATGGATGATACTTAAATTCTAAATATTTATCAAAATATTTCAGTTTAACAGTTTTTGAAACTTCTTTATTAGCATCTTTTGGGATCATTGGTAATAGTGGCACAAATAAAGATTCTTTTGAGATTTTTGTTATCTGAGTGCCTATCAGTGGATATTCATTAAGTATAACTTCATGAAATATTTCACATAGATTATAACAATTAGCATCAAACCCAAAATCTTTTACACAACAACCGATTAATTTAAAAAATAGATTTCTTGCTTGAATATTATTTAAATTCAAAACTTCAATTGAATTAAATCCTAAAGATTTTAAAATCTTTGATATCGTAACTGAATCATTCAATTTTTCAAACAAGTAATTGATGGAATCTTTGGAAATATCTTGGAAAAATCTTTCTAGTACAAAAGAGATGGATGCAGTGGTTATAGATTGTCCAAGAATTAATAAGTTTTGCTCATGAATATCTTGAGAATTTTCAGACAATAATAAGCATGTTTTAGAATTTTCAATTTGTTTTAGTAGTTTCTGTTTGGCATGGGACTGAGGAATCGATGGATTGAAACCTTTTAACATTGGGTCCGATGTACTAGAATTGATCAAAACTGATTTAATGGATGGTAAGAATGTTGAGTCACTAGTGATATTAATACTATTATTATGTACATTAGACGTGATACTTGAAGGGGAACGATTTAAGATCGAATTGAAAACCTTATTATTATCATTCTCATCAGCTGAGTGATCGTTAAGTGTTGAAGCAGGAGATGATTGATTCGAATCGTCAACCACAATAAACCTGTTATGATTAACTCTCGCTTTACTTGATCTTTTTCTATTTCTTCTAACTGACTGAACAGCTGCTCTAACTAGCTTATCAAATTCATTAATTGAACTAACTGGAAAGTTAAATTCATCTCTGAGTATGATTGCAATTTGATGAATATCATGATCTTGTTCACTAGCTTTTTTAGAGGATAAATTGAATTTATCAATCAATTCTAATCTTCTATTACTAAATTCTTTCCATCGAGCATTATCTGTGAAGTTCAACTGTTCTCTAATAGATTTAGTTAGACCGGCTCCTTTAGAGCTTCTTGACATGATATCCAACAATACGATAATAAATATTCAAAGTAAGGTCGTTCAATTCAAAAACTTTTTCCACTTGTTTGATTACTGAAGAATCAAAGATTCAAGTATATAACGGTATCCAAATCAGGAAAGGTTGTACAGCGATGGCTGTGGAAACTCCGAGCTCCTCGATGGGGGCACTGAACTTTGAAGGACGTTGTGTGGGGGTCATACTGTAACTCCAGAAACAGCAAATATTTGATTAGGAATATTTTAGCGCTTTTCTCATAATCGCTACGTCGTTGATCGTTGAAGAAGCGAGTCTATCAAAGAATGATCAACGGTGTAGCAAACCCATAGAAAAAGTATATTGAATAAAACGAAAATAAAGATTGTAACGATTAATAGAAAGTGAAAAGGGAGGTTTGTACAACTCTATCAGAGGAGAAAGCAATATTTATTTCTGTCTAATACGTGTTAATAACTGATTCATACAATTGATACACGTACTTTGACAATTGTTAGTTAGCTGTTAGCGAAGTATACATATTACATTTTTTAGGAAACTGAATAGTGAACAGATATCACAAATCTTATGAGTAGACTGTAACATATTCATAACACCATTTCCTAAGGGAGATTTTTATTGCTAAATCTGAAAAAACTATTAGTCCTTTACAAGATTGAAAAAACTGATTTCTGAAGCTTGAGAAGTTTGAACCGATCTATATATCTTGACTTCTAAGTTTTAACGCTATTTTTTTGACACTTGGTTTTGGCACATTTTGACAGGAACTATCATGCTAATCTCCGTGCATAGCTTTATAAATAAACCAGCAATTCGTTCTGATTGATTGTATGATGTGCAAATAAACAAGCTTATAGTTCTAAATTCAGATGCCTGATAATAGATATGATCTAGATGATATACAGAGTCAATCAAGTGATGTTTAGGAAAAGGTGAGAAAAGCTAGGAGAGATAAATAAACCAATAAAGCTTAACGAATATAACGGGAAGGTGTTTTGATCTAGTTCAATACTCTCACAAAGATTAAAAGCAACTTTGAATACCTGGTACCATTATAAAGATCCTTGATTGCTGAACCCTATTTTATGACTTACATTCTCCAAATGTTTTCGATAAGGAAAAATGTGCAAAAGATTCACAATAAAATCTTTCATACTTCCTAACAAAGAAACTTGATGATTAAAGAAATAGCACATATTCAACCTTAACCTTATCTGAAGAATAATATGAAAAGCTTATCCCTTTATTAGGAAACTTCAAAAGTTATCGATCTGATTCTGAGCTGTAAATCCTATCTGAAAATGCAATCAAGAAGTAGAATTCAATTCAGCCATATAATAAGCATGTCCTGATTATAGCAGTTTTGACTTTTCAGTGCTCCTTTTCACTACAATATCAAATTATATTACGAAACTATGCTTGACAAAAATAATGAAAAATTGGAAGGAGGAAACATCGAAGTCACTCCAAAGGTACCATCTCGATTACGGAAGAAGAAGTTGAAGAACATCATTATTACTTCAATCCCATGTAAAAAATCGTGGTAGTCAGTCATACTTCAGTAAAAAAAAAAAAATCCACGAAAGGAATCTAGAGATAGATACCTTTTTCTGGTATGCTCATGAACAACCTAAAGAGAATGCTAGTAGTTAAACTAGATATCACTATGATGACATATGTTTGTGTATCATACTTTGCAAGTGTTTTATTGAGTGGCTTAATGGTTTACAGAAGTCGATGAATGACAGAAATGGTTTGGCTGGCTGGAGATGGCTGTTCATCAATGATGCTGTGATCATAATTTCTAATTACAATTATACGGTGTTTATTTGTTCCTGATTCACCAGAATCAACAAAATCTGAATTTTATCTAACACAAGATGATTTGAATTTAGCAATTGAAAGAATTAACGTTGATGGCAGAGAAAGAGTCAACAAATTAGATATGTATGTGCGCATTTAAAAAGATATTCACAAGTTATCAGTGGTTTTTATTCGTTGTTGCTTGGACTTTATGGACATTTTATGGTGGTGTCTAACAAGGTTTCTTCAACGTTGTTTTGAAGGGTTTAGGTTACGATGTTTATGATAGGAATATCCATAGCACAGTTTCAGGTGATGGTATTCTAGGTTGTCTTGTATCTTGGTTCTTGATTGTTTAATTGGTAGAAGAATTGAAATTGCTCTATTTCTAACATCATTTTGGGTACTTGGTGCAGTCATCATCAAATTTTGGAACGTTTAAAGAGCAACTTTAAGGCTATTTAGTATTAGGTATTTATTATGCAGTTTCCCCAGATATTGTTGATTGGTGCAATGAATTATGTAAAGAAGATAATTAACTGACAGTGACCACTATTGGCTCGTTGAGTTAATATTCTGGTTTGTTGGGGATTCCATTCTCTGTATTCTTGTTCAGCACAGACTATGCACCAAAGTACACGAAGGGTTCAACAGCTACTTTATCAATGTTTCTTTATTTTTTATTTCTTTTGATTATCAAAGGTATCAAAATAGAAAAAGAAAATACATTAGAAAGCAAGTCTATTCTAAGACTGATGAGTTTGAACTTCTAGAAGAAATCAAACCTTAAATTTTATGCTTTGTGAATTCGCTGATTAATATATCTCCATTTTTGGTAAATAATCAATTGTAAATATATCTTCTCTTGGTTACCCCAGATTATTACAAAAAGTGAGGCCACAAAATAAATAAATAGAGATTCAAACTTTATAAGATGATCTGATCGAATAATATGAGATCTTTCAAGGTTTCAAAACAACTGGACTTAACTTCCCCAATGAGGCCAAATCTTTTCAGTTGCAGTTTAATATCATCGAATATCAACTTCTAAGTACACTAATGTTGAACATAGATTGAACTTTTTTGATACTCTGCGTGTGGCATATCATATCACTCTGCAAAGTGTCACTTTTCAAAACCAATTTAAACTACTTATTAGGTATTTTTGGTGGGGCAAACAGTAAAGTAGAAAATATGACTCAACGATTCAAGAGAATTGAATCATAAAGTCACCGATAAACGGATTTATAAATCATTCCTTATTGGTGAAAGGGAGAATGGAACTTAAAAATCTTTCGTCATTATTTCCCCGGATTTTAAGACTGGTAAATCGGATTTTGCCCCAGAATTTCCAGTTTTAAACAAGTTTTGAATCAAATGTCCCTTAACCCGGGTCGAATGTTCCAGGAAGAAACTCCTTTTAAATCATACAAATGTTTCAGGGACTCCTTCCTTAACCCCTCGGTCAAAGGGTATTTATTAATGGATAACATTAACTGACATCAATCCGATTCACTTAAACTCTCATAGAGAATTTTATATAAATAGTTTCTAATTCCCGTTTTAAATGTCATAATCTTACCACTATTTTCAAGTCTGTATTAATTTCATTAAATTTAAAATAATGTCTTTACAACAAGAAGAACAAGCATTTCAACAAGAAGTTGCTGCCATTGAAAAATGGTGGTCTGAACCAAGATGGCATAAAACTAAAAGAATCTATACTGCAAAAGACATTGCAACTAAAAGAGGTTCTTTGAAAATTGATTACCCATCTTCCACTCAAGCTAAAAAATTATACAAATTATTAGAAAATCATGATGAAAACAAAACCACTTCATTCACCTTTGGTGCTTTAGATCCTATTCATGTTACTCAAATGGCTAAATACCTAGATACTGTTTACGTCTCCGGTTGGCAATCATCTTCAACTGCTTCAACTTCAAATGAACCATCTCCAGATTTAGCTGATTATCCTTATGATACCGTTCCAAATAAAGTTGAACAATTATGGTTCGCCCAATTATTTCATGACAGAAAACAACGTGAAGAAAGATTGAACTTACCAGTTTCAAAACGTGCTGAATTGAAAAAAATTGATTTCTTAAGACCAATCATCGCTGACGCTGATACTGGTCATGGTGGTATTACTGCTATTATCAAATTAACCAAATTATTTGTCGAAAGAGGTGCTGCTGGTATTCATATTGAAGATCAAGCTCCAGGTACCAAAAAATGTGGTCACATGGCTGGTAAGGTTTTAGTTCCAATCCAAGAACACATTAATAGATTAGTTGCTATTAGAGCTTCTGCTGATATCTTAGGTTCAGATTTAGTTGTTGTTGCAAGAACTGATTCTGAAGCTGCTACATTAATCACTTCATCAATTGATCACAGAGATCATTACTTCATCGTTGGTGCAACTAACCCAAATGTTGGTGAATTAGCTACCATCTTACATGAAGCTGAAGCTCGTGGTGTTTACGGTAATGATTTACAAAAAATTGAAGATGAATGGACTGCCAAAGCTGGCTTAAAACTATTCCATGAAGCTGTTATTGATGCTATTAATGAAGGTTATTACCCAAACAAACAAGAATTAATTGCTAAATTCACTTCTCAAGTTAATCCATTATCTCAAACTTCAAACAAAGAAGCTAGAGCAATCGCTAAAAAATTATTAGGTAAAGATATTTACTTCAACTGGGAAGCTCCAAGAGTTAGAGAAGGTTACTACCGTTACAATGGTGGTACTCAATGTGCTGTTAATCGTGCTAGAGCTTTTGTTCCATATGCTGATATCATCTGGATGGAATCCAAATTACCAGATTATCAACAAGCTAAAGAATTTGCTGAAGGTGTTAAAGCTAAATATCCTAACCAATGGTTAGCTTATAACTTATCTCCATCATTTAACTGGAACAAAGCCATGTCCGTTGCTGATCAAGAAACTTATATTACTAAATTAGCTAAATTAGGTTACGTTTGGCAATTCATCACCTTAGCAGGTTTACATACCACTGCATTAGCTGTTGATAACTTTGCTAAAGCTTATTCTACCATTGGTATGAGGGCTTATGGTCAAACTGTTCAAGCTCCTGAAATTGAAAACGGTGTTGAAGTTGTTAAACATCAAAAATGGTCAGGTGCTGAATACATTGATAACTTATTAAAATTAGTCACTGGTGGTATTTCTGCTACTGCTGCTATGGGTGCTGGTGTTACTGAAGATCAATTCAAAGATGATAAATCAAAATTATAATCTGTTTGATACTTTTTTCCATCCATTTAAAATGTTTTGAAACATTTAACGTATATATAATTTATATATTATTTATTATTACTATCAATAAAACAAAATGATAACTTACCTGAATTGTAGTGTATGTATGTATGTACTTTCGAATGGCTAGTTTATTTAGTGTGTTATATACCTCTCTACCAAAAACCCATAAATGATTTTTTCATACTGACCTGATCAAAAAAAAATAAAATAAAAAGACATTAAAGTTATACAATAATCATATTAAATATTTACGAGATGACTTGTGATGTATCTTAGTAAGATAATCCACAGATATTACATTACAACTGTTCAAGATGGGCTTCTAGATATTTAAGTACAAGACCACAAGTTTCTACCAAATACTAACCAAACTTTTCCATAAGACCATTTTCTCCAGATATTTTTAAATATAAAGAAACAAATTTACAAAAATACCAGCTTAATGGCCACATACACTTCCCAACCAACAAATAGCCCTCTTTGCAGCCGATTAAAACACTCCAAAGCTCACCATATTTGTAGAATGAAATTTTGCTAGCGATTATGTAATCAATCTATCACGTGACTAAAATCCCGGAATATCCCAATCAGGTATTTTTCGTGTCTCGGAATTCCCTATATACTAAAATCCGTTTATTTCGATTAAGACGACCCTTTCTTTAGTATTTAGAAAGTCAAACAATGCAGAATGAGTGCTGATATTCACTACGTTGGCTAGACTGCCAATATATTTGCTGTCGTTACAAATTTATTAGTCATAGAAGTTTCCCCATACTAAAATGCTGGAAAAAAATTAAATACCCTCCTTCTCCAGAATTTCTCACCTAAAAAGTAAGATATCTTGAGATCCTTTTGGTTAGGAGGATCTCTGAACCTATTAGAGCACTGGGATGCCCCAGAGTATATGTATGATTAGTTTGGAATGACTTTCTAAGCTTTATTGTTAAAAAAATGTGCATGATTTAATCAATAACTCAAAATAAATAGAAGGCTATATCTTTTCATGAAGAGAAGCATTCAACTTCCTAAAAATGAAGAGCTGATCAATGAAATAAATGAATTGTTCCAAAAATACAATGTTGATGACCTTTTGTGAAGTTGAAAACATGCTGATTACCAGCTCTTTGTAGTTGATGGATGTCAGGTTTGAAGGATTGGTTGACCAAATCAAGAACTCCAATAAGTTAAAGACTGTAATTAATCTGAGTACTCAATGGTTTTCAATATCAGGATTAAAGACTTGAGTGATCAAATCAAGGTTTAATAAGCTGAAAACTGAGATTAATGTTAGTACTCAATAATGTTAGATATCCAGATTGATGGTTTGGGAGACTTTAATAAGATGAAAACGGTGATGAATGTTAGTACTCAATGGTGTTATATTTAGAATTGAAGAGTTGAGGGACCAGTTCAATACTCCACTAAGATGAATGTGATCAATCAGAACTCCTATAAAATGTGATGCATCTGAGTTGATCGTTAGATGTCAAGTCTAAAAACTTCACTGACCTGATCAATATTCTAATAAGATGAAAACTGCAATAATTGTTAGTCAATGGTATTGGATATAGGATTGAAGAATTAAGTGACCAGTTCAAGACTCCAATAAGATGAAAACTGCGATGACCGTTACGGCGAGGAATCGACTGACCAGATCAAGACTGCACCCAATAAAAGAAGATGAAAATAAGTGTTAGTAGTGGTATCAGAATTGAAGAATTGAGAGACCAGATCAAGACTTCAATCAAATGGAGACTGTGATGACGAATTATGACTCTCGTAAGATAAATACTGTGATGAATGTTAGTAGTTCATGGATTCAAATCGGAGAGTTGAAGAATTGACTGACCAGGTCATAGACTCTAATAAGATGAAGACTGTAATAAGTTGATAATTAACGGCTGTTGGTGTTAGGTGCTATTATGAACTCATTGATGGACCAAAACAATTAATTCATAATACCTAGGGTATCATATATCAGATATCACACTCTTACAGGATGTATACTAAAGTAGTTAACGTAATGAATTAGAAAATTAGGTTTTTAGATTTTAACAAACACAACTTTTAGAACAAACATTTTTGTGGATACCGAAAATTTACCATAGTAGATTCTTTAATAGAAGGAAAGGCACAATTGGAATTGCCGCATATGGATCTATACCGAGCTTTATCTAATTTAAAGATCATAGTACTTGTAACTCCAGAATTCTATATAGGGCAAAATGCAAGAATCTTTCTATATTTACATTCATGATTATGAAAAAAAGGAAAGAGTGTCCATAACCCAGTTGATGGTTCATTGGATCCCACAATCTCTCACTGTGGCAAATCCTTCAGCTTTTCAATTAGTGTAAACGGAACTGGTTTCAATGGTTTCACTGGTTTTAGTTGTGAAAGTATTTTCAACTTCATTGGAATCAATAAAATAATGAATTATTGTCATTAATTTCTGAATCTGGCGTGTTATTGATTTCATAACGATTCCGTTTGTTAAACCAATATGAACTGTTTTAACGTCAAAAAATGATGGAGAAACTGGAATTCTATATTTTTCAACCTCTTTAAAAGTAGCAAATACAGTGCATTTGAATTCATCAATGACAACCCAACTTTATTTGGGAATCTCTGCAAGAAAATAGCAGAAAAATTCATAGGCTTACGGTAATTTTATTGCTGTTGATAGTTAATTTACCTTTGTTCCCTTCCAGTGAAGTTTTCAAATCAAGGGCATTTGATGAATCTTCATCCCTTTTGGTATTTCCTGAATGAACAGTAATATTTGGAGCATGTACTATCCAATTGGTACTAACAGGTGTGAAAACGATTCCATAAAATGCATCTTCGATTTCAGTATTAGTTCCATTGATTGAACTATTGATATATGCAGTATAGATTGAATGAGTATCATATCATTGAATTCGCCATCCGTAAAATATCCCATCTTAGGTGCTTCTCGAAGATGTGAGAAACTGATACGGCTGTCTTTAGAAGTTGTGGATTTTAATTAGACTTGTGTAGATGCATTGGTGACGTTGAATAGCAGGACTAAACTAACGAAAATATGTCCAAAGAACCGATACTATAATGTGATTTGATCCAATTAATTGATTATATAGCTGAATAGATGTACATAGTACTAGAATTTTGCAAGAGTTATATAGGCGAGTTCAAATAACTCATCTTGAGTGGGTTGAGATAAAATTTCGAATCCAGGAATTTCAAAAAAGGTGACGACCTTACACAAACATAAAGGTAAGAAACGGCGATGTCCCAATCCCAATCATGAATTATTCAAAGAACTAATCATGAAAAAATCATTTTTGAAATTGACAGGTTTTAGTAAAGATTTTCTTTTGTAGTTTGGAATTACTTCAATTCTTTTGTGTCAAATTGTGTATTCTGAAAAACGCAAAAAGTTCATCAATAAATGGCTGTTCCAGGTTTTACCTTCGACGATGTATACTTCTTGACCTCTTTTATTTCAAAAGTTTATCTGAATGTTTGAATCACTACCAAAAGAGTGCAAAATTGGCAATTTTTACAACAACCCTAAAAATGATAGGAGTTTCTGAGTGTAGGTTTCTAACCGAAAAATATTGATAAAAATTGGCAACTTGGCCGAGTGGTTAAGGCGAAAGACTTGAAATCTTTTGGTATTTTACCGCGCAGGTTCGAGTCCTGCAGTTGTCGTAATTTTTTTTTTTTTTTTTTGGACTATTTAAACACCCCGTTCATCACTGATTAGTTCTTCTGGTCACTTAAGCATAATATTGTTTTTTTTTTTTAAGATCTCAAAATACAGCTTTCCATCTTCTTACTGGTTTGTTCTTAGATCGATCTTGATAAATCACAAAATATTAAATTAACTAAAATTAAAAATGAAGTATTTTGTTTTATTTTATTTAACAGAATATAAATTATGATTATGTGTTTTATTAATATAATATTATTTTTTGAAAAAAATGTTAATAGAATTAATACAAAATAGATTTAAAACACAGGAAATATCACTACAATTAGTTCAGTTATTAATAACACTGCATTCCTAAATTAACTATACATTTCATTTTCTACGTCATTAAAGTTTTATGTGAATTCCCTTCATTGATCACCTCTTAAAGCTCTGATAACAGCAGGTCTTCTCATCATGTTTTTAGTCCATTTATAAACTTCAGGAAATTCAATTTTTAAATCAATTCCAATTCTATCAACAACGTTATTCCATGGGACGAAGGCTAAATCAGCAATGGTAATTCTTTCACCAACTAACCATACGGGATAATCAAAGAATCTCGATTGTGACAAGGGAGTCGTACCAGCAGAATAAGCAGCTGCATTCTCAACATCTAATTCCATAATTAAGGCTTCTCTTTTTTCAGCTAATGCCATTTCGACAACACCGTAAACTCTTCTTACTTCATCGATGTATCTTTCAACGGCACTTGGGACTTGTTGAGTATGGAAATATCTAAAATGTAAAGCTTGACCAATCATTGGAGCATGACCTGATGTTTGGAAAAACACCCAAGATGTAATTTGTGATTGTTCATTGATGTTTTCACTCCAAATCGGACATTCACCAAAGTTTTTAAGATAATTTTGAACCAAGTATAACGAAATCGAACCAGATTCCCAAATTCCCAAATTATCATTATTATGGTCAATCAATGCAGGAACCCTAGCATTTGGATTTATAGCAACAAATTCGGGAGCTCTTTGTTCACCTTTATTGAAGTCTAAGAATATAGTATGATAATCAAGATTCAATTCACTCAAAATGATAGCAACTTTGAAACCATTTGGAGCAGATCTATGAGAAAATAAAGTATATCCTTCAATTGGTTGATTCTTAAAGAAATGAGATATTCTTGATTCGGAAACATTGGTCAAATTCTGCTGATTTAATAGAGTTTGTTGTAATATGTTTCTATCATTGTTACTATTATTTATGTTCTGATTTTGACTTTGAGTTATATTTGGATTGATATTTGAATTTTGACTTTCATTCTGTATATTTGTATCATTAATATGAACGTTTTTCAATGCTGATGATAAGTTACTGATTGGATGTGATTGTGGCATCTGATATGAATCTTAATGAAGAATAAATGAAATTTATTTGATTCTAAGGTTGTATAATAACAAGAGGGGATTGAAACAAGGTCAACTAAAGGCCAGTTAAAAGATTGACTTGAGGAATTGAGCGTGGCTTAGCTTTCTGTGGTCAAATGAACTGGAAGAAGATGGATAAATTTCCTTTTAATGACTTTTAAAATTGAGTGTAAATTGGAAATGACTATGAATGAAGCACAAGGTTGAATTTTTTATGAAAATATTTTTTTCCCCTTCGTCTTTTGACCGATCACCACAAATATTTCCCACTTAACGAAATAGAGAATGAAGAAATGCAATTAAATTAAAAATTAATGAATTTATATATAATAATGACTCTAAATAAAGTACAAAATATTGAAGTTAAATTGAGTAATCAATTAAGTATCTTTTTTTACCCACTTTCTGCCCACTTATTTTTCTTAAAAACGTGAATGGCCCGTTTAAATAGTCCAAAAAAAAAAAAAAAAAACCAAAAACTGTGGAAGTGAAATCAAAAAAAAAAAAAAAATAACGACAACTGCAGGACTCGAACCTGCGCGGTAAAATACCAAAAGATTTCAAGTCTTTCGCCTTAACCACTCGGCCAAGTTGCCAATTTTTATCAATATTTTTCGGTTAGAAACCTACACTCAGAAACTCCTATCATTTTTAGGGTTGTTGTAAAAATTGCCAATTTTGCACTCTTTTGGTAGTGATTCAAACATTTAGATAAACTTTTGAAATAAAAGAGGTCAAGAAGTATACATCGTCGAAGGTAAAACCTGGAACAGCCATTTATTGATGAACTTTTTGCGTTTTTCAGAATACACAATTTGACACAAAAGAATTGAAGTAATTCCAAACTACAAAAGAAAATCTTTACTAAATATATACTGAAAATCATTTTGAACAAACATATGGATAATTTTCTCTAACGTAACATACACAAACGGTTCAAAGTTCATCATCTGCTGGGATGAACAGTAAATACATCATAACATCCATACACCAATAAAAATAAAAAAAAAACTAATTCCAAATGAGATAGAGAGAGAGACAAGACGAATGAAATAACATTATCATTAATACGTCATAATGTCAGAATCTTTTGTATCTAGAGAAGTAATTCCACCAACCATTTTCACATCTGGACTACTCTCGTGCTTGATTGTTTCCTTATTATTGGTTCTTATTTTAAGTATTGCAATCTCATGGATCAGTTCATTGGATATTAGTTATGGTTCATTTGAGAAAAAAGTTGAACATGGTAAGAAGGCTCAGTAAGTGATACGTGTTATTTTTTTGATACCTTATATCATGATGCGTCTAGTTTTTGATGGTGCGATTGTGTTGTTGAACTACATGAGAAATTAATTTTTGGCTGTAGGGGAAATATTATATAGACCACTGGATTGGTCTTAGTAATTTAAGAAAAAAAAATTCATACAGGTGTCAATGAAACTATGAAAAGAATTTTCAGAATTGTTGTTATCTTTACATTAATGTACATTATTATATCATAGAAAAGAGATAATATTCATTTTTTGTAAAATAAAATCAATAAACATATGGAATGATTTTATATGGAACCTTTTTTTCATATTCTTCCCAATATTCACCATATTTTTCTCTGCATTTAATTTCATCTCTTTGTTGTCTGTGTAATAGTAGAGAAGCGAAATAAATGACATAATAATATGTCAATGGAGTTTGGAATCCTGTTGCTAAACACCAAGTTAATGAGTATAACCAATCTCCAAAATAATTAATATGTTGAGATAATCCCCACCAACCATCACATAATAATTTGGTTTTACTATTTGTTTTGATTGAGTTTAAATGATTTAATTTACCTTTTCTGAATTTATTTTTTTGAATATTTGATGCTTTAAAGATATAAAATCCAATTAACCCAATAAATACAATAATCATTGAAAATGTTGAACCTAATTCAACATACTCCAATGCTAAATATCTTGCTTGAATAGAATATGACATTGGAACTAAAGCTAAATCTCCGAAGCATAACATATAACCGAATCCGTCAGTTGTAACATCAATCATTGTTAAAACACCTTCTTCATTTAAAACTCCATCAAATATGTAAATAAATTGTAAAATATTGAGTAAAATTAGTGAATCTGAAATATTTCCATGACTCAACCATTGTTGATGTGCACATGATAGATTAATAACTAGCCATAACATCATACCTGGTCTTAACTCACAGAATAATTTGATATCCCATTTACCAATTCTTGGATTCAATTCTCGACCAATAAACCAATCATAAAGTGGATCTTGAGTATTTCCACCTAATGCCAAAATCTTTTCATTATTACCTAGCCCATTTGGTTTAATCAATGGTAAAAATGAATAAATATAAACAAACGTTGATAATATAAAAGACCATTCGATTGTAACAATAGTAATTTCTAAAATATGATTATAGACGTATTGTAACTCTGGTAATAAACCATGAGTTGACCAAAATCTATAAACTAAAATAATACCAAATAAAGCAAAATTAGAGATCCCATTAATTTTATAAGTTAGGAAACTACCATCTCTTAATTTAACACCATTTGAATAATCACCAGGTAATATTAAATCAAAAACAGTTAGACCCCAAAACCAAAGCATGTAATAACACCAAGTTTGACCATGGAACAGTAAATCATAAATCGATTTTCCTCTGATATTCAAAAACTCTTCAATATTTAAATCAATACCAATCAAATGATAGTACGGATTAATCAATTGATGGAAACAGATTAGAAGAATTGGTAGACCAAATGTAATTGACAAGACACCAAAATCACCACCGAACTCTTTGTGTTTTGTGACAGGATTAAGCCTGGACATTATTAGTATATGAGCGATCAATGTAAATATAATGGATTTTTTGCTTTTGTTTTTATATTCGGTTAAAATTTATTATTTCGTTTATACTAATTTTATATCGTTTAGAAAGACAACGAATTTTGTTTAGATTCAGTTCAAAGAACCAATCAGATCATTTTTCTTGAGGATTACTTCAATTCCAGCGACTCTCAATCAAACAACGGTCCCACCCATTTTTTTTAAATCGTTTTAAGATGGCCTTTGATATTCCACAGTGAGTAATTATAACACTGTTTTACACTAAAGACTCACTAACAATTCAAATAGATCAGTCATCCGTAAACTAGTGTTCTTCACTGGTGCGATGGTGTTCTTCCCATTGATCACATTCTTCACTCTTCAGTATCTATTCCGTGAGTATGACATCAGACACTACTAATACCTTTAATTACTAACAAAGTATAGAAAATTCACTTGTTTCTGGTGGTTCAAGTGCCGTTGTTGCCAATATCGTACTTATAGGATACATTGTCGTTGCATTCACCGAAGACGTAAAACTTGAACCAATGAGTGACACAGCAGAGAAAGACGACATCAACAAACTTGATTGAGTTTCTTATTCCTATAATTTGATTACATAACTAGTTTTGTTTTTATTATTTGTAGACACTTTATTATGAATTCTTTATTCATCATTAGGACCATGGTACAAAACCTCTCATTATTTGCATCTGTTGGTAAATCACAATATCAACTAACTGTTGATTCATTCGCCACGCTGACGGGTTCAAAACCTGAAGCTTACCAAACCTTAGTCATGTTAACTTCACCTAAAATAATCACAAAATTCGAACCAAATTCCAAAACTACACAATACGAACAACATAAACTTCATTTCAAAGCTCAATATCAAAATGAACTCGGATTTGACGTCACAAAATATAAAGATTGGGTTATCCAGACGTTTGATATACCTTTTGTCAATGGGAAAAGAAAGATATCAAATCAGAATATATTAGAAAGTTCTATCAATGTAGGCAATGATAACATACTGGGGTTTTTAAATGAATTGGGCTATAAACCAGATGTGGTATATCTTATAAAAGGAATTAAGTTCTATCACGGAAATATTACGTTAGATTTATTTCAGATTTTTGTTAGAAGAAATAATGAACTGACATCAATTGATGAAGATTTATACGTTTTGAAAAGCTATATTAACGTGGAAAAATCAACTGATGTTGATAATTTGACGAAAGGTTCTCAAGAGTTATTGAATTTGAAAAATGAATTACAAGGTTTAGTAGAATTAGAAACTCCTGATAGAAATTTTATGGATTCCAGAATCGGTATTAGAAAATAAGTTAGAAAGCAAATGAACCTATTTATATCTGTACAAAATTTGATACTTCTATTATACTGTAAAATTAATTTTATAAAATGAGATTTAGCAAGATTATTTCTTACTGTTTAATTTCTTCTTATTCTTTTCAATCTTCTTTCTTTTTTCTTTCAAGATTTCAACTCTTTGATCTTTTCTTTCATTTGAGGATTTCATCTTATTGTAAAGCTTACGATGTTTATTGGTCATCATAATAGTTTTTAATTCTTCTTGTTCTTCTTCTTCAGTTTTAGCTAATTTTCTCTTCTTTTTAGATTCTTGATTTAATGAATCTTTAACATCTGAGTATTTAACACCTTTAGCTTCTAATTCTAATTCCTTTTGTGCAAGTAACTCTTCATCATCAATTTCTTCATCTTCTTCAACTTGTTCTTCTTCTTCTTCTTCGTCTTCACTTTCTTCATCTTCATCTTCATCATTGTCTTCTAATGGAGCCTCTGGATTGTAACCAATAGCATCACCCCATGGAGACAGATGAGGTGGTAAAGCTTCACCTGGGGCATAGTCATTAACGGATAACAATTCAGCTTTGTTGATTGAATCAAAGACCCATTGTGGTTGAATATAAGTTCTACCTTGAACTTTACCATTAATTTTAGGACGATCAACGATCTGATGAGTAACTGAATTCAATATAGTTTCGTCAAAACTTTCATCTTTAAGTTTTAACTCATCAATTGTTAATTCTGAGATAACTTTACCACCAAATGATAAAATTGAAAATTCTAAAATATCAAATGGAACTTCTCTATTGATATAAAACACAAAATTTTCAAATAATCTTGTTCTTGTATTAACAGCATTTGATGGTTGTAATAATAAATCACCTGAATTTTTATTATTATCTTCAAATGAATCTAATTTGATATCTTCAACGTTTTCTTTAACTTCTTCATCATCTTCTTCAACAGTTTCTTCATCTTGTTTAGAATTTGCTTTCAATGCAGCGTTTAATGAAGATTGAGAAATAGTTTGAACTTGATCAGCATTGGAACTAGTTGAAGGTTGAATCTTTAAAACATCAGGATTTGAAGATTCCAAAATAAATGCACTTAACCCACCAATACCTTTTAATTTATCTTGGTCTAATTTTGGAGGATAAACTAACTCAGCATCAGAGTATAATTTATATAAAATAAAATGTAACAAAGTTGTATAAAACTCTAAAAATGTTAACATGATTCTAAAATCAATATCATTTGGAATAACTTGAGGAAATTTAAAAGGTTGTAACCATCTAACTTCAACACCTTTAACAACAGCCTCAAAATAAATACCTTTGATACTAACAAACACTTTTCTCAAACATCTTTCTTTTGAGATAAATGCAGACCATTGTTGACATAGTTTATTGGCAGTTTTAATAACCTTTGATGAAATTGAGTTAGTGACTGGCATGATTGAGAATAAAAATAACATGTTTAAAGCATCATCAATATCTCTTAGCGCATCAAGGAATGTTGGATATCTTTCCTTAATAACTTTATCTAATTTATAACTTGGTCTCATTTTATCTTCATAATTTTTAGCTTTTGATAATTCATTTTTACTGATAAATTTATTTAATTTTTTAGCAAAAGCATGGTGTTCTCTAAATTTAGCTAATATTGGTTCATGTAACAAATATTGGATATCTTTAGCATAATAAAAAGTAGTTGGTTTTGAATTACCATTATTAGCCTTTTTTTTATTTCTTGGTTCTCTAGGATAAATACCTTTGAATATACATAATCTTCTGAAATTAGCAAGAGAAATTTGCAACTTTCTGACTGCTTGAGTTCTATTGATGAAGTTTTTGGCGTTACCTTTTGTGAACTTCTTTTTAACGTAAACCATTTAATGATGATACTGGATCTTTATTGTGTTGAATTCTTTTTAATTTTTGGGGAGAAAATCTTTATAAAAAAATTTTCAGCTCATCGCGGGAGGCGGTCCTAACCTTTCCAAATTGGGCGATACAGTGGTTGAATCATTATGCTCTCTGGTCGAGAGGTTGGAGGTTTTGATTGAGTGGTTCAGATTAATGATAAGATAAGAATATTTAATCTATTCTATTATTTGATTCGGCCAATAGTTAATAATTGACTCTAAACAATAAGCGACAAAAAGAGTATATACTTCGATCAGTAAATTTAAACACTATATATATAAAGAGCAGAAAAACAAAGGTATAATATTTCAAATATATATGACCTATAAAAACTATAGTAAAGAGTCATCTGGTCCAATTAATTCAATGTAAACATCAGTTCCTAATCCATAACAGCTTTGTAATTCTAATTTCCCACCAAATTGTTCGACATATGCTTTAGTCAAGGGTAAGCCATACCCCATACCTGCAACGACGTTCATGTCTTCACCACCTACTGAATTTTGAGGCACATTACTTGAATCATCTTGGTGTTTGACTGAAGTGAATGAATAATCAAAGATATTTTTTTCAATTTCTGGTGCAATACCACCACCTTCATCTCTAAATCGTATACCTAGAGTTCTGTTGCCATTTTCAGATTTGGTTTCCATTATAGTTATGGTTATTGGTGTATCACTTTTATTATTTTCAATTTGAGCTCTTATACTGTTTTTTAAAATTTCAGTAAAAATGTATTCTAGATGATGACCAATGTAAGGAAATTCAATATCTTCACCATGATCTATTTTAATAGGGACTTGTTTATAATATTTGATGAAAGTCATGTCATTAACAAAACCTGAATAGATTGATAATAATTCAGAGATTCTCAGATTTTTATTTATTATACCAATATGTTTATCATTTGGTTTTTCAATTGTTTGAATATAGTTAGTGGTCATTGTCTCCATGTTGATTTTATCAATGAAATGATCATTTAAGAAATGAACAATGTGTTGTTTATTGAAATGAGGTAGTAAATCAGACACTTCTTGAAACCCCCTTGATAATGAAGGAATAGCATCTTGATGGATATTAGCGAATTTGGTTAATGTGTCATAGACTAATGATTCATCGAAATTAGCTTCTTGGATTTCCTTTGTTGATTGTAATAATAATTGTAAAGATTTGAGATATAGTTTATAAGTTAGTGAAATATGAGGATTCAAAATGATGATGTATGGTAATGATCTAAAAGCAGATAATCTTTTAGTGTTTAAAATAATTAAGTAGTTTATGGTGGATATAGAATTTTCCTTAGATGGTGAATTGGAAAGCTTAATTAACGAGTTTAATGTAATTTGTGGTATTTTATAATTAGAGTAAGTCGTTATCAATTGTTCCAATGAGGATCTTATTTTGTACTCTTCTCTGAAGGATAAGCTGTTGAGATGGTGTGATAGCTTTGACCGTGAGAGAGGTTTGAGAGATGAATGTATAAGACGTCTGAGTATCATGATGGTATGATATACTGTAGTGAGAGTTGTATATCAAAAGAGAAATTAGTGAGTCAATTTACGGATTTACGGATTTATGGACTAATATTTGATTATATAAGTTTTATATAATCACTTAGTAAGATATTACCTAATAATGTCACGCGATAGACAATTTCCGCTTTTCGTGAAGGAGATTTTGATTGGTTGTCCCGATTGAAATTGTATAAAAACTGTGGGTAAATCCGTAAAGATTAGATATGATACATTGATAAAAGTGATAAGTTCAATGAGTTTGACTAAAGAATCGAATACAGTAAAACCAAGTTACTTCTTTTTATTTAAATAATATAATCTATCACTAATTAAGTTACTTATTCAATTTCAATCAAAACTGCCTTAAATTTTAATTACATTTCGAACTAAACGGTCTTTATACATAAATTTGTTAATAAATGTCTAATATTGAATCTGACTCAGTTTTCTACTACTAAAAATAAGCGTAAAAAAAGCACTTGAAAAAGATGCCAAAATCTACAAGTGATTTTTTGCATATAAGGCACCAAAAAAGAAATAAAAAAAAAAAAAAAATTCCCACTCCATGAGAGATTACAATTTGTTATCAGGAAATGAAAATTTTTTCATTTATCTTTTCAATTTTCCCATTGTTCAAATATTTAAACTGTTGAATTTTCACGTTGATCCTTGATTGAATTCCTGAACTTCAACTTGTGTTGTTATATTCTTATAATAAAGATATACAGTCTCACCAATTCATCATATAATGTCTGACATAAAATTACAAGACTTGGAGAAAAACATTTCCATCCGAGATGAAGAGCTATATTTAGGTGAATCTTCTATTGGTTCTCAATCTGAAACCACATTCTCTTTCATTAACAAGATAGTGGCTAAATTGAATGCCGAAACCAAAGGTATTGATCGAGTTTTAGAACATGAAAGAAACCCAAATGAAGGTATCATCGAAGCTTCTTCCATGTGGTTCTCTGCTAATTTCGTTATTGCCGCTTTTGCTTTGGGTATGTTAGGTGGTGGTGTTTGGAATATATCTTTCTGGGAATCTGTTTTAACCATCATCTTCTTTAACATCTTAGGTTTAATATCTGTTGCATTCTTCTCAACTTTTGGTCCAGAATTTGGTTTAAGACAAATGGTTCTTTCAAGATTCTTAGTCGGTGATTACGCTGTTAGAATCTTTGCCTTCATCACTGGTATTGCTTGTATCGGTTGGGGTGCTGTTAATATCATGGTTTCTGCTCAATTATTAAACATGGTTAATCAACCCCATTCTTTACCTCCATGGGCTGGTTGTATTGTTTTAATTATATCTACTATCATTGTTACTTTATTTGGTTATAAAGTTGTTCATTTATATGAAAAATGGGCTTGGATACCAAATTTACTGGTGTTTTTAGTAATTTTAGCAAGATTGAAAATATCTGGTAATTTCGATGCTGGTTCATTCACTCCGGGTTCAAACACAGCAGGTGCTGTCTTATCTTTCGGTGGTGCTATTTTTGGTTTCGCCTCTGGGTGGACCACTTATTCTGCTGATTACACCGTTTTTATTAGAAAAGACTATCCAAAATGGAAAATTTTTGTTGGTGTTTCATTAGGTTTATTTGTTCCATTAGTCTTTTGTATGGTTTTAGGTGCTGCTTGTATCACTGGTATAAAGAAAGATCCAGTCTGGGCAGAATACTATGAAGAACACCAAAGCGGTGGTTTAATGTTTGCCATTTTAGCTGTTGATTCCTTAGGTGGATTTGGTCAATTTTGTGCCGTTTTATTGGCCTTATCCACTGTTGCTAATAACATTCCAAATATGTACACCATTGCCTTCTGTGCTCAAACATTCTGGTCTCCTTTAGCCAAAGTTCCAAGAATCATTTGGACCGTTAGTGGTAATTTCCTAACCCTAGCCATTTGTATCCCAGCATATTACCATTTTGAAACTGTTATGGATAATTTCATGAATTTAATTGCTTATTATTTGGCTATTTATGAAGCTATTGCTTATTCTGAACATTTTATTTTCAAGAAAAACAAGTTTTCTAACTATGACATTGAAGGATGGAATGATAAATCAAGATATCCAATTGGTATTGCTGGTTCTATTGCCTTTTGTTTAGGTGTTGTTGGTGCCGTTTTAGGTATGGACCAAGCTTGGTATATGGGTGTTATTGCATCTAAAATAGGTGATGATGGATCTGGTGGTGATATTGGTTTCGAACTGGCTGCTGGTTTTGCATTCATTACTTATAACATTGTTAGACCTTTTGAAAAGAAGTATACTGGTCGTTAGATTTGCTTTTCAATGTTGCGTTTTGTATAATAGAATTAAGATTTTGTATTTATGAGTATTTCAAGTGTAGAGAATAAGGAAAATAGTGCAAAGTCACCATTTACCACTATGGAATTTGGGAGTACAGATTTGTATCAAAAGATGTTAATAGATATTAGAATCTAGATATATCTTGCAATGCTGAACGAATATATCTCTTAATATTTAGTATTGTATTGTTGTATATTGTGTGTGCATCTATTTACTATTGTGTATTCTTGTTTGTTGCCCTGATTATGATAAGAGATAATCAAAAACTGATCTCTTTGTTAAAACGTTTCCATTAAGCACTAATGTCCATATCAATGCCAACAGGAATGGATCCCACAAGGATATTACCGATGTATGTACTACTGTCATGTTCAGTTAAAATATCCTACTAATTGATTTCAGTCCAATTTCTCCTAAAAAAGCATTAAAATTAGGTACAACAGCAGCTACATGGGAAAGTATCAAATTTCAAACATCAAAATCGTTCAACACTTATAATAGTGAGCCAGCTGTTAAAGCAGAAAATAATCACAGATATCATATTAGACAACCTTCATTGGTCAAATTTGGTAAAAATGGTGAAGTCTTTATGTCATTTGGTAACGTTTTAGAAGTTTGGGATTGGTTGCCATCAGCTTTAGAACTTCATTTATTTGATGAAAAATATAAAGATAATGAATACAATGGGTTATATTTAGTTGGTGCATTACATGATTTCTCACCAACTGATGAAATCATTAATTTCGAGATTATTGAAATTAATCAATTATCTAACACTTATAAAGTTTTGATTATCTTGAAAAGAAACAATGAGACCATATTTTTAGTCAAACTTATCGGACAATCTGATGAAGCTTTTCAAGATTCTCTTGTATTACCACCTTCAGTTTACGGAAATGGGCCATATAAAGTTAAAACCTCAAGTGATTTCATTGGAATTTCAACAAATCAAGGTTCTTTAACAATATTTGACCAACTTAATCAACAACAACCATTATCATTAAATCTTAACGTTAAAATTCTCAACAATGATTGTCTTTTTGATATTCAAGGCAGGTTCTTAGTATATGTTCCCAATGAAGAATTATTTGACACTAATGAAAGAGATTTAATCTATACTAATTTAAATATTTCAATCAACAAGAAATCAATACTGAATACAATTTTTAAGATACTTTCAAATAATACAATTGATGGTATTTTCAAGATAACAGAAGATATAAAAGATAAAAATTTCAAAAAAACCTTAAAGACTTATTTATCAAGTTTGAATAATTCAACCTCCACTTCCAATTCAAAAATATTACTAATTGATTTGAAAACGGGTAAACAACTTGCATGTTTCAAACCGGCCAATGGTGTATCAAATTTATCACTTTCTCCTTTCAATTTAGAATTAATAACAATTAGTGAACGTGGTGATGAAATTTATAAATGGGATCTTTCCAGAATCCCAACAATCATTGAACTAACAGACATTCAAATTCGTGGCAAAACAAGTTCTATAGTAAATAAAATAAGTTGGTTTACCAATGATCTATATCAAATTTTGACATTAAAATCTGGTTCAATTCATTCTTTTTATACTAACTCAAAAGAGTTTAATTGGATTTTACCTAATTTGAAAGTTGAAGAAATTGGAAACATTAATCATTCGAAATACATTAGTAATAGTGGATTTATTGTCAAAGTCAGAAATTCAAACGTTTTATATATTATTGATCTTGATGGAAATTATGATAAGAAATTAAAATTATCAAATGAACCTATCAAAAAATCTTTATTACCAGATTATATTCCAACTGAACCAAATTATCGAATTATTGTCAAAGATGAAGACTGTGAAAAACAAAAAAATCCTTTATCTCAAGTTGAGATTGAAACTTGTCTGATTGGTGATTCATTGATAAATAAAAAAAATATGCTTTTTGCAAATTATGACTTCAATAAAAATGAAGAACAATGTGATGATAGTGAACCTTTTTGGGAATTTTACAAATGTTTTGGGAATGCTATTCCTTTCAAACCTAGTACAATAATTAATAATTATCATTATCAAAATCTGAATTTAGATGGTACTGTTAAATTTAATGATGATGAAAATCAAACAAATGATTTGATTGATGCTATGCAAGATGATTGTACTTTTCAAAAGAAAGAGCTTAAGACAGTAATGAGTGATGATGACAATGGCGTTGATGCTGTTGAAATCTAAAGTATTGATACTGATGACATAATTGAAAGTGTTTCTAAAAAAAGAATTGAGCTAATGGATGTGGTGTGGTGTTGTATTTACTGATTTGGGACTAATTGGTATTGATATTTACTTATTTTCTTTCTTTTTATTTATTTATTTATTTATTTATTTATTCAAATCAGTTGGTGACTTATTTGATTTAAGGAGTATAAATATTTGTTTTGCTTTTATTATTGTTGTTTAGTGAGTGGATACTTTGGCTAGAGTTATCTTTAAGTGGGAGTTATACAGATATGCGAATATTTTTAGTATATATATAATTATAAAATTGAATTTATCATTTTTGATAGTATGTCTTTGTTGTAATGTTTTACAGTTTAAACTTTAAACTCAAAATCATGGTATTTCACTATCAAGGAATTTAAATCAAGATCAGTTTTTATAGAACAAATATATATTGAAAACTTTGAACTTCTATATAATGCAGGTGTCTAATTATTTTGTCTGTATAACTTTGTTTTTTTTTCCATTGTCTTTTCCAAAGGAATACAACAAATGTTTAAGACTAGCATATATATCTTTTCTTTGCTCTTTACTGAATGAACTGTAAACATTGACCTGTTGGGCCATTTATGTAATGTAAATTTGAAATTTGAAATAAAAAGAAGGCTGCGTGCAGCTTGTTTTATCTGATTAAAGATTCTAAAATTTAGCTCTGAATCTGAAATTGAAACTTAAATTAAATCTCGTATCCTTTAATTTGAGCATCTAATTACTATTCCTAAATGGGAAAAGCAAAAACAAAAACTCCAGATTTGGATTTGACAAAACAGTCTTGTCATTTTCCTAATTCAATCGCCTTTTTCGCAATTGTTTGCAAATTCCGATTTCAGTGAAGAAAACATTTATGAATTGTCTTTAGAGGACATGGTTTTCACCAATTCGATTTGTTTTTTTAATCAACTTCATCGTAACCATTGTAAGATGATAACGATTTGATTACATTGATTGTTATATGGTTTATTTGTTTGTTGTTTGCAAGGATTAAAAACAACGGTAACTATGGTAAAAAATTTGAGAACGTTTTGATAAATTTAATTGATCCGAAAGTTCCAAAAACGAGTGACAAAGTGGGAAACAAATAATAATAACCAGATGCAAAAATACATGCTCAAATAGATAGATCATATTAGCAATTATACGAGAGTACCCAATCAAAAGATAGAGATCTCCGGTTTTCAAGAAGTTAAATTTAGTTTTAACTTTTATTTTGCGCCAGGTTGATGGGAAACAATGACTTCCGAATCCGGGAAGTTGTAAACAAACAGTTACCTAATCCGGACGGATCTTATATTTTCGTTATTTGTGTTTTCTTTCTTTCGTTTCTCGTCCATAAAAATTGAAACATTTTTCGAAAAAGCAAAAAATCAAATCTTTTTTTTTTCTTTAATCTTTTTTAATATTCATAATAGAATAAATTAAACTTCATTCGCTAGGAAAATGCAATTCAAATATACTTTAGTTGCTTCTTCATTAGTTGCTTTAGCTTCTGCTGCTTGTATGTATTCTTCTTGTTTCATTATTTGTTTTTGTTTGGAAATGATTTCAGATTAGTGTGACAAAGATCACTATTTGTTTTTAATTTCCCTATTTTTTTTCCTATCCTTTTCATCTGGGGGACCCCAAGGATTTTCTTCATTGGTCATTGGAGATTCAATGCATTTGTGGATCTCATCGGATTGGAGCTAGAATTTGAATTTTATATCGTGTTTTTTTTACTGTATCTGCTTCCATAATTAGGGGTATTATTTAGTGACAAGTTTTGGTGTTTTGGTATATAACAACTTACGAATGAGACTTTCCGGATGATTATTTTCTTCAATATTTGATCAAAGAATGGGATCAATCTACCCATTTCTGTTCAAATATCGTTGAGAGGTTTCTGACGGTCATTAATTTCTCCAATTTTTAGGCATTGTGTCCACTATTTCAATTAACTTTTAAAGGTGATAGTACTATTCTATCCAAACTATTTTGCTTGCTTCATACAAACTAACCCGTTTATTACATTCAGTCATCATTTGATTCAGAACTTGTTCTATTTTTATCCCGAGACATGAAAATGGGAAAGAAAAAAATTATTTCTAAACATGAACACAAAAACGAAAATCATAAAAATACTAACATTTCATAAACAGCTTCTTCTGGTTCATCTTCTGCTTCCGGTTCAGTCGCAGCTACCACCTCATTGTCAATTGCTTCTGGCTGTAGTTTATCCACAGCCACTGCTACTGCCCAATCTGATTTAGATCAATATGCTAACTGTAGAGCTTTAGAAGGTGAGTTAGTCATCAGTGGTTCATTAGGTTCTGCTGCTTTAAACAACGTTGAAGTTGTTTATGGTTCCATTTTAATTAAAAATGCCACACTCTTGACTTCATTCTCTGCTGGTGCTTTAACCACTGTTACTGAACAACTTTCATTAACTGATTTAATTATCTTGGATACTTTGAATTTACCTGTTTTAACCACTGTTGGTTCTATTAATTTTGTTACTTTACCAGCTTTAACTAGTGCCAACTTAAACGAAGGTGTTTCATCAATCAACTCTTTATACATTTCTGATACTTCATTAGAATCATTAGATGGTTTCCAAGTGTCTTCATTAGATACTTTCAATGTTAATAACAATAGAAATTTAGCTTCAATTGATGCTAAATTACAAAACGTTAAAACTGCTTTAGAAGTTTCATTCAACTCTGATTCTGTTGAAGTTACATTTGATGAATTAGAATGGGCTAACAATATTACATTCAGAGATATTGCAGCTGTTTCAATGCCTAAATTACAAAAAGTTAACGCTTCTTTAGGTTTCATCAACACTTCATTATCAGATATTGAGTTATCTACTTTACAAACTGTTGGTGGTTCTTTATCAATTGTTTCTAATGACGAATTACAAAGTACTGATTTCACCAATTTAACAACCATTGGTGGTGGTTTCGTTATTGCTAACAATACTGAGTTGGAAACCATTTCAGGTTTTGAATCATTAGAAACCGTTGGTGGTGCTATTATCTTTGAAGGTTCTTTCTCAAATGCTTCATTATCATCATTAAGAAGAGTTTCAGGTGGTGTTTCCATTGAATCAGATGGTGAATTAGATTGTGATTCTTTCAACGAATTAGATAGAAAAGGTTATATTCAAGGTGATAACTACGTTTGTAAAGGTGCTTCAACTTCAGTTTCTGTTGAATTAACTGCCACTGGTACTTCTTCAACTTCATCATCAACTGGTTCAGCTACCAACACCGCTTCATCGTCTGCTTCATCAACTTCAAACGGAGGTGCTGCTTCTAACTACGTTCAATCTGGTTCATTCATTGCTGCAGCCGGTGCTATTGTCTTTGCTTTATTATAAACTTAATAACACCAAGAGATTATGGAGTATTTTCTTTTTGAGTTTTTAAAAGCTTTATAAAATAAAATATAAAAAAATTAATTCATTCATTAAAACTTTTTTTTTTATTCCAATTTTATTATTATTTGGTATTTTTGATTTATATATGTCTTTTTTTTTTTATATTTACTTCCATTCATTCAAAATACCAAATAGGTCATTATAATCAATTTTCTTTTTTTTACTTATTTTGATTCAACAGTTTTTACAACTTCTACTTTATCCATGTGTGTGTGTTTTTTTTGTCATATTTAATTATTTCGATGTAACTAACTTGAATCAAAGTGTATAGTTCAATATAATAATATTATCATTAATTCCTATGAAAAGTTTATGACATGATGTAATCTATGCAATACTTGTTTAAAACTTGCACACAGTATCCATGTATTTTCTCAAGTATAAATTTTTACGATATATCTATAAACCTTTACCATAATTACCACTTTCAAAAAACTCAAAAATGATTTTAACGATAGCTTCTAAAGCAACCAACCATTCAGATAATTGTTTGACAACTTTCTCTTGATCAGCACCCAATTTTTCAAAAAAATCTTTTCTATAAGGACATGCATTCATTGCTAATTTGAAAACTGGTTTGATAACAAAACTATGATACTTTGATAATGTTTTACCGTAAGCATCGGTGAATGTTTTATTCAATTCCTTTGATGGGTTATCAATGGTTTCCCTCATTGCCTGAGCAGTGAATTGTAAACCTCTTGATAACCAAAGTAAACCTTGAGTGGCTTTAGTTTGCTTTTCAGCTTTTTCATTAATGACTAAATCTTGTAGAGTTTCAGATCTATCAGGTGTTGATAGCAAACGGGTTCTTAGTTTGGTAACGTTGCCCTTTAGATCATTTTGAACAACAGTGAAGGCGGTGGAACCCAGTAAATCTGTGAAATTTGCGTTAGTCATGTTTGAATTAATTATTGTATATATATATAAGGGTATTAAGTCACTTACCGAATAATTTGATGAGTGATTCAGAGGCATCGAGGAATTCAGCAGTGGAGATTTTGCCGTCGACGACTGGAACGTCAACAAATGATTTCTTCTGTTCGTCAAAGAAAGTGGACATTTTCAACAACTTTTTTTTATCTCTTTTTATACTAAATTTAAAAAGATTGAAAATCTAATCTCGACGACAACTTTTTTTTTTTGTTTACTTTTTATGAGAATTCAGGCTTCTGAGTCCTGAGACTGAGTTTGAAGACCATTTTTCAGTGGGGAAATGATCCATAAATTACACAAACTGGAGAGACTCTCAAGTACAACAAAACTCATCAAAATTCTTCAAATTTGCACGCTAATTCACTCATATTTTCCATCCTTTTCACATCTCGAGTTTTTGACACATTTTTTTTTGAAAATGATGTAATTTTTGGAAAAAAAAAGATCAAAAAAAATAAAAAGAAATCATTTCAAATGGAATTTGTATTGGGAAAATCAATTAAAAATGGGAAACAATACAAGTTCAATCCAATCAAGAAAGAGTTCACACTCACACGAGTCATGTATGTTTAACAATTGAAATATCATATTCAATTCTGCTTTTTTTTTTCTGTTTTTTTTTTTTTTTTGACAGTGCAATGCCGTACCTCTCCTGATAACAATTACTAACACTATTCTAGATAAACCAACTGCAGTCCATAACGAACACCTGGAAGGGAATAATGGCAACATATTCATGCACCATATGGGGTACATGAATCATCATAATGAAAAAACAACACAACCTAAATTCAAAGAAGGTAATTTCAATGATAACAAGGTCGCTAAAAAGCATCATGAATCAATTGCACCTCATGATATGAAAGATATGACAATCGAACCCACCGAATTGAATTCCAACTCAAAACCAACAACACCAAACATATTTGACACATTAATCGATAACGATTATTTCTCTCGTCATGGATCTGAACAAATTAATAATCTCAGTAACGATAATAATGGAAATGTGTTAAGTAGTGGACTCATTGATGAAGAAGACGTTTTAGGTTATGGAATTGATGAAGATTTAACAACAGGAACTACAAATATAGATGATGACGGAGAATTGAAACCAATATTGGTAAAGTATTATGATTTCAATGAACATCTATCAAAAACTGATAACGTTTATCTAATCGGTTCATTTAATCAATGGCATGAAAAAATTAAAATGGTTCCAGAATTTAATGCAAATGATCCCAATGAAGTGATTTATTTTAAAACTGTGATTTTGTTAACTTTGGGAGTTTATAGAGTTAAATTTTTAATCAATAATCAAATTAAATTCAGTGAAAATTTACCAATTGCAACGGATAAATCAGGAAACTTTGTTAATTGGTTTGAAGTTGACAATATTAAAACAGAGGAGAATAAAACAGTGGAAGCTGGGATAAGAGAACATAATAGTATTCATAATCACAAAAAAAAAAAATCATCCGTTTCTTTCAATGATAATAATATAAATCATTATGTCAAGAATATCATTGAAGAATCTCGTGAAAGTTTACTGAGTGAAGATATATCTGAAAAATTAGAATATAACCAAGAAATCCCACTTCCATTCAAATCAATCATATCAGATAAAGAAAATGATGAATTTTCCAACATTGATGAAACTTTCTTAAAGAAAAATCCTATACCTGATCTACCAGTTTATTTAAACAATAATTATTTGAACAAACATTTCAGCAAACATCATCATAATAACACGTCAAGTACTGATGTCACTGTATCCACTAATAATGATAGCAAATTAGGAATTGATAATTTACAAACAACCTCATCAATGAAAGGTTTAAACTCTCATATTTTACCTCATGTTAACTTAAATCATCTATTGACGTCAAATATTAAAAACAATGTATTAGCTGTGGCTTGTACGACGAGATATTCAGGGAAATTCTTAACACAGATCTTGTATTCTCCATCAGACGTTGAACTTTGAAAGTAGAATTAGTGTATTAGTTGGACGATGTTGATATTTAACAATGGCTTAATGGAGATTTATTTATTAATCTAACTGTACACTCCGTATACTAAAACATAATCTTGATAATTGTATATCAATTTAACCTATAAACCACACAGTGATGTCAACCAATAAATATAGCGTAAACACTTTAATAATCATAAAGAAAGAAGAAGAATTGAAAATTTAATGAAAACAACCACACATACATAAATACCAATTTCAAGATCATTAGTTCACATAACGATACATGAAGTTTTCCTATTCAAGTGTCTTCTATGACTATTAACTTTTCTAATTTTATTACCTGAATTTAATGGTTCTGATTTTGATTTAACGATATTCGAATAAGTGCCATCTGGGTTATGAACTAATAGTTCTGATCTTACCGATTTGAAAGTATTTAAAGTGTTTGTCTTTGATAGATATAACGGTGTTGTAACGTCTGTATAATTCGATGGTCTATTTCCTTGAAATTCCATCACCTCTAAATCAGTTTCATTATCTAGTTCTGATACATTTTCATCATCATCATCATCTGATAATTCTTCTTCATGTTCTTCCTTTTTGTTGCAATAATAATCTTCAGTGTAGTTACTAGCCATTTCTAAAGTATAAAATAGAATTTTGGGGTCATTAAATTGAGAATATATTATATCTCTAAAACTCAATAATTCTAAATTATTTAATGAAAAATGTTCATCATAAACTAACCAATCATCTTCATCATTCTCTTCATCGTCTTGTATTTGCTCATCTTCATTGACTTGTCTGATTGCAGTTTTCAATTCTCCTGACTCAGAATCTTTATACAATATAGATTTTAATATCAAAACATCGTTATAACTATTATCATTATCGAACCCATCATCTGTTGTTGTTATACTTGATATTCTTGTGGGATATTCACTCAAACTTTCTCCGTTGAAGGAACTTTCATAGTTTTCAGATGATACTATTGAACTCCGTTCATCATCTATTGGGTTTGTTTGTAATGAAATGCCGTTAAGATCCCTTATAATAGTACCTATATCTTCATCATTTTTATCAATAAATTCATTTCTATTATTTACTTCATTTTGTTGAATATCTTGTTGATTTTCTATATTTTCAATTTTGTCCTGAACCATGATTATAGTTGCCTCTAAAGATGGTATTGATCCTATTGGTGTGATAGTAACGTCATGTCTAAAATCTCGTTTATTGATGATGAATTTTGAAACTAACCCAATTAAAAAACTTGGATTTTTGTTTAGTTTAATCGTTGGTAATAATAACATCATGAACTTTGAATTATGGTTATAATCAAGAATGAAATCATTGAAGAAATTATGCAAACTCTGAAATTTTTGATGATCTTTTGTGATATTCTCGAATAAACCAGCACTTAAGTTCGACAGAAACCAACACCATAACTCACTGGTCTGTTGTTCTTGCGCTAGTGGAAGATTGTGGTATTTGAATGTGACCATCGTTAAAAAGATGGATTCTAAATGGTGATTTAAGTGGTATTAGGGATAGAATTACGGAAGAGATTTTTATATATAGCATTAATATCTCTTTATTCATATGTTTTTTTTTTAGGATTTTAGCCATATCGAAAAGAGACACTTATGAGGTATTTTCATGAAACATTGGTACATTTTATGCTACGGAAGCAGGGATGGGAGTTTATAATTTCGCTATTAGGAACCGGTGAGAAACAACTAACAAGAACTCGGGTATCCCTATAAAACAATTCTTTATCCATATAAAGATCCACTCAATTTTTTATTTGGAAAAACTTCGATTTGTGTCAATTTTGGAGAAAAAAATAAAAATGGTGGAATTTTTTCCGCGTGAATTTTATGTAATCTTCCGGAGTTATGAGTTATGAGTTATGAACTACTTGCTCTGCAGTAGTGTACGTGGTTAGTAACTTGTTGGTGGTAAGTGGTATGATTAAGTTAATATGATATAAAGAACTAAAGGATTTCGTTTTATCAATTCACCAAAAAAAAAGAAACTTAAAAAGATATTTTATAATAGATTCATCAATAATGAAGTTTGGGTTTTGGACAATGGGATTTTATATAATTGATTATCGGTCCCACAATTATATTCGCTGTGATAATATAGCGAGCACTTTACGTAAATCTTACAAGAGAAGTTGTGATGGTATTCAACAAGTTGTATAAAAAAGTATGAACGCTTGATTATTGATATAATATCAGATATATCAATGAACTTGAACCACTAACAAACTATATCGGCGTAACATGTTACAAGATTTTCTCTGGACTATCTATCGATGACAGGTTCACTCTCAACAAATAAATTTATGAAATATACATCCCCAAAAAGTTCTTATAATTTGCTTTTCATGGATTTACTTTATCAGTAACTTTTAAATCTATCCTGTATTAGGGTTATTCTTAAGACCGCTATCCGAGTTCGTTTCTTCGATTCTTATAGTTATATTATGCCGCTACTGAATTATACTAAAGAGGATGAAAAATTACACATCATTATATATATAATGCAAGAGTGGTGTGAATTAATCTAAGAAATTAATAAATATATAGAGTTATGTACTTTTCTTTCCTAATTGTTGTTCCAACATTTCAGTCCATGGCTCAACAAAATCTAACCCAATAACTTCATCATTCTTCAAAAACCAATCAATAACAGCATCTGGTAAAGCTGCCATTCCGCTATTACCCATTTGTTTATAGCTCAGATCAATATCACCAGCCTTTGAGTGATTAAATTGATTAGGAGGTTGTGTGTTACTGTTGTTCCTGTTGACTAAATTGATATCATTGGTGTCGTTTTGATGATTTATATCTGAATTAATTGGGATATTCATATGATGTTCAAATAATGGTCTTTGTGGAACTTGATCAACATTGCATCCGTAAGCAAATTGTTCTTCTTCTTCATCATCATCATAGTTATCATCTAATTTTCTCATCTCTGGATCACTTGTTGATATCTTTATTCTGTGTTTCATCTCTGTACATAAATACATTAAAATGGTTGAATATCTTGTACATAAATGCAACTCATCAGGACTTGCTTCTCTTAAAACAATAGCAGCTTTTTGAATGGTTTGTAAGATATCTTCAATTGGAATTATACTCAATGTTAAAATTGCAGAAGTTTCACCTTGTGAAACATTTGTTTGATTTTTGTTTCTATTTGTTAAAGTTAAAAAACACTTAACTATAAATGCCACTGATCTGACTATTCTTGTTACCCATCTAACTGGCATATATTTTAACAATTTCAATTTATGTATTCTAATTGCAGCATTTAAAATCTCTTTAGCTGAATTATACGCAATTTCAACATATTTTGAAGCTTTTGAAATTTCATCTAATCTAATATTATTTAGAGGTTTTTTAGTGTTTGAAACATTAGTATTCAAAGGATTGTCCATTTTTAGAGCCAACGAATAAATATATAATTGACAGTAATAATAATCACAAATCAAGGATTCTTTATCAATTTGTCTTGTTATTTCATTCACATGTTTCGGATTTTCTGCTTGTTTCAAGTTACAGTGATGATTGAAATACTTAGGATTTGATGGTTTCAATAATTTCTTGTAACATCTATACCAATTATCAATTAATGGAGATAAAACTGATAAAACAATCAAATTCTGTCTTGAAGAATTACCATAATTGACAGGATTCCCACCACCAAGGTATATGGTATCATAAGCTAATGACATAATTTTCAAAATCTCTAATTTTGCTTTTTGACTGAATGTAAATTTTAATGATTTTTTTTGCATCGATCTTTTCCTCATTGTTTCTTCATCTAAGCTTAGTATAAACTCATCATATTGATATTTTTTAGCCCCACTTATATCTTCGCCATCTCCATTATCTAAATCAACTTCCCCTAAACTTTGACTCAACATACTTCTTTGACCTAAACTCATAGCTGCATTCGTTTCAGCAATATGTGTTGCAACAAAGATTTCTGGTGATCCAGTAATAAATCCCATATCTTGACTTAGCCTAACACTTGTTCCAATCAACATCCAAGCCATTCTGTCACTACGTCTCATAGCACTCAAACCTGCCAACCCATCTTCATCTTCTTCTTGTTCTGGAGTGTAATTTCTTTTGAATTCATCATTATCTCTAGGATCATTATTTGCATAATCTGACCATCTCCAATGAATTGCTCTTGGATTCCATTCAGTAAATAATAAGAAAGCTAATGCCGTACCGATAGACCTTGTTGATGCTTCTGCCCAAACGGTTTGAGAAATTAATCTTTGACAATAAATCCATAATCTTTCGTGTAGTTGGATATTTCTTGAATTCTTATTTATAGGTTCTTGTGGGTCGTCTTCAAAAGAGTGATACCTTGATGCAATGGTTAAGATAGTACATAATAAAATAGGATAACCAGTTAAAACTTCAGGTGAATGGAGCTGTTGTGGAATATGAGGGAAAAATGGGTGTAATGTCAGAAAAAATAGATTTATTAATTTGACAGCTTCAGCTTCAGTTAACATTTTATCTTCACCGATATATGAAATATCTGATAATTTTTTAGTTGGTCTTGGATGAAGACTAGCTGCATCAGAAACTGGTGGTAAGCTTGCAAGTTTTGAGCCTTCAGGTCTGATCAACGGAGCAAAATCTTCAAATTTATTTTTATTATTATCCTTATCAGTTGAACTCTGTGTTGGGTTTGGTATTGAATTTTGTCTTGTTGATAAATGTGGTGAATTAAGGGCAGATGATGAATTTGAATCTTGAGTTTCAATTTGTGCATATTTTTCTCTTGCATTTAATTTATCACGATCATCTGCTTTGGCAATTGTGCCCGCTGTTCTTGCCAAAAAGACCAATGCACCTTGCATAGTCGTGAATTCAGAAGATCTTGTTGGTGTGATAAAATTACTCCCTTCTTCTGTAATTTGTTCTGCGAATCTTTTAGTTTCATCATTTGACAGATTCGGAACAGACTTAGACTGTTGATGCAATTCAGGTCTAGCTGGTAATCTATTAACAGTTTCATTTTCTATTTGTGAATCTGGAAGCATATTTTGTATTTGGTTGAAATTTACATTATTATAATCGTGATTGACTTGATTGGATTGAAATGTTGGTTGAGGTTGATGTAAATTAAGGTGATTTGAAGATGGAGGATGCTCAGATTCCTTCTTTCTTTTCTTTCTTGTACCAGATTGAGATCCACCTCTTCTTGATTCTGCAAAAACACACTCCTTTCTTTCTCTTTTACAACGAACGCATGGAGGAGAAGGTTCATGAACAGATCCTAAATCACATTTAACTTTCCTTGTTCGACAATTCAGACAAGCCTTGTAGTTTCTTTTGAACTTCTTACTCTCAGAGTCTGACATGGTTGCTGATGCAAGTAGTTCACATGAAAGTGAGATTCATTCATCTAGTAAACCATTTTATTCTCTATATTTTATTTTTACCGTTAATTGCCGTACTGTGATTCAAACGCCGTGGATAACCATGACTGTTCTTCTCCCTGGCTTTTAGAAGGATTCCGCCTAGAAAAATGATTTACAAAGAGAACTAGACGGGACTATTTCATTTACAACGGAGAGTTCAACTAGATCAAGATTTAATTTCACAGTACTAGTCAAAGAAGCACAGCCAGTTAAGAGTATAATTTATTGAGACAGGGATTGATATATTCGTTTGTGTTTCTTTCAATAATGGAATATGAAAAGATACAGGACTTTAGAGGTCCAGAAAGAGAAGCTTTTTATCCATAGTATCCAAATATCAAAATGATCAGAATCCCATGAGTATGTGGAATATGAATCTTATACTAGTTACAGTAAATAATCAAATAATCTCTCAAAAAAATACAAAACGTAACACAAACAATAATTAGTGAGACAAGAAACTCACTTGAATTCATCCTTAACTCTGATTTGACCGTCTTTATCCATCGAATCTTTGGTTTCAATAACTGATTCATCAGATTCATTCATATCAATACCTAGTAAAGAGGTATCAAAACCTGTCGATTCCAAATATTCTAAGAATTTTGCATCTTCTTGTTGCATGGCACTTTGATCAACACTTGGTAATAAGAAAATAGCTAAGAACGCAGAGAACAAACCTAAAGAGGAACCCAACCACCAAGCTGATTTGATACCATGTTTGTTTGTTAATGGAGTAAAGATGTAAGTACCAACAAATGCACCAATTTTACCAATAGCAGCAGCAATACCGTAATATTGACCTCTGATTGGTGTACAAGAAGTTTTAGAAGCTAATAAACCAATGTTATCACCTGGACCAAACTCACCTAAAGTCATGAAGATACCATAACAAACAACGAAACCAGCAATTGTTTTCTGTAATCTTTCTAGAGTACCAGCCATTGCAAATCCAAGAATAGATTGAGCAGTAACACCAAAGGCTAAAGTTAATCTTGGACCAAAATAATCTGCAGCAATGGCACCTAAGAAAGCACCTGGTAAATAAAATAAATTCAAGACAACATTCCAACCAAATTGCTTATATAAATCTTCTTGATCATATAGTTCAACTAAAATGTAAGATGAAAATAAACCAAAAGAATAAGCAGATAAATCATAAATGAACCAGATTAATGAAACAACCAATAATCTTAACCAATAAAATTTAATGATTGAAAGATATGGAACTGAAACTTTAGCAAATTTAGTTTTTTGGAAAGTCTTACCTTCTTTATAATAAATTCGTAAAATGAATAAAGATATTGGTGGGATTGCACCAATACCTAAAGTAACTCTCCAAACTGGAGTTAAATGATTAGGACCACAAATCCATAACAAAACCATTGGAACAAAAGCAGAAATAACAAACCCGAAATCAATCATAAAATTGGTGAACCAAACAAACCATCTATTTCTATGCCCTGGAGCCAGTAAGGCAGAAGCTTCGGCACAAGCAGTTGAACCAGCTGGATATTCAGAACCAATACCAATACCTAAAAAGAATCTATAAACGGTTAAAGCAGTTAGCATACCATGAATATCATTAGCATTTTTACCCCAAACACCAGCAGTTAAAATGGTCATGACGATTAAAATAATGGTACCCCATAACATAGCTTGTTTTCTTGAGAAATTATCAGATATGTAACCAAAAACTAATTGACCAACAACTGTACCAACAAAGGCAATAGAAGTGACGTTTCTTATAGCATTTGAGTGTTTATATTCAGTAGGATATAAAATAGATAAGCAAGTTGACACAACCCCGATTGAGTTATTAACGTAACCATCAGAGAATAAACCTGCACCAGTGGTGATAATTGGTAAATACTTTTTAAATCTACCTAATTGATTAGCCATAGCCATTCTCTCTCTATACTCTTTATCTGTCTCTTGGCTCTCTCTTGACTTACCATCTAGTGTAAGCTCCCTCTTGGCTCTTGGAATCCAACCAGTGAAAATATCACCAAATGATTTCGGAATATCTCTTAAAGCAGGATCTCTAGACATTGTTGAAGTTATTAACGATAGATTAAATCTGTAAAATGAGAGAATAGAGCGAGAGAACAACTGGAAATTAGTTAATTTAAATACATCTGAACAAATTTTCTGTTTTGCATAATAGCTTTTTTTAATTTTGAATATACCTTTTTTAGAGTTCTCCATTAATGCACATGTGAATATTTAACACTTCGTATCTGTCAGAAGTACGACTAAAAATTAGCGGTTATATTGTATTCAAATTGAAACTAACTAACTGGACTACTTGAAGAGTTTGAACTATCACCTGTGTATTCTGTTTCTTTATAATTATTAATCTGTTTCCTTCAAAAACCAACTGTTTCAGTTTAGAGCAATTGAACTACGGCACGTGGATTAGGTTATGTATATTTTCGAGTTGAAAAGTGTCCTATCCAAACCTTTTTGAATGCTGTACATCCATCTGTTATATAAATTAATCTCATTAATGATCTCTCAACAACTGTGAACAATTCTTTTCAATTGGCCAGGATATATAATAAATATTCCATGTAAACTTTTAGTTACTGAATTCCGATTACGTCTCAGTTGGTGGTTTTTTCTCAAATATAGATTTTTGTGTAAATACTTATCATCAGTCAATGCCTGAGAGTAATGAAACGTTTTTTTTTTAAAAATGATGAGATGATTTGTTTAATTTTCTATGATTCAACTTACTTAATTAGAGAGGATTTTTCCTCAGGAATTTGATCTCATTTAGGGAATTGCATATCAAAGTGGAAACGTGGTATAAGTATAAATTGTTCAATCTTACAATGGGTATATCATTTGTTGAAATTTCAGTTAATATACAAGATTTACTCCTCGTATGAGTCCATGTTTGTGATTTTGTGACAGAATTATCATGAAAACTAATCCCTATTTGATAGGCCATTAAAAGTCAAGAAATTTTGATGTTTGAGATGACCAAGAAATGGAATACACAAGTTTTAGATTTAGTGTTAGCCTTATGATATATCAACATTTCCTGTGGAAATTAACTATTGCACTCGTGTGACAGAACACCCAGTCATTTTCTGATTCTAACAATAATTCATAGTTAAAACTTGGGAAATTAGAATAAGACTTAAGTTCTAATGAAATAACTAATACATTATACTTAATATATAATAATAATATAATTGTAATCCTAAATCAATCAAAATCTCATCAACTTCACTGTCTATACATCTCTTTATAACTCTGATTGGTGGAAAATGAGAGAAAGTCGCGAAATCGAAAAATCAAAAATAATTCGAATTTGACACTTTTTATACTATAAAAGATACAAGATTAGTTGAAATTTTTCACGAAGAATGTCTGATTTTAATCAGTGAGTGAGATCCATGATTCCACTGACACCAATATTTACTTACTACTAACTCTTTCTGTCTTTCAGATTTGTTGCTGGAATACCAACAATAACCAGGACTTTCACAGTGACTTCCTTGACTTTTGCCTTCTTGAATGCTTTACAAATATTACCATCTTACCATCTTTATTTAGACTGGTACAAAGTGTTCCATAACTGGCAAATTTGGAGATTTATCACCTCTTTCTTTGTCATTCATGATCAACCAATGCAAGGTTTGATGGATTTATACATGTTGTATTCGTATTCAAGAGGTTTAGAAGAAAATAAATTCTATTTAAACATACCAGATTACGCTTTTTACTTATCTATAGTCATGCCATTGATAGTCATTGTGTCAGTGTTCACGTCAAGTTTCTCCTTGTTAGAGAATTTCTTAGGTGCGATCACGTTTACTTGGTCAAGAGCCAATAAGAATCAAAGAGTGAACTTCTACTTCATGACCATCGAAGCAAAACATCTGCCTATCGTCACACTAGGCTTCAAATTACTACTAGAAGGTCCAAGAGGGTTCTTTGCTGTTCTATTTGGAATGGCATCTGCATATTTCTATTCATGCATTGAATCAAGATCATTGGGGCCATTATACTCGTACATTGTCAACACACTCGGAATCAATGTGATCAAACACTCAAACACTAATAGAGTAGGCACTATCCATACAATGTATGAAGTCCAAGATGGTTATTTACCAGCTCCAATTTGGTTCAGAAGTATTGTCCATAATATAATTGGAGCACCAGTGCAAAACAATAAGAAATCCAACTATAAAAATGGATCCAACGGGGAAAGCAGTGCAAAGTCGTCTGGGTACTACCAATCCCAATCACAGTTCAAAGGAAACGGCCACAGATTGGGCAGTTAGAAATAATTCTTTTTTTTTATTTAATATCAAATACACACATCTCTTTCTGCCGAGGTGCTTGGATGTCCCCTTATCCGTTTCATGGTAAGTTTTCCCACTCGCCCCACAATGAAAAATGATTTAAAAAGAGTTTACTTTTTTCCCTTTTCTTTTAATTCATTAATTTAGTATCAATTCATACTAAACAATGCTAAAGAGAATGACCAGAACATTCACTTCCACTGCTAAGAACTTCAAAGGTGAAACTTACAAATTTCAAGATGCTTTGCCTTCTTTACCAGTTCCAACTATAGAACAAACTAAATCTCGTTACCTTACGTCAATCAAACCCTTTGTCAAATCAGAAGAAGAGTACTCTAAACAAGTAGAACTAGTTGATGACTTTTTCAACTCTCAAGGTAAAGAACTTCATGAAAGATTGACCCAATTGCAATCAAAATCAAGAAACTGGTTAAGTCTTTATTGGGATGATTATGCCTATTTACAATATCAAGACGCTATTGTTCCTTACGTTTCCTATTTCTTTGGTCATAAACGTTTACCAAATGAACTTGTCACTATTGATAGAAGTCAATTGATCAAGTCAGTCGCATTGATTGACAAAATCCTGGTGTTTGCTGATTTAGTTCAAACTGAATCTTTACCTGCTGAAGTCATTAAGAATAATCCATTTTGTATGGAGTCTTTCAAATATATGTTTAATACTTCAAGATTCCCATTGAGTCCAGGTCAAGATTCAAATGTTTTTCATGATGGTAACTCAGTTGAAAATAAATTCATTATTGTCATTTCAAATAACTATTTCTTTAAGTTATTCACTCATGATAAATCAACTGGTGAAAAATTATTAAATGCTGAAATTTTTAAACAACTATTGAAAATTCAACAAGATTCTTATTCATTACCTAAAAATGAGAAATCAATTGGTGCTTTAACTTCATTACCAAGAGACAAATATTACGAAATTTATCAAGAATTAATTCAATCTCCTGTTAATGCTCAATCATTAGATGACATTTATAGATCTACTTTTGTTATCACATTAGATGAAGATTTACCAGTCACCTATGAACAACGTGCACATTTTGCATGGCATGGTAACGGTCAAAATAGATTCTTTGACAAATCTTTACAATTCTCAGTTGCTAAAAATGGTTATGTTGGATTTTTAGGTGAACATTCCAAGATGGATGGTTCTCCAACTTTAGTTTTAAATGAATTCATTAACAGAGAATTAAGAAAAATAAAACCAGTTGAATTTTTGAAATCTTTATCATCATTTGATTTAAGTAAAATTGAAAATTCTCCAATCAAATTAAATTTCAACATTAGTGATGCTGTTAATGAATCAATTAATTTTGCTAAATCTAACTTAAAAGCTGAATTAGATAATCATGACGTTAAAGTCTTACATTATAACAGATTTGGTAAAAAACAAATTAAACAATTTAAAACTTCTCCAGACGCTTTAGTTCAAGTTATCATGCAATTGGCTTTATTTAAACTAAATGGAAAATTATTACCAACTTATGAAGCAAGTTCAACCAGAAAATATTTCAAAGGTAGAACTGAAGCAACAAGATCTGTTACACCAGAAGTTTCTAAATTTGTTAATGATTGGTTAAATCCAACCATCAATGAAAAGGAGCAACATGATAATTTAAGATCTGCTTTAAATGCCCATGTTGATTACATTAAAGCTGCCACTAACGGTGAAGGTGTTGATCGTCATTTCTTAGGTTTGAAATTACAATTGAAAGAAGGAGAAACTCCACATGCTCTATTAAAGGATCCATTATTCAACTATTCATCAACTTGGTTGGTTTCTACCTCTCAATTGAGTTCTAATTTCTTGGATGCATGGGGTTGGGCTGAAGTTAACCCAATTGGTTGGGGTTTAGCTTATTCAATCAATGATGACTTCTTACATTTCAACATTGCAACTAGAAAATCCTCCGGTAATGATTCTAGTTTATTATCTTATTACATTAGTGAATCAGCAGATGAGGTGTTTGAATTATTGACTAAGCAAACTGACAAGCCTAAATTGTGATTTTATACTAAAAGACGTAGAAATATTTATAAACAAAAAAAAATACACATGACTAAATTTTCACTTTGTCACTCAAAAATAATCCGGACAAGAAAAGATGTTGACAGAATCAACAGTTTAATACTTCTCTTTTCTTCTTTTGTCGTCTCCATTAATTCTACACAATTGTAAAAAAAAAACCAAAAACTCAGATATTCAATGAGAGACATTTTGACTGTATTGAAAAACTTCTGCAAATATTAAATATTTTTATTTTATTACAAATTATTTTATTACAAATGAAAAATTTATGCTTAAAAGGGAAAAAAAAAAAAAAATGAAAACAATTAAACAAATCGGATAAACTCACACACATCATACTCACCTTCAACCTCATCGCTGGAGGAGATACATACTCGGAATTCAACCAACACTCGCTCCAATAACACACAGTTACAAGCCACAAAACTTACTCGCAAGCTGATCGTTACTGCAAAGTCCCATCTTCTCAATCATAAATTCTGATAGATAAGGAACTTTATTTTTCCATCCACTAAACTGATAATCAATCTCCAAACTCCAAAATGTCAATGATAACTACACTCTCAATCAAAGGTATGACATGCTCGAACTGTTCCAACAGTATAACCTCGCAGCTGATGTCTAATAAATCTGTTAAAGATGCTCAAATTTCACTTATAACCGAAGAAGGAATAATTGAACATGATAAGGATATATCATCTCAAGATATCAAAGAAATGATAGAGGATTGTGGTTTTGATGCTTCTGTGATAACAAGCGTTGAAGCTAATAGTACTGATCATAATGATTTATACCTAACTAGGATTAAAGTCTTGGGTATGACTTGTTCAAATTGTACTAATTCAATTAAACAAATGATTGAACCAAAAGTATCCAAGTTCGATATCAGTTTAATCACAGAGGAAGCGATAATTGAACACGATAATAATCAAATATCAAAGGATGAAATCGTTGAATTGATTGAGGATTGTGGGTTTGATGCAACAATAATTGAATCAAATAAAATTCATTCAAATCAATCAAATGACTTATTGCAAACCACTATTGATATTAAAGGTATGACTTGTGGTGCATGCACTTCATCTATCCAAAACATTTTGATGGAAAATGAGAAAGTTATCGATTGCAAAGTTTCTTTAGTCACTGAACAAGCAATCATCAAACATAACTCTTTATTGACACCAACTGAAATAAAAAATATCGTTGAAGATTGTGGTTTTGATGTCACGATTGTTGAAAACATAAAATTTGATACAAAAAATGATCAAGATTCAAAATTAGAATCAACTAATTTTAAAATTCAAAACTATGATATCGATTTAGATAGAATTAGTTCCATTCCAATAAATGGTGTTGTTTCATCAACGTTAATCAATCAAGATACTTTAACTATAACTTATAATCCAAATGAAACAGGTGTAAGAACTTTAATTCAAGAATTTGAACAAAATTTTGGTTTAAAAATTGAACCTATTGCTCTAACTGATTCAACAAATGAACAAATTAAATCATTACAAAAATTAAAAGAAATTAGATTTTGGAAAAAATATTTCATTTTAACTTCAATATTTGGATTTCCAATGTTTTTCATTGATCATTTGATCCCTTTATTTACAGGTAAAGAAATTTATTATCATTTATATCATGGAATTTATTTGAATTCAATCATTGAATTGATTGCTGCAACTATTGTTCAATTTACTGTTGGTATTTTCTTTTATCAGAATTCCAAAAATTCAATCAAACATGGTAGTGGTACAATGGATTTATTAATCTTTATTTCAACAAACATCTCTTATTATTTCTCAATTTTAACAATGTTTGTCAATTTTTTCAATAATAATACAGATATGTTACCACATACATTATTTGAAACTTCTGTGCTATTAATCAATTTTGTTTCATTAGGTAAATGGTTAGAAAGTAAAGCAAAATCAGAAACGTCTACATCTTTATCAAAATTATTAAGTTTAACTTCAACTGAATGTACAATAGTTTCAAATCCATCAGAATTTTCAACTGAGAAACCAGGTGAATTAATTACAATTCCAATAAATTATTTACAAATTCGTGATATTGTTTCAATTAAACCAGGTGAAAAAATTCCAGCTGATGGTGTCATTATTAAAGGTGAATCTGAAATAGATGAATCCTTATTAACCGGGGAATCTTTGCAAATTCATAAAAAAGTCAATGATAATGTTTTTGGTGGTTCAATTAATGGACCTGGTCATTTATTTGTTTTAATTAAAACAACATCTGAAAATTCTCAGTTATCAAAGATTATCAAATTAGTTAAATTTGCACAATTACAAAAAGCTCCAATTCAATCATTTGCTGATTATATTGCTTCAATCTTTGTTCCATGTATCTTGATATTAGCTCTAGTTACATTCATATGTTGGTTAGTTTTATGTAATGTTCTGAAAAATCCACCTACAATCTTCAATAATAACAATGGTAAATTTTTCACCTGTCTGAAAATCGCTATCAGTGTCATTGTCGTTGCATGTCCTTGTGCTTTGGGTTTGGCTGCTCCAACTGCGATCATGGTTGGAACTGGTGTTGGTGCATCAAATGGTGTATTAATTAAAGGTGGTGAAGTTTTAGAAGGTTGTGGAGAAATTGATGTTTTCTTATTCGATAAAACTGGGACATTAACGTTAGGTGAAATGAACGTCGAAAATTTCAATCTAATCAATAAAAAACTAGATAAAGATTTAGTATTGCAACTAATTGGGAGTTTGGAAAGTAAAAGTGAACATCCAATTGGTGCAGCTATTGTTGATTATGCTAAACGGAATAATACAACTTACAATGAGTTATACGAAGTTTTAAAGTTTGATGTGTTGATAGGGAAAGGTTTATCAGGTTGTATTAAAATCAATAACACTGAATACTTGATCAAAATTGGGAATTTGAAAATATTTGATGAAGAGTTTTTGAATACTGATGAAACTTTCCAAAGTCTTAAAATTGAATCTGACTTAACATTAGCTCATGTTTCAATCAATGATGAATATGTTGGTTATTTGGAAATGAATGATGTTGCTAAATCAGATGCAAGAAAAGTTTTAAGCTATTTGAAAGCAATCGGTTATGAAGTTGCAATGGTCACTGGTGATTCAACTAAATCAGCATCGAGAGTTGCTAAAGAATTAAAAATCCCAATCAGAAACGTATTTGCAGAAATTTCACCATACGGTAAAGAGCAATTAGTTTCTGAGTTTCAATCTAAAAGGGGTTTAAAAGTTGCCTTTGTTGGTGACGGTTTAAATGATTCTCCAGCGTTGGCTAAAGCTGATTTAGGTATTGCTATCGCATCAGGTACTGATATTGCCATTGAAGCAGCAGACATAGTGATTTTGAATAATTCAACAACTCATGAGATCAATAACAATAGATCAAAAGGATCATTACAAAATGTTTTGAATGCAGTTGAAATTTCTCAAAAGACATTAAGTAGAATTAAATGGAATTTCTTCTGGTCAAGTGTTTATAATATAACAATGGTTCCAATTGCAATGGGTGTTTTAATTCCTTGGGGTATTCAATTAAGTCCAATGTTTGCAGGTTTAGCAATGGCTTTCAGTTCTGTCTCTGTTGTTTTAAGTTCATTATGGTTGAAAAGATGGAAACCTAGACAATTAGAGGATATCGAGGAAGAGGATGCTGATCTTGATGTAGATTTGGAAGTTGGTACAATCAATAGAAAACATAAATGGAATTTTAAAGAAAGTATAAAAGATGTTTTAAAACTTAAAAAGAAGAAGACCCTTTCAGTTGCTGATATAGAATTGGAAACTGGTTTATTAACACATAGAACTAGTTGATTATCCTTTTGGATTTGTATGTAATATACCAGGTAATAAAAGTTTAGTCATTAAAGCATTTCGTAGACTTATTTTGTTTCGTTATCGAATTTGGTTTTTGTACTCGAATCGAAAAACATGAAATGAAAACATTGAAAAATGTAAACAATCATTATCAAAAGTAAACAAACAATTACATCTCACCACAATACCCACGGAAGTATGAACATAGATCTGTCAATTGACAGGATCTATGGAACAAGCTCAAACGGTCCCCTAACAACAGTTATTACTCCAAATCTAGTGGCTTATATAGCAAGTGGTGGTGTAGTCGTATGCAACATAACACCAGATGAGCAGGGAAATTCAAAATTAAAAAATCAAAGGTTTTTCTGTGCTACTCAAAATAAACAATCCAGTTCAATACTTAGATCAAAGCCGCTCTCAAATGACCTAATCTCAAAAGATTCATATGGAATTCCAAGACCCACAACACCAGTTCTTATCAAAGAAAATAATAATAATAATAATAGCAGCACTTTTGATTTACTAAATGGATCACCTCCAAAACCATCAACACAACAATCTTACGCCCACAACACCCCAACTATCAAACTTAAAACTATTTCTTCAATTGCTATATCACCAGATGAAAAACTTTTGGCGTGTGGTGAAACTGGAAATCAACCAAGAATTCATATTTTTTCATTAGCTCCAAATTCTAATAACACACCAATAATAACTATTTTAGAACATGGATTTGGTGTTCATGCATTAAAATTCTCTCCTAACTCTCAAAATTTGTTGAGTTTAGGACTTCCTCATGATGGATTCTTATTCGTTTGGAGAATTTCTGGATTACAAGCAGATTGTATTGGTGTTAACAAATGTACTTCTGTTGTAAATGGCGTTAATTGGATCAATGATGAAGATATTATAACTTTTGGGATCAGGCATGTTAAATTCTGGAAATTAGAAGATCAAAGGATAAGAGAATCTTTGCAAGGTAAGAGTGCTATACTTGGTGATTTTATAAATTGTAATTTTGTTTATCTAGACATTGTTAAGTTTGAAGAAGATAATGTACTCTTGTTTTTTTTAACTTCTAACGGTGAGGTCTGTTGGTATAATCCAGAGGATAATACGTTGAAATTGAAGTATAAATTTCAAAAATCTACAAAAGTTGGTTCCATTTTACTTGATTATAGTTCAAAAAAATTATGGTATGGAGATGAACAAAATTCAATTAAAAGTTTATCTATTGAGGACATTGACAAATTTGATTTACCAGAACCTAAATTTGATGGTAATATAGACTCTCCCTCCAAAGTTAAATTCAGTGCTAATGTAACGTTATTGCAGAAAGACAGTAATTCAAATGGTATCTTTTATGTTACAAGAAGCGAAGAAATCAAGTATTATAATATTGAGTCTGGAAATTCGATTAGTTCAATTGATTCTCTGTCTAAATCAAGTATTGGACTAAAATTTACTTCAAATGCTGAACTTGTAAATTGGACTAAAAATGGCCAAATTCAAAAAATAAATAAGGATACCTTCAATCTTGAGCAAATTACTGAGATCTCCATTATCGAAGTTCCTAATAAGGTCATTGATAATCACATAACTGCACTAGATATTACACCAGATGACGAGATTTTAGTTGGTGATGCTTACGGTAATCTAAGTATTTATTCAGTCAAAGGAGAGTTGATATTAACGACACCAGCTCATGATTTTAGTATTAATGATGTTTCATTTCTAGAAATTCAAGATGTTAAATTTATTGTCTCTATAGGTAGAGATAGAATGATTCAAGTTTTTGGTAAAAGTTTTAATCCAAATATTGAAGACATAAAACCTGAATGGAGTATAATCGAAACATTAGATTGTCATAAAGGAAATTTATTGAAACTACTCGTTTCTGGTAAAAGAATTTATACCAGTTCAGCGGATAGATCAATTTCGGTTCATGAATTTGAAATAGATGATGATAAAATACAGATTAATAAACTAAAGACAATTTCACTCAAATCAACTCCATCAACGATTTTTATTCACGAAGATGAACTATTCATCTCATCAACGGATAAGCAGATTACTATTTACGATACCATCAAATTTGATCATGTTAAAACATTCAAATTTCATGATCTAGAAGGTGAATCATTATTAATTGATAATATCACCATCACACCACAAAATTATTTATTATGTTCTTGTTCTGATAAGACAGTTCGTGTCTTCAATCACAATACAATGAAACAACTGACCGCAAACTGGGGGCATTCAGAGCCAATCAAGTCACTACTTTTATATAAGTCACACGTGATAACACTGAGTAATAATGGGTGTTTGTTCAAATGGTCCTTAACATTGGATAGTTCATCAAGGACAATACAAAAATATGATGATATTACACCAAAAGTTACAAGAAAGATTAAAACTCCTAATACAGCAGTTTCAACCCCTTCTTCGATAAGACGAATTCATCAAACAAGTCCTAACAGAACACCAAGCACCCTAGCAAAACTTCAATCATCAGCAAGATTAACTCCATCTAAATTAACGAATACCACAAAGACAACTCTATCACCTTCACCAATTATTAAAAGTACAAGAACTCCGCAAAATTCAAATAATTCAAATAGATTATCTCCAACAGCTAAAGTTACACCAATTTCATCACCTTCTAGGATCTCAAATCCAAAACTGAGTGCACTGAAACCTTCATCCTTATCATCTCCAATTACTAAAAATAGAAGTATATTAAGTGTACAGGAAATATCAAATGGCATTCAAAATGATGCAAATAAACTGAATATTGATGAACTTTTGGTTATGTTAAAGAAATTTAAAGAAAATATGGGAGATTATTCATACTCTCAAGTGGCTGCAATCAAGAAAGAAATGGATTCAATTTTCCAAATCGAGAATGAGTTATTGAAAGAATTCAGTGACTTAGTTGTCGAAAAATTGGAAAAATAGTGAATTTTGTGTTTATTCCATGGCCAATAAATAAGTAATAAATAATATAAATAAATAAATAATAATACAGGTTAACTGACTCTTTTTCTCTGTTGGGTTTGAGCAGCTAAGATTTGAATCTTTTTAATTCTATCTCTTTCATCAACAAGATCTTGTAAACTTGGTACTTCATTTCTGTACCTTCTTAGCCATGCTTCCCAGCGAGGTGGTATTTCAACACCGGTGTACTCCCCAAGATAATCACCAGGAACTCTATATTCAATAGCACGACGAATTGGCATCCCTTTTGCTAATCTGAATTCCCAATATGTATTTCCTTCTAGATCGTACCCGACAAACCATTTTCTACGGAATGGGATTGATCTTAGTGATCTGTATCGATGGAGCCATTGCTTTAATGGACTGATTGGTGGGTTTATGTGATTCATTTTATCACTATTGAAAAGGGTTTAGAAGAAAAAGTGTCACAAAAAAAAATATTCATTTTTTCTGAATAAAAATCTTTCATTTCTATTTGTTTGTGTCCTCTAGATTTACATTCAGCATATCATTAGTCACGATGGATCCCTCTAAATTAACATACGTGGCTCCAGTACCAATAAAACTAGAGGATGAGGACACAAACACTCCACAAAGTTGGGCAACTGAAGCCAGAGTAGGAGATTGTACGATAATAACAGGAGATAATGGACAGAAATTTGCATGTTGGAATATAATAATAACAACCTCATCGGCATCAACCATCAATATAAGGAAAAGGTTCAGTGAATTAGATCAATTTCGAGAGAGACTAAAGAAAGAGTTTCCTGATAAAGAAATACCAAAACTACCACCAAAGAGAATGTTACAGAATCTTGAATCTCGATTTTTAGCACGCAGAAGAAAGGGGATTGAATGGTTTTTGAGCTGTGTGCTCTTGAACCCAGATTTTGCTAATTCTACAGCAGTCAGAGACTTTGTTGTCTCTCCAAAATGAACAAAATCATATCATTTTTTTTACTGAAATCTCATTTCATTTAGAGTAGAAAACTGTTTTTTTTGTTATATTGATTATGTAATATTTATGTAATATTTTTTCTTACTTTTGCGCTTTTAACACGATAAAACTCATATTTGTATGAGATATAATCTTTCTCTGTAATTTTAATAGTTTCAATTGAGTGATGGTTTGGTTGGTAGACACAATAAGACGGGTGTTGGATAGTTTATATGAATACGATAACAAAATTCAACTATCTAATGATCTGATTCTTATTATATATGTCATTGGACGCATCATCAAGCATGTTGTTGGTTTACTAAGATCAAAGCCTTCATACTGGTATCTATTTGAAGAACAAGTTATATCACGTCCTGATAACCCAGCTCTAAAATTTGTTCAACCGACTTTCAGTGGAACAGGTGATGATGCATTCAAAATAGAAACTTATACATATCAAGAGCTTTACGATGTTGTTTTAAGATTATCAGAGATATTCGTTCATAGATATGGTATTAAACCTGGTGATACTGTCGGTTTGTATTTCACTAATAAACCAATGTTCATATTTGCATGGTTTGCTTTATGGAACATTGGTGCATTGCCTGCATTTTTGAATTACAATAACACTGGTGGGCCTTTAATTCATTGTATTAAAACAAGTTCAATAAAGCATTTATTAGTTGATGAATTATGCAAAGACAATATTCAACAGTCACAAGATGAGATATTATCAGAGTTGCCAGATCTAAGCATTTTATACATTCAAGAAGATGTCCTAATACCAGAACTATCAAACCCAAATTCAATTAAATTTAGACAAGATGATTCAAAACGTTGTGTTAATGATTCTGATTATAAACCATCAGTGCTAATTTATACCTCAGGTACAACTGGTTTACCAAAACCAGCAATTATGAGTTGGCGTAAAACTACTCTAGGATCAAGTCTTTATGGTTATATTGTTAAGATTAACTCATCAAGTACCGTTTATACATCAATGCCATTATATCATTCAACTGCATCTATGTTAGGAGTTTGTGCTACAATTAATCAAGGTGCTTGTGTTGCGTTAAGTACAAAATTTTCAACAAGCACAATATGGACACAAATAAAATTAACAAAAGCTACACATTTACAGTACGTTGGAGAAGTTTGTAGGTATTTATTAAATTCACCAATTCATCCGGACGAACGAAACCATCATTTGAAAGTTGCATATGGGAATGGATTAAGACCTGATATTTGGAAAGATTTTAAAAATAGGTTTTCAATTGAATCAATTGGTGAATTTTATGCATCGACTGAATCACCAATTGCATTGACAAGTTTCCAGAACGGTGATTATGGAATTGGAGCATGTAGAAATTATGGGAAATTGATTAATTCAATACTACAATTTCAACAAACTATAATTAAAATGGATCCAGATGATATTAATTCAGAATACAGGGATCCTAAAACTGGTTTTTGTAAAGTTACTGATGTTAATGAACCAGGTGAGTTAGTAATGAATATTTTTTTTGCTAAACATCCAGAAAGAGTATTCCAAGGTTATTTAGGTAACGAAAATGCAACAGAATCCAAAATTCTCAGAAATGTTTTCAGAAAAGGTGATGCTTGGTTTCGTTCGGGTGATTTACTGAAACAAGATTCTAAAGGGTTATGGTATTTTGTTGATAGATTAGGTGATACATTTCGTTGGAAATCTGAAAACGTTAGTGCAACAGAGGTTGAAAATCAGATTTCAAGTGTTGAAGGTATTAATCAAACTGTTGTTGTTGGTGTTCAAGTGCCAAATCATGAAGGAAGAGCCGGTTTTGCAGTTATTGAATTACATGAAGGAAAAACAATTGAAGAAGTTACCACAAAGATTCCCAAATCATTAGAATTACCAAAATATGCAATTCCAATTTTTCTAAAGTTTGTTGAAAAAGTTGAACATACAGATAATCATAAAATCTCTAAAATGAAATTCAGAAATCAGATTTTACCAAAAGGTGAGGATGGAAATGAACTAATATATTGGTTGAAAAACGGTAGATATGTTGAATTAACTAATGAAGATTGGTGTGATATTACAAAGGGGAAAGTGAAGTTATAAAGCATAATAATGGCATTAAATGAATAATCTAATTGATAAACTTATATTGTAAATTATAATAATATCTAGCCAAACAACTTCGGTATCACAATGTATAGTATTCTAATTATAACTGCGAAGATAACAGGAACAGTGAAAACGTTAAGTAGTTCCAAGAAACCAACTTTAAACTGAGTATCAACTACTTTCAAATTATTATCCTCCTTGTTAACATCTATGAAAGACCCGGTTGCGTAAAAGGTATCCAATAATTCATCTTTTTCTTTCCATACTTTAAACAACCAATCTTCGAATTCTTTAATTGCAATTACTTCTTTTTCTTTATCTTTATAGTTCAATTCTCCAATTGGTATATCATGAATTTTGAAACTTCTAACGTAAAATTCAACTTGTTTTGGGTTTTCACCTTCAAGAAACACTTTCCATAAACTATAAATATCTTGACCATATTCATTTTGTTTAACTCCACTATATCCAATAGTTATATCATAAATTTCTTCAACTGAACCTTTTAATTTACATAAGGAATATCTTAATCCCGTTATCTTTGGTAACAGTACATTATTGAATGGTTTTTTATTGACCTTGGCAGCATATAGTTCAGTTTTATCCCTTGTATTGGCACTTAAATTGGTTCCTTCAGGAAACATGATCAAAGTGTATGGCCATGTTTTATCCTTTCTTACACCTTTTGGCCATCCAACAGTCCCTTTCATCTTAGTGACTCCTGAAGCAGGACCATATCCTCTCCCGTTAGCGTCAATTCTATCCAAATGCTCATCTAGTGTATTTTTATCAGTTACCCATTTTCTTGACATAAATATGAAGTCATAATTAATCATACCCAGCCCCAAAATCGGAATCTTTTTTAATGAATCTTTCAGCATGATATAGACAAACCCAGATAACCCTGATGTATGAGTCAACCACCAAATGAATGCCCATTCAATGTAGATCTGATGATTGGCTATAATGACAGAATTATTGGCAAGTATAGTCTTCAAATTACCAGTAGATTGATCTATTTGGAAAGTTGATGGGGGTAAACCAGATGAAATAATTTTTAACTTGATAGGAGATCTGCTAACAAAGGTAACGACAGTAACTAATAAGACAATAAATGATACTTTTGTATTTGCTAACCAAGCATGGAGAAATTCTTTCCCAGTGAAATAAGAAAATGCAATTCCCACCAGTTGAGTGAATACAATTGAGATCGATCCGTACAGGAATGTACACAGAATGAATGTCAGTCTGAACCCACCAAGTATTAGCAACAAAGGACGGAACATATCAGCTGATTCTTGAAGACTTAACGATGTAAAATATAAAGAATGTGGAATTTAAAAATTTGTGTCAATAAGCTGTATAGCCGAATAACCCCGAGTCTGACTCTCAGACACTTTGACCATAATTTTATCGACTACATTTACAATTATCTTTATTACATTCCAACATTAATTAAGGATAAAAGTGATCCAATTAACCACCGTAGACACCTCCACTCTTGAATGCCTCTTTTATTTGAGCAGCATTATAGCCCTTTAATAGGACTAATTGTAATAGGATTCTAGCCTTTTGTGGGTTTAGATAACCACCAGCTATGAACCCATCAAACGCTTCACCATCCTCACCTTTTGGTAGATTAGAGACAGTGACACAACCATCTTGAGATCTCTTCGAGTAGACAACAGGAATGTGGTACTTTTGCCAGATATATTTCAAAAATTCATTAGTTTCTTCAGTCAAAGAACCTGCACCTGAAGTTGCAAGAACAATAGCTTTAGTATCCATTTGCTCAACAGCTAATTCAATAATCTTTGGGTTGAAGCCCTGAACGTTGAAGAAAATAGAAACTTCTGGTAACTCATGTCTTCTTCTTGATGAAACTGGATCAGTTGAAAATTGTAAATTATTTGTCAATTTTTGAGAATCGATTTCAATGTATAAGTTAGAAGGCTTTGATGGAGGATAATAGAAACAAACATTACCACAAACAAAAGAACCTAAATAACCTTGACCAATTGATTTGAAAGTATCTAAACTGTTAGCATTAGTTTTAGTGATATAAAAACCAGAACCAATACTATCATTTAAAACAACTAAAACACCACGGCCAACAGATTGATCATTCGCAGCAACGGCAACAGCTTGGTATAAATTGAAAGTACCGTCAGCAGAGATACTTGAGGAAGGTCTCATTGAACCAGTTAGAACAATAACGATATCTGGAATGTTTAAAGTCAACTCTAAAAAGAATGCAGTTTCTTCTAAAGAATCGGTACCATGAGTAATAACAAATTTCTTAATACCAGATTCATCATAAGATCTTTTGATTTCTCTATGTAATAATAATAAGTGAGTTGCGTTTAATTCTTTTGAATCAACATTTGCAATCTGTTGATATTTCAAATGAGCGATATCAGATAATCCAGGGACAGTATTAATTAAATCTTCAATGGTTAAATCGACTTGATAGCCTGAAGTTTCTAATTCAGAATCAGCTTTGGACGCAATAGTGCCTCCGGTACCTAAGATTTTAACGATTGGTAAAGACGTATTATCATTGTGTAAATCGATCTCATGAGTCTTTGAAGAAGTAGTGATAACAATACCCTCAGTCATGGTGTTTGGAATCGGTTTCTTAATATGATTAACAAATTGGTCTAACATACTGAAAGGAATGAGAGATTGATAGTTTTTTGAAAAAAAATTGGACTGTGCGTTGGTGGAGAGTATTCTCTGTGCTAATCTGGTGAGGTTAAGAGCCTGACAGAAAGAATTTCAGGCGATTCAAGTCTAAAATGCCTAATAAATTCCCAAAAAATGACTCTTTCTTTAAGCCGTTCTTTTTCAAAACAATTTTTTTCCCATTCGGGAATCGGCATTGCATAAAAACGGTTTTGATCGTGGTTGATTGTGTGTGACTATTACTGAGTGTTGTTGTGAATACGTTTAGACTTCAATAGTGTGGGTAGAAATATTTACAGAGGTTCTTGCAACAGAATTGTATAATTAATTAGTGATTCACTACACAGTAAAGCTTAATAATCTTATTTGTCCACCAGGGCTTCTTTCAGTACCAATTTAGATGAGATAACTTACTGAGTTAGTCACATTTGTATTTCATAGATAAAAGCCATTTGGTTTGCATTCATTTCATTATTCCACGTTTGAGACTCTAGAGATAGCTTTACAGGGTCTGCAGCTTTGTTGTGTTTGGAGTTTTTCTTAAATAATGACACAGTCATCGTTCACTTCTCATGATGAAGAAGTACACTCATTACAAACAACTTTGAGTCACAATCATTCCAGTAACGAAGATAATAGTGTGCAACACCCAGTTCCAATAGAAGGACATCCACGAGACAATAACAACGAAGGTGCTAATAATCTAGAGAAATCTGACTCAAGTAAGTCTAATACAAAAAACAAACCATTGAAACGTTCTAGAAAAGAGAAAAGAGGTATCTTAGCTTCCTTTTCAATTATAAGTGAATACAACGATGCAAGAGAGTATTCACCGTCATTGAAAAATCTAATAACTTTCATCATCGCCTTTGCTTCAATGATTGGACCAATGGGGACGTCTATAGTGTTTCCGGCTATCGAAAACATGAGAGAAGATATTGGAACTACAGCTATGATGATTAACGTATCTGTAGGGATCTATCTTTTTTCCATTGGATTTTTCCCACTATTTTGGTCTTCTTTCAGTGAAACATTTGGTAGAAGATCTATTTATATCATTTCATTCTCATTGTACGTTGGGTTTTCAATAGGTTGTGCCCTATCACCAAATATTAATGCTTTGATTGTCTTTAGAATGTTTAGTGGTGGTTGTTCTGCATCTGTCCAAGCAGTTGGAGCAGGTACAATCAGTGACCTCTATGTTCCTGAACAAAGAGGAAGAGCTTTAGGTCTTTATTATTTAGGTATTTTAGCAGCACCTTTGGTAAGTCCTATTATTGGTTCGTTGTTGTTATTAAGGTGGAATTGGAGATCAACTCAATGGTTTTTGGTGATTTTTGCCTTAATTATTGATATCCTTATTATTTTGTTATTGCCTGAAACTTTAAGAGTTCAAGTTAATAAAGAATTCATTGCAAAGATACTAGCTGAAAGAAGGTTAAGAAGACAAAAACCAGATGATGAATCAATTAACGAAGCTGCTATGGAAACTACTGAATCAAATCAACCTTTAGAAGATGATCTTGAAGAAACGGAAGAAATTCGAATTTCAAGAATAATGAGTAGAGTTTCAAGATCTTCAGTGATTGAATTATCAGAATCTGGTCCACTTGAAGTTGCTGTCACTGAAATGTATAATGGTGATAATCAAGATGGTGATATGTTAAAGTCAGTTAGACAGAATGACTTAATGAAATTCAGATCACAAGTTGAATCTGAATTAGATAAAGATAAACTACCACTTTCTAAAACAGAAGCTTTCAAAAAAAACTTTTATGATTTTTTCATAAAACCATTGAAAGCAGTTTATTTCTTAAGATATCCTCCTGTTTTATTTGCTATCATATTTTCATCAATCTCATTTGGAATTTTATATTTAGTTAATATGACTATTGAATACGAATTCTCAAGACCTCCATATAATTGGAGGTCATTATACGTTGGTTTAGCGTATATTCCTAATTCAGTGACTTATATAATTGCATCAATTTATGGTGGGAAATGGACAGATCATTTATTAAAAAAATTCAAAGAAAAACATGGATATAATGCGCCAGAAGCCAGAATTTCATACAACATTTTAACAGCTGTTATAACCTTTCCTATTGCCTTGTTAATCATTGGTTGGTGTTTCCATTTCCATACTTTTTGGGTGACTCCATTGATAGGAACTGCCATTTTCGGTTATGCTTCCATGATGACCATAGGCCCAGTTATGACGTATATTGTTGATTCATTACCAGGTAGAGGTGCTACCGGAGTGGCTTTAAATAATTTTGTTAGACAAACTTTAGCCACTGTTGCTGTTTTTGTTGTGGACCCAATGATCAAAGGTATGAATCCAGGACCAATGTATTCAATGTTAACAGGATTAATCTTGGTAAGTTCTTTATCGTTAGTTATCTTAAAGAAAAAGGGGACTTATTGGAGAGAAAACTATGATTTACAAAAACTTTATGATTCTCTTGATTAAAGAATCAGAAGACATTTCTTATTTATCTATTTATTTTACATTGAGTTTTTCAAATTAAGTACACTCAAGCATGCACAGAAATAGATTCGTACTTCAAAGGGCAACATTGATCAGAGATTTATAACTTAATCTGTTTCGTATCTGTTTGTTAAAACTATTTCAAATACATGGAATATGCAACTAGAAATTCATTATTTAACTAAATGAAATTCATGTCAGACAGTCAATGTCAAGACTCAAGACTCAAGTTTCATGTTTCAATGAAGGCTAGACTCTATAGATATTAGATGGGCTACCATTTTGAAACTTAAACTTCTGCGCAATACCTAGTTGTAGGAAAATGAAAATAGTTTCAAAAAATGTGTCAAAAAACGTTTCGGACACATAATGTGAAACAACTCTCAAACTTACATGAACTGGAAACAAATCTCACGTTGAACGAATGCAGGATTTCTGTTTCAAAAGCATCAAGGTGGGTATATAAATGAACATATATCCTTCAAGGAAGCAAAAGAAACCGGTTTTATTAAACACTCTAAAGATGTTATTCATTAAAACTATCAAAAAAATTCCACGAGTCATTATTCTAACATTTTTATTCATTTCGATATTTTTGTTATCCTTCTTGCTATTAGGTTGTACAAGAGATGATTCGACCTACTCTTCGGTATTCATGATCAAATATAAATTCAACTCTAACTCAACTCTATATCCATTAGTTAAAACAGCATATAAGAAAACAAACTTGACAGGTTATGAGGACATGAAAGTTCGTGCTAATTATTTAGGACTTTGTGTAACTTTAGATAATGTTGAGACTTGCTCGGCAATAGACGATTTGAGTGAATATCAAGGATTAACAGGTGTTAATATTTATGCTCAAAATTCTAACTCTTCAACTTCCTTAGATTTAGTCAATTTAGCTTCTAATTTTTCAACTGAAGTCGTTCATCCCTATGTTTTAATTGGAACTGTTATATTGAATGTTATTCTAGTATTAACTATTCTATACATTGTTGTTCCTGGTTTACCTGGTAAAATATATGTCAATAAATTTAATCTAGTTTTAGCTCCAACTTTAGCGTTATTATGGGGTCTTGGAGTAATGTGGGCTCATGTCGCTGCTAATTCAGCTGCTGTATTGGTTGAAGAATCAAGTATGGGAATAATAAAAGCATCAGTTGGTAGAAGAGCAGCAGCTATGTCATGGACATCATTCACATTTTTAGTTATATCAGCAACTGGAGTTTTCAGTTTACATCTAAGAGATCTTCATGATATTATTGAAGCTGTTGACCCAAAAGTCTGATGGAAGACTAGTAAAATAATGAGGATTAATTATAATTTTATAGAGAATTTCTTTTTATAGGATAGTTTTCTTTTGTTTTGAATATGTAGTTTTTATATTTTTGATAATATCCATGAAACAACTTTACCACAAGTCTTTGTAGGAAAATTACCGATCTTCATTGGACTATAATCACCAGCAATACCAAATCCATGAGGAGTATCATCTTTCAATTTAAATTGAATAAGTTTGTAAAAATCAGGTTCATTTTTCTTATTAAGTGCAAGATTATAACTATCTATTTCATCTTGTGAATAAAATGAATCTGGATTACCAACAATCATTAACGTTGATTTTTGGACATGTGAAATAGCATTTTTCGGAAGTAATAAAGGATGAACTAAAACAATACTCTTGATTCTATCATCATCAGATTCAATTGCAAATCTAGTAGCAGCATTAGCACCAAATGAAAATCCAACGATAATTGCATTTTCAACCTCATGAGTTGTTAATAATTCTTCAATTACATGTTTCAGATTATTCCAATTAGTAGTTGTTTGATATCTGTTTTCATCTTGATTGAAAGAACCAAATACAGAATGACTTTGTAACCAATAATTAACTTTCAAATTAAGTGCAACTTCAACGGTATATTCCTTTATTCTTGACACAAATGAGGTATCCAATTTTTCATGTTCAGGAGGATTCTCTAGATTTAAAGGATCATCAAAATATATATCAACAACAGCAACAACACAACCTGTTCTAATTGAATACGCGTCTGCTAATTTTCTATTATTGACACTTAAACCCTTAGAGTTGGGTATAATAACAACCATTGCTTTGTCTTTAGTCTGTAGCTCATATTCAATCTTCCCATAGGAGTCTCTATCGATTGTATTGACAGGGTATGTTAAATAAACAATACATCTGGTTTCCTTTAGTTTAAATTCATATCCTCTTGGTTTCAATGAAGTTGGCTCTTGAAATATTGAGCTTTTTCTTGAGAACCTACCGTTCTTATTTATGCTGCCAGTATATCCATTACCTTCCAACAAATCATCGAATGATGAATCTGATTCTTCACCATCATGAATTTGATCTATGTCTCTTGATAAAGAAATATCGCCCTCTATATCATCAATATTGCTGAAAGAACCGTCAAAATTACTAATTGAGCCAGTACGATCAAATTGAGGGTATGCACTTGAGTAAGCATTGGATGGTACGGAGATGTGTTGATTATTCATTTTCGTTTAGTGGTTTTATTAGCGTGTGTCAAATGTTTTGTGTGAAATTTATGATTATGGGGGGAGGGGGGTTCTTAACCATTAAATAGATAGTTGTGATATTAGTACAAACAACTGATACACAGTTCTACAGCCAGTTCTAATCATGAAAGTATATATTTATCTTTTTAGTTCATCTGTTGATCATATCAATTTTCTCCTTTCGAAGGAGAACAAGGCAACACAAAAAAAAAATCATGTCTACTGTTTCTAATCTAATGAAGAAGCACCAGTAATAATATCAACTAATTCGTTGGTGATAACTGCTTGTCTGGTTCTGTTATATAAGATGGAGTATTTGGTAATCATCTCACCAGCATTCTTTGAAGCGTTATCCATAGCATTTCTTCTAGCAGAAACTTCTGAAGCGTAACCATCAGCTAAAGCAGCATAAATACCGTTAGCTAAAGAGAATTCAGATAAAGTTTCTGGAACTTTAGCATCTTGATCGACTTCATATTGAGATAAAGCTGGGGATTCTTCAATTGAAGTAGCACCGTAAACAACAGAGGTTTCTGGAGCAAAAGCAACAGCTGAAACGTATTTGTTGTAAATAATTTCAATGTTAGTGTACTCGGTTGGTAATTTAGAGATTTGATCAGCGATTAAAGCAGATTCGTTGAAATTTGGAGTTTCTTTACCAATACCGTTGAAACCTAATACTAAACTTGAAGCATGAGTTCTACTTAATTGAGATCTGATTTTATCACCAACAGCAACTAAATCAACGGAGCCTTCTAATTCGGCAATTCTTAATCTAGCAGCTTTGGCAGCTTGTGAATGGATGGAACCACATAACCCTTTATCAGAAGAGACAACGATTAATAAGTTTTTTTTTTCTTCAGAAACAACTGGAGCAGTTTCAGCATGAGTGTAAACTTCTCTATCAGCACTTGAGTAAACTCTGGCAGTATTCTTAGCACGTTCAGCTTTTGATAATCTGGTAGATGCAACGATCTTCATGGTGTTGGTAATTTTTTCAATATTTTTGATAGATTTTAATCTAGTTTCAATATCACGTAAAGTGGCATAGTTTCTGTTTAGATGTTAGTATTGATTAAAAAAAAACAGTTAGGAGTGAATGAGAATTGGTTTATTATATTTTATTGGATTTGAATTGATGAGTTGATAAAAGATTAAAAAAAAAATAAAAGGTGTATTTGATGAAATACTGATATAATTGGATCAATTGAGTGCTTTATATGGTCAAGAAAGAAAGTGGTAACTGATCAGTTTGATTCATTGAGAATTTCTGATTCAATCTTATCCTAATCGCCCAATGCTTGGAAACATCACTCCAAATCAACATAACCCCATTAAAATAAAATTCTTATACTCCAGCTCATTCTTTTGTGAATTACGTACCTTGATTGAGAAACAGCTGAACGAGCAGCACCGGCACCTAATCTGGTAAACATTGCTAAGTGATGAATATCTAAATTAAATTTAAACGCCAAATTGCTTTTGTTGGTGAATTTTTCTAGGGGGTTTTCGTTTTTTTTTTTTTCGCTTTCACTTTTTTTTTTTTTTCGAATGTCGAAATTTGATTTGTTAACAAACATCGGTTGGGCCACGTTTATGTCACGTGAATATATAATATGATTGTTTGGAAATTATTATGTAATCTTACCGGAATAGTAAACGCAGATATTTGTATGTATTAATATAAGTGAATGTGTTATTATGAATCATGGCTTCCTATAATATTTAGGAGCAATGAATGGCTGTTTAGCAATCGTAGCTTCTCTCAGTTTATTTCTGATTTTAACTAAAACTTTGGTGCCAGATTTATGATATCCTCTATCAACATAAGCTTGACCAATGTTCACTCTACCTTCTAATGATGGACTTGCACTACCGGATGTAACAATACCAATTACTTTGGTGTCGTTCTCAATATCATAAATTTCACATCCTTCTCTTGCAGCTGGACCTTTTAATGTAAAACCAACTCTTTGTTGTTTAACTAAAGATCTGTCAGCTAATTGTGCTAGAATTCTTGCTGAACCATTGAATGTAGCAAATCCTGGATTTCTTCTACTTTTAGCAATCACCCACCTCAAAGAGCCTTCAACCGGAGTAATATTATCATTTAAATCATGACCATATAAACACATGCCTGCTTCTAATCTTAAAGAATCTCTTGCTGCTAATCCAATTGGTCTTAATTCGGGATCTTCTAATAGTGCTTCTGTGAATTCAATGATAATATTGTTTGGAATTGAAATCTCAAATCCATCTTCACCTGTGTAACCACCTCTAGCCAAATGGATTTCAGTGTTATTGAACCCTGGAATATTAATAAATTTGGAGTTACCAAAATAAATCTTGGATAGATCATCATTAGTGAATTTTTGTAAAACTTTTGAAGCTGAAGGACCTTGAATAGCTAATAAGGAATTATCAATATATTCGAAGCTAACATTTAATTCTTTTGAATATTTTTTGAAAAATTCCAAGTCTTTTTCTCTTGTGCCAGCATTAGTAACGATATAGAAGTTCTTATCATCATCATGTTTAGTGATAATAGTATCATCGACAATCCCACCATGCTCATTCAATAGAACACTCAATTGATTATTCCATGGTTTAAGAGCTGTGAAATCTGAAGGAGTAATTTTGTTCAGCAATGGAATGGCATCATCACCTTTAAGATTTTGTTGTAACATATGACTAACATCAAATAAACCTGCTTTTGATCTTGTCCATAAATGGGATTCGATATGAGATTGGCCTTTGTATAGAACTGGCATAGCGTAACCTGCAAAGTCAACAATGTCTGCACCTAGTTTGACATGTAGATCGTATAAAGCGGTTTTCTTCAAGCCATTGGCAGTAGTTGAATAAGCTCTTCTTAACATTCTCCACAATTGAGTTGAACTTAACTGATTCAGAAAGAAACAAAAGGAAATTTTAAAGAGAAAGAAGGAGTTAAATTAATTTTTCTGAGACTTATTGACTTTATCTAATCGGAGTCAAGTAGAATGAATATAAAAGAGTCAAGACTCAAGACCCGGAGTCTGGGGAAAACAGAGTCTAAAACTTTGACTCAGTTATGTTTTAAATCTTTTTGACCCATTAAAGAGTGAATAGAGAATAATTTAATACACTTCTTCATTTATTATGTCAAAACATTGGCAGAAATCACAAATTCCTTACTTTGCCGTTCTTCAAGATAGCTCTACACTTCGATCTGATGCGTTTCAAACTTCAAAATCCTCATATTATTCAAATTCAAGTTCAAACAATCTACCTACTGATAATTCACAAACTGAAAACATATTGAGTAATGTTCTTGAATCACCTAAAAACTCATACCCTGAAATTGAATACGTTTTCTTAGATGATCCAAATTATGACTCGTTAGAATCACAAATCAACAGTAATAATGGTAATCAAGAACTTGAACCAGATGGAGAAGAGGAAGAAGCTATTGTTATTGAATTAGATGAACAAGGTGAATCTGTACGCTGTTATCGTTCATTATCTACAAATATTCAAATACTTGGGGTGAATATAAAAGATAGAAATTTGACTAAAACAATTGAAATTGATGTTACACGATCAACTCTTGATAATGTGGAAGATTTAACTGAAAATGGTGATATAACTTATATAAAAAAATTATGTCAATTATTTACTCTTCGAAACGAGCAACTGAAACTGATAATGGACGCTACATGAGATTTATTGATTAGATTTCATTCTATTTACTATTATAATCACATCATATCATTAATATTAGCAGGCATTTCTTCAATTCTAATACTGTAAAAGTTTTGTAACTCCTTGAACAATTTTTGATCTTCATCTGTGACAAAATTGATGGCAACACCTTTTCTACCAAACCTACCAGATCTACCAATTCTATGCAAATAATTCTCATTATCAAATGGTAAATCATAATTTATAACTAATGAAACTTGTTGAACATCAATACCTCTAGCCCAAACATCAGTTGAAATTAGAACTCTTGACTGACCTAATCTAAAATCACTCATAATCTTGTCACGTTCGTCTTGTTTCATATCACCATGCATTGCTACAACAGTGAAATTAGCACCTCTCATTTTCTCTGTTAACCAATCAACTTTCTTTTTAGTATTACAAAAAATAACAGCTTGTGTTATAGTTAATGAATCATATAAATCACATAAAGTATCGAATTTCCAATCTTCTTTCTCCACTGAAATATAAAATTGTTTAATACCTTCTAACGATAACTCATCTCTTTTGACTAAAATTTTGACTGGGTCAGTTGTGAATTTCCTCGTCATCTCTAAAACGTCTTTACTCAAAGTAGCACTAACAACAACAACTTGAACACCAGTTGGTAATTGTTTATATATATCATAGATTTGTTCTTTGAACCCTTTACTTAACAATTCATCAGCTTCATCTAGAATCAACATTTTAACATGTCTAACATTTAAATTTCTACGCTTCACAACATCCAATACACGACCTGGGGTACCACTAACAACATGTTGACCTTTCGCCAATGCTTTGATATCACTACCAACATTAGTACCGCCAATACAAGCATGACATGAAATATTCATATAGCTGCCTAATGCCTTAACAACACTTTGAATTTGTGTTGCCAATTCTCTGGTAGGAGATAAAATTATAGACTGGCAATCTCTGGTTGAAGTTGAAAGAACTTCAAGCATCCCAATCGAGAAAGTGGCGGTTTTCCCTGTCCCTGATTGAGCTTGAGCAATCGTATCGCGTCCGTTAATGATTTGCATAATAGCTCTTGATTGAATGGCAGAAGGTGCTTCGAACCCATAACTAAAAATACCCTTTAATAAAGAGTCTTTTAAGTTCATTTCTTCGAACGAAGAAACAATTTGAATGTTCTTTGAAGTACGGAATGATAAATGACGATCTTGGTCTCTGTCAAATTCCATTTTGATGATGTGATTTGAGTGTGTTTCAGTAATAAAAGATATAAAATGGAAATGAAAATAGAGATGCGATGAGATAAAAAAAAATTGAATATCGATTATGTAAACTAACTTGTTATTTGAACTCAAGATTGAAGACAAATAACTGAATGGTTTCGAAGAAGATCGTCGTGCTGGTTGGAGGGGGCTATTCTGCTGGTAAAAAGACGATATGTGACGCAATCAGGGATAACATCTCACAATTTACTTCTGTCAAGATAATTGAATTTGATAAATACATAAAGAAGGATATTGATGAAACTTTTGTACAAGGACCAAGTAAATATGACTTTGAAAGAGTTATCCAATACATCGATGCTCAAAATGATGAAAGATTGGTGATTTTGGTGCATGGTTTATATGTGCTGTATGATAAAAATTTGCATTCTAAAGCAGATATGAAAGTTTTCGTTGATTGTGATCCTGATGTTCGTCTAAATAGAATGGTTTTAGAGGAAGTATTACAAGGAACTAAGAGCTTATCAGAAGTCTTAGACCTATATCTAACAAGGTTAAGGTCAGAGTTCAACGAATTTATATTCCCGACAAAGGATAAAGCTGATGTGCTTTTACCTAGTGAGCATCCAGAAACTGGTATTAAATTGATTAGTGATGGTGTATCAGCCTTACTAAAAGGTGAAGCGACTCAATCTATTGTTAAAGGTTCGCTATACCCTAGAGTGAACAGTGAAACATTACTCCAATTTCAAAGAGATGGTGATTTTGAAGAGAATAATATATTTTATGATTTAAGTTAGACAAGAAACTCATCATTACCATTTATATTAATTGCCCTTCTATTCTTTCATTTCAAATCTGCATCAACATCTTGAATCAGATTTTGAACTTTGTCTTTCTATGATAAGTTGTTCGTTTATTTTACCAGAATATGCAGCCTCTTGCAATCTTTCAATAATTTCTGGTGTCACATTGATTCCACTCTTATATAATGAATCTACTGCATTTTGAACTATTGCGGTATCTTTATCTTTGTAAATATTTTCAAGATCTGCAATTATTCTTCTTCCAGTAACAGTGTTTTTGAATTGTGCTCTAATGACAAACAAATCATTATTTGTAGTCTCATTTATATCAACTAAAGTGATGGTCCCTTCTTTAACACAAATTTTCTTATCATTATTGGATATCTTAAACCAAGCTCCATCTTTATTTTTAACTAATTCAATCTCCCATATTTGTGATTCAGATATAGCTTCACTTGAACAGTAGATCCCATTACGTGTTACAGAAAGATAGTTCCCTTCAGAACTCTTCAGAGCTAGTTTTATCTTATTTTCATTGTTTGACTTTGAATTTCCAACAATTGGCATAGAAATGAAAACTTGTGTGACATCTTCAGGTGCAATTCTGTTTATCTTTGAATTTAAATCGATGTTGTTTAATGAAACTGGTAATGGCTCATGAATTCTAATGTCTTTCCTCTTGGTGATATTACCAACTGTGTCAACTCCAAAAACAAAAACTTCTTCTCCTAGTTGGTTTCCTTTGAATGCAATGACTAGTGGTCCACTCAAATCAGCAGTTGTGATGGCAGTTATCCATGAAGATTGTAACTCATCAACATCAACTTTTGTTTTCTCAATAAATTCTTGCTTGATCAGTTTTTTGGCTACTTTTTTCACCCTTTTCTTTACTATTCCATTTCTAAGACATTTTTCTCCTTTAAACACCAACCTTGAAACCATAATCAATCAGTAAGTTACTCTATAATCAATTTCAATCAATATAAAAATATCTTGTAACTTGTAAATATGATTATGTAATAATATCAATTATGATGACATAATCAAAAGCATCAAAAATTCGGAAACGAAACTTCTAGAAGCTTCGAAATCTAAATTGAAATTTTACAACAACTAATCAGAGTCTCCATGAGCTCAATGTTGAAAGCTAGCAAACCGACCGTTTTTCGCAGAGGTATCAAGACTATCTACAAGGATATTAAATTCTCTGATTCTGCAAGATTATCTGTCTTGAAAGGTGCTTCAAAACTTCATGATGCTGTTTCTGTCACATTAGGTCCAAAAGGTAGAACTGTATTGATGGAACAAAAATATAACTTCCCGAAGATCACTAAAGATGGTTACTCTATTGCGCAAGAATTAACATTTTCTGATAGCTATGAAAATATGGGTGCACAGATCTTGAAAGACGTCACCAATAAATCAAACTTGGAATCTGGGGATGGTACAACAACATCAACCGTCTTAGCTTACAACATCTTGAAAAATGCTATTAAAAACGTTGCAACTGGTGGAAATCCAACTGAACTAAGAACTGGTGTTCAATTAGCAATAGAAGAAGTTGTTAAGTTTTTAGAATCAAATAAAAGAGAAATCACTTCAGATGAACAATTGAAACAAATTGCTATCATTAGTTCTAATGGTGATCTTGAATTAGGTGATATCATCGCTAAAGCTGTCAATGAGGTTGGAAAAGATGGTATTATCAGTGTTGAAACTGGTCATAAAACTTTTGATGAATTAGAGTTGAAGAAAGGTTTAAGATTTGATGAAGGTTTCATTAGACCTGCTTTTGGTAACATCACAAATCAAAATGCTAAAGTTACCCTAGAGAACCCTTTAGTTTTATTACATAAAGGTGAATTGCGTGATGCCCAACATATTTTACCAGCTTTATCTCATGCTCAGAAAGAATCACGCCCAATACTTATTGTCACGGAGGCTTTAGAAGGTGATGCATTGGCCATTGCTGTGTTGAATAAACTAAGAGGTCAAGTTAACGTTGTTGCTGTTAAAGCTCCAGGGTTTGGTGATGCACGTGTTGATTATTTAAATGATATCAGTGCTGCAACTGGTGCTACTGTCTTAGATCCTGAACTTGGTGAAATTGCAAGTTCTGCTTCCGCTGAATTATTTGGTTCTGCTACATCTGCTGTTATTGCGACTAGAGAAACTGTAATTATTGAAGGTAAAGGCTCTGCTGAAGCTGTTAATGAAAGAATTGATATAATTAGATCTAAATTGGAAGAACCTAATATTCGTGTTGGTGAAAGAGATACATTAAAAGAAAGGTTATCAAAATTAACTAGCGGTGCTGCTGTTATTAAAGTTGGTGGTGTCTCACAGTTTATTGTTAAAGAAAAGAAAGATCGATTGGAGGACGCTTTAGGTTCAACACATTCTGCTTTACAAACTGGGTTCCTGCCAGGTGGTGGTATTGCATTATTAAAAGCTTCAGAACATTTAAAAACTGTTAAATTTGAAAATATCTCTTTTGATGCTCAGCTAGGTGTTAAAATTGTTCAAATTGCTCTAACCTCTCCATTTGATAAAATTCTTGAAAATTCAGGTATTGATAATGGTCATATTAAATCAAAGTTGAATGAAAGTTTTAGCAGAGGTATTAATGCTCAAACTGGTGAAATTGTGGATATGTACGAAGCTGGTATTGTTGATCCGTTTGGAAGTGTCAAAGGTGCATTGATGAACTCAGCTGGTGTCACTAGCTTGTTATCAAGTGCAGAAGTTGCAATCACTAATGTTTTGGGAGAAAAAGAAGGTTTTTAACTCATTTTAAAGTTAATTATCATTGTATATAGCTGCATTCTTTTAGATCATTAAACTAATAACATACTCTATCTGTACTTTAACAAAAACTTATGTGTCAAAAAACACTCGGTCCGGCCACATATATCTGGTTAGAATTCCTGCTGTGTGTACTTTACAAAAATGGCAGATAACGGACATCAATCTAGTTCATAATTCACATTGACATAAACCATTTTGTTGCGAAACCATGAGGATATGGACAGTTTTAAACGTACTGCTTCTGTTTTATGCGTCTACAAGCTCTGCATACAGCAGTTTAAACTCTACCAACATCACATATCATTTTCCACAAGCTAAAGTTGAAGAATTCTCATTATATGATGTTAGTGACGTTCGAGAACTAACCGAGACTGACGAGACACAAATTCCCATCCCAACAGAAGCATCAGCACCATCAGATGTTGATGATGATTACAATAATCCAAGTCGTTATTCTCCTCCACATGAATCTTACCATGAACCATTCAAATACACAGATTGTCATGATATACATCAAATTCCATCTCCAAATCAATGTCAATTTAGTGGAGAATTTTGCGAAGAGTACACGCTTGGATTTTTCAGTTATTTGGATGTGTTTTACTGTAACGTTCACTTGAAATCTATCACATTAATAGCATATATCATAATTTTAGTTATTTTATTCACTACATTAGGTTTAACAGCTTCTGAATTCTTATGTCCTAATTTAGATTCGATTTCAAAGGTATTCAAGATGAGCGAAAGTCTGACTGGCGTAACATTATTAGCTTTGGGAAATGGTTCTCCCGATTTATTTGGTACTTTAGAAGCTGTTAAAGCAAACTCCACAAGTTTAGCCATTGGAGAATTAATTGGTGCTGCATTATTTATTACATGTTGTGTCGTTGGTTGTATGGCTATCGTTAGACCATTCAAAGTTGCAAAAAAGCCATTCATAAGAGACGTTTCCTTTTTATTAATTGGCTTAATTGTCAGTGTTATTTTCTTACACAGTGGAAAAATTACATTATCAAAGGGTTTGATTATGATCTTATTATATGTGATTTATGTTTTATTTGTTGTTTTATGGGATTACTTTATGGTGAGAAGGCGTAAGAAGCAGTTATTAGATCAGAAAGTTAGAAATTCATATTTGAGTAATGGAGATCTATCATTTTCATCCAATTATACACCTTTTGCAATTGAAGAAAACAACGATTTAGATGATGAAGAACTTCTAGAATCTTTAACGGTTAAAAATAATGGATTCACTGAAGGTTCAGGAATTGAAATTTTAGATGATGAGCTTCATCAACAATCGATTAAAGAATTTGAAGATTGGAATTTAAAATCATTAAAAATGTTCAAAAACAGAATAAGACCTTCTTTATTAACTGCAATTGAGTTAAATAATCAGCTAAATAGTATAAACCACTCTAATGGATCGAATTTCGATAGGATTTCACTAGATACAATTCATCAAAATAACACAACAACCCCAAATGTTCAAATCAAAATGAGTTCAGCTCCACAATACAGAGATTTTGAAGCTAATGAGTTTAGTAATTATGAGTCAAGAATATCAGGCTCTGCACCTGCTTCCTTATATCGTGATGATGAAGAAGACGGTTTTAGAGATGAACTAGATGATAATGATATCACTGATCCAGGTACTCCGATTAGGAGTTTTCAGAACGATAGAGTAGATGATTTAAAGAGAGACTCAATACTGAAGTACTTTTCAGGTGTTAGTGATAGTGTGATCAATATTTTATTTCCAACCTTAATCAACTTTAAAGGAAATTCAATATTTAATAGAGTTGTCATTGTCGTTTGCTTACCGTTAGTTACTGTTTTGAGATTAACGATCCCTGTTGTTGAAACTATGGTTATTCCTGGTTCAAGAACTTTCAAGAAAGCTGTTGATCTGAAATCAGTTTGGGTAGATAATTTCTCGTTGTTATTAGTTCAATCTTCAATTTCCCCATTTATTACAAGTTATCTGATGTTTGAATTTTACTCGCCTTTGATCACATCTTTAATATCAGTGATACTGATTGGATTTTTTATCTTCATTAAATCAAATTATAATTCAAATAGTCTGTCGTTGATATCATATAGTGCAACTGTTATGTTATCTATATTTGGTTTCATTATTGCAATTAATTGGATTTCTACAATTGCAACTGAATTAATTTCAATAATCAAATTTTTCTCAATATTATTTGATTTATCAGATTCTATTTTAGGTTTAACTGTTTTCGCAATGGGTAATTCATTAGGTGATCTAATCTCAAACTTCACCATTGCTAAAATGGGATTTCCCATGATGGCAATGTCTGCTTGTTTTGGTGGTCCTTTATTGAACATCTTACTGGGAATAGGTATCAGTTCAAATTATGTCATCTTAACAACTGAGTTGAAAGAAATTACTTTTGAAGTTTCTAAAACTTTAGTCATTAGTTGTTTTGCTTTGTTGATAAACTTGCTGTTTCTATTAATACTGCTTCCTGTAAATAGGTGGGAAATGAATGCTAAAATTGGTTACATCATGATTGGTATTTGGTCAGCTGCCACTTCAATTTGTGTCATTCTCGAAATCCTGAGTTAGTTTGTACATATTATAGAACTTGCATTTTAGAAAAGATTGATCATTATTATGTAAATCACTTCTTATATTTAAAAATTTTTCTCTAAATCTCTTTCTTCTCTCCAATTGTTAATTTCGATCAAGCAGAATTGGTACTAAAAAAAGCTTTCCGCACCACTTAAGGACTAAAAAAAACAATGTTTTTAGCTTGTTGTACGGTTTGCAGGTTTCAAATACATTGGTCCTTCAGCGATTAAAAGAAGGAAACTTGTTACTTAATTAAGTTTTGAAGATTACTTGAGATTATTCCTGAACTTTTTGGTTTCACCTGTTATAGGTGATAGTGATAGGCGCTTTATAAAGTTAGTTACACATAAATTAAAAAATACTGAGTTTTGATATAAAAAGTGTTTGTTTGATAAACCTGTGGTAAGTTGACTGTTGTAACTCTAGAAGAGTCTAGTATATATGAATAATGAAGGCACATAACTATTAACCTATATCATTAGTGATGTAAGATTGAAGCCCTAACTCTTTTCCCGACCAATAGAAATCCTACTTACAATCTTACATGATTGACTCATTACTCATTACCCAGAACTCACCCATATATAAAGAGAAGAAGATCCCGGATTAATACTTTTGGGACATATTTCGTATATAGAAGATATAAGTAAAACATATACAGAAATTACTTTATTGAAGGTGTACTAATGTTATTTTAAAGTACTAAGATAGTAAAGAATATTCCAAACAACTTTCTTCTTTGCCAAAAATTCGTTAACTGTGTGAAAATTTGAATAAAAGTAATAAATCTTTGGGTAAAATACATAAATATTAATTAATTATATAAAATTTAGTCAATTTGAATGACAACTGTATAAAGCTTACTGGAGAACAAGCTACGAATGTTAAGATCTTTCAATTTCACAAAGGCATTTTGTGTCAAAATCATTTTTTTCAATTTTTTTTTTCTTTCTACTATCTGAACGTTGATGAAATTTTCAACTTACTAATTCTAAAAAGCTGTTTTCTTGTTTCATTAAAAATATATAACACTTATATCATGGTAATCTCCTGTCAATTTCTGTATACAGTGTATAGTTATGTAGTTTGTTTGAGAAGATCAGTAAAATTGAGTATTCTATACAAGTTTGAAATTAAAAACTCTAGCGATTTTTCGGCTTTATTGGGGAAGTAAAGTTAACTATGAGGAAATCGTTACAGTATTAATTTACAATATATTTACATCAAAATGTTAGACAGTGACAGTCAGAAGGTTAGATAAAAGTACTCACGATTTGTAAAATTCAGCTCTTCTTTCATCTCTCAACTTAGTATATTTTGCCAATTGCGTCTCGAATTTTTCTTTCGATAAATTAGCAGACCATCTTAATTTATGAGCAGGGTGGGACTCTGAAACAAAACTCTGACCTTTAACACCAAACAAATTTTCCCTAAATGTACCACCTTCAACTGGGTATTCCTTTTGAGCCAAACCTCTTCTTTGCAGTTCAGGCACTAAAAACTCAACAACATCTTTAATACCTTCATTATAGCCATGAAAGTTGAAATTAATACCATCAATACCTGTTGCTTCAACAAAAGCTTCAATCTTATCAGCAATTTCAGCACCAGTACCAACGTATTCACTGTTCTTCTTCCATCTATCGGCAATTTCTCTTGGTGTTTGAGTTTTACCGTTCTTCAAGATATCTTTAGTTGTAGATTTGACACCATTTGTTTGACCGTCAGTTTTGATTGGTTCATCAAAGCCAAATGGAGCAACATCAATACCAGAAGCACCTCCAAAGTAAATCAGATGATCAATTGGATCACTGTATTTCTCAAATTCTTCAAATTTCTTTTGTGCTTCTTCATGAGTAGCACCCAAAAATGGTGTTAAAGGAGCGATAAATTTGATGGTATTTGGATCTCTACCATACCTTTCTTTGGCAATTCTTCTAATATCAGAGATAGTTTTATTTGTAGCCTCAACATCAAATCCTAAGGTATAGATCAATTCTGCATTTTCAGCTCCGAAATCAATACCTTTCTCACTACTACCAGCTTGAGCAATTAGTGGGAATCTTTGAGGTGTTGGTTCTGTAATGTGAGGACCTACCACATTGAAGTATTTACCTTCATGATTAATTTCCCTAATCAAATCAGGATCTGCAAATGTGTTAATGGATGGATCATATTTAATAGCATCATCTCTCCAAGAACTCAATAACAATTTATAGACAACATCTAAATATTCACGAGCCCTATCATAACGTTCATCATGGGGTGGTAAAGGTTTACCATCTAGTAAGTTTTTACCCATTGATGGTAAATATGATGAAACAATATTCCATGAAATTCTACCTTTAGTTAATAGATCAAGAGAGCTAAGCTTTCTTGCAAAATGATAAGGATGCTCAACGGCTGTACTGAAGGTACTTGCAATACCAATATTTTTAGTCGATAAAGCAATAGCTGTGATTGGGATAGATGGATCAATTCTTGTAGCATTGATACCATGTTTTGCAGAAGCTCTATAATCACCACCATAAACGTCAAACCAAGTTAAATGATCAATGAAAAAGATGTTTTGAAATTTACCCTTCTCTGCAATTTGAGCAAATTCAATCCATGGCTGGATGTCATGTGAGTATTCTCTACCAATATCCTTTGGATCTCTCCAATTATGAGTTGCGGTACCTCTTGTAGCAGCACTCAAAATAAGTTGTTTTCTAGGCCATTTTTTTTGTCTTTTTTGATCTGATGTCATTATATAATGGATTATAGTGAAAATGTAGGATTGGGTTTATAATCCAATCAACGTATAATCGACTTCTATATATAAGAACATGATGGAAACTTGTAATGATAACCAAGACTAATTGATACAAGAAAATGTGATACACGATTTTTTCTTCTTAATGGAGTTGCAATTTGAACCACACTTTTGGTAGTTCCGTCACCATTTCCTATTATTGACACTAAGAATTTACACTCAAAATGATGAAATCAAATCAGCTTAAAGCTCCCTTTTGATAATAATTTACTGTTCATATAGCACAATTTCCTGCTTAAATTACTGATTTCAGCTCTAATTATGGCACACTATCATATTATATGAGAAATCTAGAACGGTTTTTGCTTTACTATTTTGTTATTTTATAACTGTGGATCTAGAATCTAGATCATCACTTCCATTGACTTCCCAACATAACTTCCATCGGCTCTCATTCTCGATTTAGTTCATTTGGCGTATATCGAAATAATTTCTTCTCAAGTTGATTGAATTTTCCAATAGTAATTAAGTACATATGTAGCAGAATATGCGTTCAATTCAGGCAAAATAATCTCGATGTTCACCAACTGGCCAGAATTCAAATCCTGTTGATATGTGTATTGAAACTGTACTACAATATCTGTGGATCCACAATAGTAGAGCTTTCAGAGTAACAGGCTTCCATGATTTTAATCTAATTATATCATCTTAAATATGAGTAGTAAGTCACTCTTGAGATCAGAGATTTCTAACTAGTCAGTAATTTGTAAAGCATATAATATATATAATTGAGAAGGTATCCCATATTTACAGGATGATTCAATCTCTGCTCTCGTCAGTGAATATGTACAACTAGGAAGAGTAATCTCTCAAGAAAGTAGTAGATCACGTGAAATGTTCAGATGTAATAGATAATTTGGCCTCAAAATCATTGAAGTCTTTCTTTAAAAACAATTGTTTTCAATCAGCAAAATGTCAAAATCTTTCTTTCTGCATCCTTTAGTGCTTCTCAACTTGTCAGATCATAATTTAAGAAGTACACAAAGGCCAGGTCACTCACCTAGTATGTGCGCAAAATTAATCAATTTTATGTGGTGAATCAGACTAACACACACCTGAAGCAATTGGTGTTCTATTAGGCTCTGTTGACGGTGATAGCGTAGATATCACAAACTCTTTTGAATTGGTTATTAACAATTCAGCGTTGGATAATGTGTATCTTCAAGAAAAGTTATCTCAGCAAAAAATCATTCTTCCTGAAGAAGAAGTTGTTGGCCTCTATGAAATAAATAACTGTTTGTCTACTAAAATATTAAGAATATTACAGCATGAGTTCAAAGATACCCTAGTTTACCTGTCCTTTAGTCCAAAGCTTGCTTCCCTGAAATATTCTAATGAACAATTCTTCAAATTATTTGATGCTCAAACTGGAGAAGAATTACAAATTGAAATAGCCACCAAGGATAGTGAAAAAATTGCCGTTAATACGGTATTACAAATCAAAGAAACGAGCTATAATGATTTAAACAAATTAGAAGATCAACTAAACAGCCAAAAATTTCTGTTGCTTAACTTAAAAGAAAAAATTATGACGATCAAAAGACTACTTCAAAATGAACAAAATGCTCAGCAAATAAAGAATTATCATCAAATTTTAAGAGATATCAACTCTTTTGTTCATAAATTGAAATATAAACAAAGTGAAGAAACAAAAGAGAAACTGGTTCAACTTGAAAATCAAAACAATATAATATTGAACTTGGGTCAGATTAATGATAATTTAACTCAACTAACAAAAATAAATTCAGATATTAAAAAGGCTGAAAACCTGCAAAACTTGTTATAACTTGAACTACAACTACTCCAAATGTAATTAAATTATAACCAAACAAATCAAAAATCATTCGTGTATCTATGTAAATATTCTGAATCTTATGAACTTTTCACATACCACGGAAAGCATTATTACTTGCTCTTCTACGATCTTTGTCAAACCTTGGACGTGATCTACCATGTTTGAAATCAGCGTCTTGTTCACCTTCTTCTTCAGATTCAGTTTTAGCAAATTTGACATTTCTTTTCTTCTTTTCCTGTGGTTTTGGAATGAAAGTTAATTCAGTTTCACCTCTAGCATGTCTACGTAAAACTTCACCCTTTCTTGATTCTTTTTCTTCTTTTTCTCTCTTCTGTAGAGTTTTCAACTGTTTATCGAACGAAACTTGGTTTTTATTGATGTTGGATGATGATTCTGAAGAGTATGATCTCATTTCAGTTAAAAATTTATCAGACTTAATCTTAGCTTCCTTTCTTCTATTTTGTGATTCAAGATTTTTCTTTACCTTCAATTGTTGTAATCTATCTAATTTGACAGATTTTTCTTGGTTTTCTTTTTCTTTTTCTTTAAGTTCTTCATCTTCACTTTCACTTTGACTATCACTTTCTTCACTTTCTTCATCTTCTGAAAACGTACTACCATTTTTCTTAGAGTTTAATCTTTCTTCATCTGATTCTTCAGCAGCTGTCAAAGCTCTACTACGCTCAACATACTTTTCTTTTTTAGATTCGGGATCAGCTTCTCTTGGATGCAATTGTTTATACTCAGCAGACGTTTTATCAACTTCAAATTCTGGATTCTCAAACATTTCTTTGAAACGATCATCATTAACAATTTGTTCAGCTTGAGTCGAACCAGATTTTTTGACCAAGGAATCAGCAAGATCTCTATTAACTTTGATTTTGGTATTAGTGACAGCTCCTGTTGTTCTAATTCTGGAATCTCTTTCTTTTTCAACTCTTTTCTTAATTTCCCTTTCTCTTTGATCTTTGTATGAATTTGGATTGGAAATCAAATTGACTTTATCATATAATTCAGTATTAATGAAAAAACCATGCATATAACTTCTCAAGACCTTAGTACCAACTAAATGAGCAATATTTAATTTTTGAACATCATCTCTGGTTATAAATCTGTAATTGGAGTAAACTGATTCCGATGGTTTTTCTTCTAACTCTTCAGTGATACTATCTAAGAACGAACACCATCTTGGTGCGGGTCCTAAGTTCGGTATGTAATAAGTATGCATTTGAATACCTTCATTGGCAGTGAAAAACATACCAGTTTCTGGAACATGTTCAATATCATTAATATCAACACTTGGTTCCATTGAAGCATATAATTTGCCACTATTAACATCATATATCTTAGCAATTCTTTTATCGCAAGCTAAAAATTTGTGATCATGTAAATAAATCATTTTTTTTATACCAAATCCATAACCGTGATCTTTAACTAAAGTAGGAACAGAACTTCTTAAATCATATAGATATGAATAACCATTTGAAGTACCACATGAGAACCCCAGTCCATCATCTTTGAATGCAGTAGTTGTAATTTCATACGAATCGTTTGGATTTGATGGCGGTAAAGATAGTTTTGCAATTCTTGACCTAGCTCTTGAATCCCAAAATTCGACTGTACCATCTTCTAAACCAACGGAAACTAGACCATTAACTTTGTTAAATCCAACATGATTCGCACCACCTTTCTCAGGATCAATGTCTAAGACGAATGGATTTAAAAACCTCCCTTGATCTAAGTTCAGTCTAAATAATTCATTTGAACTTGATGAGATGTATAAATCACAGTTGACTGGATTGTAAGCTAAATTTCTACCAAATTTAGGAATGTTTGTTTTGTAATGAATACCAGCTTTGTTATGGAATTCTATAGATTTATCATTCTGCAAATGAACAGATTTAGTCCAGTCGTGAGATACGAATTGGAAATCCACATTTTCTGCGTCAGTGTGTCTTTCAAATTTCAATGATAAATTGGCAAAATCGTAAAGATGCATTTGTGGTTTGTATGTACCAGTTGCCATAACTGATCGACAATCTGGTGTGACCCTGATTTTATTGGAGGCTTCACTGAAATAGAAATCTTGAATTAATTCGATTCTATTAGTATATTCAGGATCATGTCGTAAAGAACTTTTTCTCTTTTTGGCGATCCAATCTGGTAAAGACCTTGAAATATTGGCACCTGAAACTTGGTAAACAGAAACATCACCAGAGTAGGTGGACTTTAAAACCATCTTATTCTAAGTTTTATTCAAATATATATTGTTAAAAAGAGATGAGATGAAGTAAATTTTTTTTCTTTTGATCTGAAAAGAGAAAACCAATTTAATTTACAAATCGGGAAATTACTCTTTCAGGGAATTGTTAACTCGTAATATCAATATCATATCATTTATACTCATTTTATATAAAGAATTAAATCTTTGTGCATGATTTAACGTAACTATCTACAAACATTTGGAAGTTACCAGTTGGGTGTAAATTTATCTGCCTGAAGGGTGAAGATGTACAGAAATGATAATTAATATCTTACAAGAAATGATAAACGATTTGAGTGACTTTCATAGTTATTCTAGTACAATCACCAACTAATAAAAGAACCGATCTATTTGATTTCTTTAGCTTCATAATGTTCTTTAGAAGCGTATTCTGCCTTTCTTTCAATAGTAACAATGTCACTTAGGTTATCATTCAATTCCTCGACGTCCCCGTGCTCTTGTTCTCTCAAAAAATTTTCTTCTTCATTCTTTTTGATAGCAGGTTTGTACACACGAAGGTAGTAGAAAATAGATGAAATGAACGAAATTCCAATAAAAGCAATAGAAACTTTGTAACCATATTTGAAATTTGGAGCTTGGTTTGCAGGCCAAATAACTAGCGGTAACCAAGCATTATTGGCATAAACAAGAACAACAGCAATACCAGTAACAAGAGCTCTCTTAGCTGGTGAGTAACTGTAAACTTCTGCTAGTAACGAAATCAATAAAGAGGTCACAGCGTCGCTGATTGGAATCATGAAAAATGCTGCATATTTCAATTGTAATGAATTTGGCCATATTGCTAAGACGATCACAGCAAAGAAATCTGTAAAAAGAAGGAAGGAAATAATATGTAAAGGTTTTTGAGTTAAATCTGCTAATTTCGCCCAACCAATAACAGCAATAAAAGAAATTGCATTACCCCCAATTGGAATCAAATTCAAATCTGTAACTTTCCAGGTTTTTGTACCATCAGCGTTCACTAAACTCTTCAAGAACAGATTAAAATATTGGAAAGCGATACAATAAGCTTTGAAACAGTATGCCGCTAAAAATAACCATAATCTCCAATCTTTCAAAATGTTTAGGAAATCTTTGAAAACGATACCTCTTTTGGTATTTCTACCAACTCTTTGCATTCTTTCAACAGAAATTTCTCTGTCTTCATCGTTCATCCAAATTTTACTGCCTCCATTCTCTGGAGTATCTGGTAAAGCTAAAGGTAAAGACAAAGCGACAACAATAGTCATCAAACCATTGATGATGAACATCCATCTCCAGCCAGATCTGCCCAGTTTTCCATTCAAAGTCTTGTAAATAGCAGCTTGGAGGAAACCTGAAAACATATTTCCAGCGTAGAAACTTGCTTGGAAGACACCAATTCTAAAAGCTAACTCTTCTTTGGTATAATAATTCATTAATAACACAATAATACCGGGCCATGATGAAGACTCAAATGCACCAATGAAGAATCTGATAGGATATAAATCTTGTGGTTTATTTGCAACAGCACATAAACAAGTTAAAACACCCCAGATGGTTTCAGAAAAGCCTAACCAATAGTTAGGTCTAACTTTATTGATCATGACCTGAGACGGAACCAAGAATATGGCATAACCAACTTTGAAACAAGTGTCTAATAGATTATATTGTGTGCCTTGGAAGTTCAATTCTTCTTTCATACCCGAAACATAAGCGTTTGAGATATTAGACTGATCAATACTTTTCATAAAGTAAGCTAAAGAAGTGAAAGTTAATAGCCAAATATCTAGCTTCATGATAAATTTTCTTTCTCTTTTTGAAATTGGAGGAGGTTTTGGAAATACTTTTCTCCAGAATGAAACTTTTGGTTCTTGTACTTGTTTGGTTAAATTTTCAGTTGATGCTGTATCATTGATTACTGAGACTGAAAGGGAACCTTTATCATCAACATTGGTGTTTTCATCTGTCTTAGATTTACTCATGCTTAAAATGATGGTACTAACTAGCTCCAAGCTCCATTGGAGAATTGGAATTTAGAGAAAATGATTGGTTTTATAATGATACAGCACACCACCTTATTCATTCAGAGATTGACAATTTCACATCAATCTAAACTAGGATTGTGGTGAATTTTGGTACTAGTATGTAGCTGCAAATTTAGCACACAGTTCTTGAATAATACTGGGCATTTGAGGTTCTACTGTTGACGTACTCACTACAAATCTACTTGGTTTTGATTGATTTTTTTATTGTTTATTGTGGCACAAAAAACTTCAAGCACCACAATGTCAAGTCTAAAAGGGTTGTTGCTTACGAACGAAACCTCAAAGAGAAGCCATACTTCCAAGTTCCACCTGGTACCTATTACTGTAATATATTTCAAAAGTTATTACATGCTAGTACCATTACAATCTAGTATCTTATTTCTCATTGATTTTCCTGTAATTCAAAATTGGACCCTGAGTTATCTGATAGAATCAAAATTTATGTATGTGCATTATACAGTCTCAAGTTCGTCAATCATATGATAGCTTTTTTAACATTGATAGTTATAGAATTCTGAATCTAAGATTCTAAAGTAAGATCTTCAAGTGTACTAGGATATCATGAATCATGATCAGTTCAAAATGTGATCATTCTCTTTAATTGCAAATATAAAGAACTGTGTAAATCCACAAATAAGATTATCAAAAAGCCGAAATGTTAGCCTCAAAAGAGGCTCTTCAAAAAACATAACATTGTACATAAAATCAAAGGAATTCAGTTATGAGTTTTATAAGCGATTAAAACTTCAGTTCATATTAGTTACTAATTTAGAATCTCAGCTACATCATGATTCATCACTAACTGTGTTGAAGTTAAAATTACTTAGTTAGAGAGCCTATAAATAATAATTGTTCCATGTGGCCCTTTATTTGCCGTTGTCTATACTGTGCTTAGAGTTGTAAAGAGCGGCGTGCTTGAAAGATCAATTTGAAGTTTACGGTTATATTAACTCTAATATTCTGTCTGATTAACAAACTTTTAAGGAGATTTATTTTTTTTAAAGGACAGATAATTTTGCTCTTATGAAAATCAGGTTAGATAAAGTAAAATAATTCAACTGATTGGTGATTCAGCATTTTTATTCATGAGAATATAATTGTCAATGATCTTACATCTAACTTGTGGTATTAAATTATTACACTTTTTACCAGGAATCTGAAACTAGATTCTGGAACCTTTCTGGATGGATCTTCGCGACGAAAAAAGAGTGCAAATTAAAAAAAATCTTCTAGAAAACAATAAAAAACAACTGAAATGTTCTCATCAAGTACTGTACTTTAGTAACTGGTTTCACCTCTACAACAATAGGAGCACAAAAAAAGAAACCATGAACCGATCGGGGATTGAACCCGAGATCTTTGCCGTGTAAAGGCAACGTCCTAACCTCTGGACCATCAGTCCTGGATCGAACTAGCTCCAAATTACCGAAAAGTCAGATGGGCGTAGACGACTTGGCCATAAAGCCACATCTGATAATAATGTTGTAGAATAATTAGTATAGCATAATAAACCACTGACCCAGCGGCTTTTCCGTTGGAATGATTGAAAAAAATTGCAAGACTAATCACCAATATTGCTAATGAATTTGTGTGCAACACTCCCAGAAGGAAAAATTCAGTTGAACCAGAAGATAAATTAATATTATAAAGAAGAAAATGTAAGAAATTAAATAGAATACCAAATTAGGGAATGTATTTAGTTGTATAGCTTTAAAATAAACGATTTAAGAGAAAAAAAAATTTTTTTTGTTAGAAATAGAATACCAAATTAGGGATTTGAATTTGATTGTATACTATATAGCTTTATAATAAACAATTTATAATATTTATATATAATTTAATAATTATAAAGAGAAAAAAAATACTAGAGATGGTCCATGGAGCTGTTTAAGATTGTATAGACAAATTTAATGAACAATATAATTATCTAAGAGAAAAGAAGAATAAAAAAAGATATGTTAAGCTAATTAAAATCATATAATTAGTCAAGAAGTGGTACTGATAATTGTCACAAGTAAAATGTTATTCAACATGACAATTATATTTACAACGAAATATTCAACATATTAATTAGAGACAAACAATATCCAACAATTTATTACATACACCATTTTTTTGAAAAGTATCCAACATACTCAAACTACCTACATATGGGACATATGTCCACTCATTAATAACGTGCTCAGGAGTCAGGACTCAGAAGTCAGGACTCAAGTTAGTATCAGTTCTGCATGAGAAATCTTAACTCTTAACTCAACTATATAGTGAGATAACAAACACAAATTTGACACATTCTCTACTTCTGCATAAATACAACAACAACGCTCTCTCCTTTATGCGCATCACCATTTTTTTAATCAACTCATCAAAAAAAAAAAAAATATAGTGGAATGTGTGAATATTTCTCATAAAGATCGTAACCACTACATAATCGATGTTAGATATCGCTCAATTTATCGAGGAAAAAGGTGGTAATCCAGATGCCATCAGAAAATCACAAAGAGCTAGATATGCCTCTGTGGAGATTGTTGATGAAATCATCAATGACTATAAAGAATGGACTGTAATCAAATTTGAACTAGATGCCTTAAACAAAAAACAAAATCAATTACAAAAAGAAATTGGTTTAAAATTTAAAGCTAAGGAAGATGCTTCTGAATTAGTCAAACAGAAAGATGAAATTGTTGAACAAAAAAAATCACAATCATTAAAAGAACAAGAAGCTGAAAAAGCTTTGAAATTCAAAGTTAATCAAGTAGGCAACATCGTTCATGAATCGGTTCCTGTTTCAAACGATGAAGCTAACAATACTTTAGTCAAAGACTGGAAACCACAAGGGCTTGAAACTGTTGGAAAAGTTGCTACTGCTACTGGTAAACCAGCTGCTTTATCTCATCATGAAGTTTTATTACGTTTAGATGGTTATGATCCAGAACGTGGTGTTCGTATCGTTGGTCATCGTGGTTATTTCTTAAGAAACTATGGTGTTTTCTTGAATCAAGCTTTGATTAACTATGGTTTAAGTTTCCTAGCTAAAAGTGGTTATACTCCATTACAAGCTCCAGTTATGATGAATAAAGACGTTATGGCTAAAACTGCTCAACTATCTGACTTTGATGAAGAACTTTATAAAGTTTTAGATGGTGATGATGAAAAATATTTAATTGCAACTTCAGAACAACCAATTTCTGCTTATCATACTAATGAATGGTTTGAATCTCCAGCTGAACAATTACCAGTTCGTTATGCTGGTTATTCATCATGTTTCAGAAGAGAAGCCGGTTCTCACGGTAAGGATGCTTGGGGTATTTTCAGAGTCCATGCTTTTGAAAAAATTGAACAATTCTGTTTAACTGAACCAGAAAAATCATGGGCCGAATTTGATCGTATGATTGGTTTATCTGAAGAATTTTATCAGTCTCTAGGCTTACCATACAGAGTTGTTGGTATTGTTTCTGGTGAACTTAACAACGCTGCTTCAAAAAAATACGATTTAGAAGCTTGGTTCCCATTCCAAGAAGAATATAAAGAATTAGTGTCATGTTCCAACTGTACCGACTACCAATCAAGAAACTTAGAGATTAGATGTGGTATTAAGAAGCTAAATGAACGTGAAAAGAAGTACGTACATTGTTTGAACTCAACTTTATGTGCTACTGAACGTGCTTTATGTTGTATCTTAGAAAATTACCAAACTGAAGATGGTTTAGTTATTCCAGAAGTTTTAAGAAAATACATTCCAGGTGAACCTGAATTTATTCCATTCATGAAAGATTTACCAAAGAATTCAACTTCTCAAAAGAAGAAATGAATAACTTTTGTTTGAAAATAGATAGAGGATAAGTCTTTCAACTCATTTTTACCAATTTCATCGTAGTGTAAATCTGACTTTTTTCGAAGGCGAACTTTCAACTGAAGTTGTACTGTCGTCAAGTTCTTCTTGAATTGCTGAATCCCTTTCTCGTATTCTAGCTCTATGACTTGCCCTTTGTTCTCTTGTTTCTCTGATCATTGTCTCATTATATTTTTTGATTTGTTCTTTTCTTTCTTTTGATTTTTGATATTTTTGAAGCGGACTCTTCTTTTTGATATAATTATCACCATCAATTTCGTCATCAATTTTAGCATTGACTTCTTCATCAACAATTTTATCATCTTTGATATGTATTTTTTCATGTAGGATCCTCATTTCGTCTTTAGGTATATCTAAATCAGCAACTGTTGTTGAAAGATGCTCACCTTCTTTCTCATCAATCACTTCTTTATCATTTCCATCATTTTCACCCACAATGTTCGTGGAAACTTCATTCAGTTCATCTTGTCGTATGACCAGCTGTTCAATTCTTTTGCTGATTCTTCGTGTTGGGGATGGTGATGTCATTTGCATTGTTTTCAAGATGTACAAAGGTAATGATTTTATGGAGCGTTTTTTTTTTTTTGGTGTGAAGTATAAAAACAGGTGTACTTTACATGAAATAGATGAGACTTAAACTGACATTTGGGGTATTTTGTACTAAATAGCTACCAATTGGAGTGTTTCTTACGATAAGGAGTTTGGGATATTTTGTGTTTTTTCTCAATTTGAAGTTTGAAGAATTATATATCTTATCCTAAATCAACATGCTTTTTGTGTCAAATCTACAGAATATTAGACATTCAATGAAAAACCACAATTTCTTTCATCTTGATTCATTTTGTTTTGGTTGTGTATTCTGCTTTTGTCATAGCTTTGATTTAGCTCTCCAGGTGTTATTCTATTGGCTACTCGTTTTAAAGAGAAGGAAGAGATATTCATACATTTAAGCTTAATCACAAACATAAGTTTTCCATAACTAAGCTTATCTGTGAAATTAATATTCTTTTGCTAAGTTTTCTTATATTGCACACAAATATGTCATTAGAGCCAACAGTTTTTGAATTTAAACCAAATTTCAGGTCAGATTCATCAGTCACTGATTCTCTAATCAGTTCAAAAAGACGAACAATCAGAAAAATTTCACATAAATTAGCTGATGAATATCATCGTCATCGTCATCATCCTCACAGACCAACAAGAGTTCGTAAGAATAAGATACGTGGTTTTCTTAACTTCTTCCCAAGACAACGTGATGTCGTTACAGATTTGAATGAAAAGTTGGAGAATGAGGAATTGAAATTTAACAATAGTGCTTATTTGAATCATCCAACTTTTGTGCATTCTGAGAATATTGGTAACATATTTGATACTGAAGTTCAAACTTTTGTTTCTTCAATTGCTAGTTATGAACAAAGTAATGATACACCTGTTTCTAAGACTAGGAAATCTAACAATGGATTTCAAGTTTGGATAAATAAACTTCATCACTACTATCAGAAGCCTAAAGTATATAAATATTTCATAACACGAAAAAAGAATCAAGCGGTTGATAATGATAAAGTTGATTCGATTGGAGTTAAGGAATATTTACCTTATGAAGCCTATTCTTGTTACAATCAATATAGAACTCAGAATTTTAACATATTTTTTGAAGCATTGAAAAACAAATCAAATGATGTTGAAGATGCTGTGGATTTTGATGCTCTTGTTTTCTCACCAGTGAATGAATTAAGCTTTGAAAATCTTCAAAAATTAAAATCTCAAGTTTTCAATGTTAACCCTGATTTTTCAGATGATGCTTCAAGTAGTATATTTGAAGATTTCAAAAAAGGTATTGTTTATGATAACCTTGATAAAGTGTTTGTGACAGACAATTCTGGTGCATTATCATCGGAAAAGACTTTACTAGATTCATCAGCAAATGATGACGGTTATCCAACTCCTGATTTTATCAAACAGATATTTCAAAATGATGATGAAGAAGAAGCCAAAGAAAATATAAGTCAATATGGATTGTTAAACTGTGAAGAAGAGGATAATGATGGTGAATGTTCAAAAAATTATGATGCCAATCATGTATTAATAGAAGATTTAGAGTTAAATTCAGGAAGTATTCACAGAAGAAGATCAGTAATGGAAAGAGTTAAGTCTGCATTTAGAATAAACTCTGAATCTAGTGCCAAAACAGAAAGTACATCATCATCATATTCTCCGATTACTGTTTCAATTCCAGCTTTAAAGAATCATGGATTTTTATTTGAACTTAGTGAAGAAATTTCTGAAGGTAACGTGATTGATTCAATTTATTATCCAGATGAAACAATCTCAGAAAGTTCAAATGATGAAAATAGGCCAATTGATATTAGAAACCCAAAGTCTTACAATTCAGGTAAAGTCAAACTCACTGATAAAATAGTAGACAACACAACTATTAAATTTCATACTTTTGCACAGATTTTGTTATATGATGGATCTAAAAAGTTAAAAAATGAACTAACTAAAGAGTTTCATGGTAAAAAAAATCAATTCAAAGGCCAAAAAAGATCAGAATTCTATAAAAATAATGGATCATTAACTTTGACTTCATCAAGTGCAATCAACAAGAAAACTGTTGTCAAAAAATCAAAAGCTGGTATCAAGAATATGAATAAATTGATAGATAAAAATATTGAAGATAGGCTTAACAAAAATCTTTTAACTTCAAGAATCAGACCAATTTTGAAGTCTAAACATAACAAGAATGCAGACGTTGAATCAATAAGAGCAAAATATTGTGATGAAGTTGAAGTTGGCGAATTTATTAGTTTTTTTGAAGATCATGAAAAAACTAGGTTTGAAAGTGAGCCATTTTTAGAGAAAGTTCGCGAGAAGCAGTTGATGGATTATTACTCCGTAGAAAACTTTGGTGAATGAATTGAAAGTGCAGAAGACGATTCTTTCTTCACTTTAAACGTGTATAAAGATAATTATATATGTTTTCGAAAAGTAAACAAAAAAAATCTCGAAATTTATTCTTTTGACACTTGAATTTTGTAAGTAAACTAATTAAAATACCATGGAGTCTCTACTTTTAGAACGATCACTTGGTGAAATAAGCACTGCTCAATTTGAGAGGATAGTTACAGAAACACTATACTACAACATTGAACCATTAGATGCACCCAAGTTTGCGCTAAGGAAACAACCATCATCCATTAATTCAATTGATTTTGACAAAATTGAGGGAAGATTTTTAATATCAGGTAGTGCCGATTCATCAATTAAAATATTTGATACAAAGTCATCAACTGTCAATAATCGATGTAAATTAATAGGAAGTATCAATAAAGCCAATGGAGGGCATGAATTTGGGGTAACTAAAGTTAATTGGTGGCCATTTGATAATGGAATGTTTTTATCAAGTTCATATGATGGATTAATCAAGATATGGGATACCAATTCATTAGAGAATGTATTTGATTTCAGTATGGAATCTAAAGTGAATTGTTTTGATATCAACCCAACGGGCTATAATTCATTAATTGCCACTGGTTGTGATTCAAGTCATGCAAGATTATTAGATTTGAAAACGACAAGCTCAGTGCATAGTTTAAGTGGACATCAAGGCACAATATTGAGTTGTAAATGGTCACCTAATGATTCCAACATTTTAGCTACGGGAAGCAGCTCGGGAGAGGTGAGGATATGGGATATTAGAAGAACAGATAGTTGTTTAAGCCAATTAGATTTAGATGTTGTTGATAATAGAGATTTTAATGAGTTTAAAAATGTTAATAAAAGTAGAAAAATTGGGATTTTTAAGAATAATGCTAAGGCACATAGTGCTGATGTTAACGGATTGGTTTGGTTTGCCAATGGAAAGCAATTGATAAGTACTGGAAATGACGATAAGATTAGGATATGGTATTTGGATAATATTTTTAATGGATTTAATTCTTTATTGAATTTCGGACCTTTTATCAAAAATAAATATCATGTTTTGAAAGATATGTTGTTAAGTCCAAACGATGAAACAGAAGTGCAATATTTATGGTATCCTTCAGATAATGAAGAGTTATTGGTTTTCAGAGCTCATGATGGTAAATTAGTTAAAAGATTAAGAAGAAATCTTCAAGAAAATTCAAGGAGCTGTTGTGTTTGTTATGCTCAGGATAATTCAGCAACGTATTATTCAGGGACGGTGGATGGTAGAATCTTTGTGTGGGGACCCAAAGACGAAGAAGTTGATGAAGTTTAGTGATTAATGACTAATGAAAATGGAGTTATTTTAGTGTCTTTTTTCTTATCTGTAGAATTTCCTTAAAAAATATACAGTCAGAAAGTTTCTTTCATATTGGGTAAATCAACATTGTCAAAAAAAAATAGGTATCTGGTTAGATTGATTATATTAATCTCGGTAAAGAATGAGAACTGTACTATTGCGGTTGGATTGGAGGATTTTTTGTTATACCATACAGTCCCACACACCTTAGAGGTGAATCTTGCGTGGCCGTAATAATTTGTTCTTTTTATTTGAAGACTGTGTTCCAGTTTCACATCAAAGGACAGATTATCAATGATTGTAAGTACAATAGTTTGTTAATAATAAATACTGATATAAACCGAATATATCAGAGTATTTGATATACACTATAATACTTTTAAAATTTTCACTACTCAGATTACAACACTACCTGACTTTAGAAAAAAAAAAATTTCTTAGCAGTCACAATTACCCTAAGACAATTAAATGATCAGAATCAACTCAGATTCAAAAAAAATAAGACAGGCTTTCCCATACTCATTTTTACGCTTCTGAAATGTCTGAAGGACTCATAATTTTTTTTTTCTTCCTTTTTGGCGTAAAAAAGGCGGAATGCTCCAAATCGGGTAACTAGAATCTAGCCTTTAAAAGCTCAGGAAATTCAACTTACAAATCGAGATTCATCTTGATGTGAATCATGATAGGACAGAATTGATGATCAGTTTACAGTGTGTACACCGTAATTATTAGATCATCTAAGTCTAGAACGAATTAGATGATGCACTTTTGTAATGATTTAAAGATTATCGGATGTGTCATTCATTATTCTACTGCGCATCAAAAATCCATCGTCGAATATCAAAATAATATTTGGTCTTTAGAAATAGGTATCAGATATACACGACCAAAGAGTGGTGCCTAAGAATTGAGTAGATATCACGATTACTTTCTTTGTATTGAATCTGTATTTCGTACATTTTTTTTCTTTTTCATTTAGCATTTTGGAAAATCTTTAACTGTTATCTCGCATGATGGAGATATGTGTCAAACAAACCGTTAAAGGGTTCAACTTCAAGAAGATGAGATAGAGAAAAAGATCAAAAAATCTCTAGCTCCATTTATTTCAATCAAGTACCACACCGATAGAGTAATGTCACAAGAGCTGTTGAAAGGACGTTTTAGAGTTGTTATAGAAATTGTTTTTAGTGATTAGATGACTTATGATTCATGACTAATAATATTAATGACACAAAATGTGGAACAACAGCGTTCAGAGTTTTCGAATTGGATTAATCAACTCACCCAAATAAAGTCTCTACGAAATATTGAAAACTAATAGGGCTACAGCCTACCAACAATATCAACGTATTGGAGGTTCAATTTTACAATCGCCTAATTTTCGCCATTCGATGTTGCAAAAACGACAAAAATAAAAACATTTTACGCCAAAATATGCCGGTTGATAAAGGAAAAAAAAAAAGAAAAAAAACAAATTTCCGTTAATTCTATAAAACTGACCTCCGCATTTTTAGTGATTTAATAGGAATTGGGTCTCAATTAAAAATAAAGAAGTCCAATTGCAATGAAGGTTGGTGATTGATGTGTATTGCATACTCAATTGTTGTATCGATTTGTCATTTAAAATTTGGAAATCCATCGTCGATGAGATGCAGGATTATGCACTTTTCTATCAGTTTGGCGCAAAGTTTAAACCGAAAAAAAGAAATGTTTTTTTTATTTTTCTATCTCTTTATTAACAGAAAAAAATTTTTTTTTTTTTTTATAAATATAACAGAATAGAAGCAAATTTCTCTTTAAGTAACTTTGTTATTCTGTAAAATTCAATTATATTCGTTGAAATTTGATATCATGTCATTAGGTATATCGCTCTCGACAATAATGACCCCAACTATACAATCTTCTGAAATATTTCCATCCAGTTCAAATCAAGATAATACAATGGGTACTATATCAAGAAAAATGAGTAAATCTTCAATAGATCTATCAATCCCACCATCCCCACCATTATCCCCATATCAATCAAACAATGAGTTATCTTCTTCCACTTCAATTATCAAACAGTTACAACATAAAGAGGCCAATAGAACTAATGGTTTACCAATTGAAACCATTGTTGTTTTAAAGAATAATAAAACTGATTTGAAAGAATTCCCATTAAATACATTTGAAAACTATCCATTAACTATTAACGCATGGTCAAATGTTGGATCCAAAGGTTTCAAAAAATCTCAATTAAATTTTTTGAAACAATACACTACTCATTCTAAAAAATCTAAAATTAATAAACCTATAAATTCAAGAAAATTCGCTCCAAGAAGGTTAATCAAAACAAACTATAGTGATTCCCCTTCATTTTTCTCAAATTATAACTCTGATTCTGATTACAATTCACAATTTGAAAAAGTTAGAACAAGACGTGTTGTTAAAGAAAGTAATATTGGTGTTTCACCTCCTGTTTCATCTTCATTATTCGATTATCCAGACATCCCATCAAGGGTATCAACTCCAACCATAAAAAAAAGAAAACCTATTGTTTCTTCTCCTGCAGCTCCAATAAATATAGATTGGGAATCATTGCCTGACTTTTCACCAGATGTTACAGAATTACCAAACAATTCAAGATGTTTAAGGGTCGAATGGAAAGGTCAACCAATGGATTTATCATCAGATCCATTAATTGATAAATTACATCCTGCTGAAGTAACATTGGCATCTATCTTGAGGTTACCATGCAACTTATATCTAGATTCAAAAAGAAGACTATTTATGGAAAAAGTTTCAAGATTGAAAAGAAACTTACCATTCAGAAGAACTGATGCTCAAAAATCTTGCAGAATTGATGTTAATAAAGCAAGTAGATTGTTTGCAGCATTTGAAAAAATCGGTTGGTTAGAAGATGATAAATTTGGTAAATTTTTATAATCTTCAATATCTTGATGGTACCAGGAGTTTTTTTTTTTTAATTAATCATTCAATGCATGGTAGTTGCATTTCATTTTTTTAGTTCATTTTTGGTTCATTTTTAATTTTTTATTCATTCAAATTTTTAATTATTATTTTCACTTTATATTGCATTCTGGTTTGTGGTATAATTTTTATTAAGTCATTTTGTGCGAATTTTTTTTTGGTATTTATATATTGTTGTTTTTCATATGGATGTGTTTTATATTTTAAGTGGATATACTTGGGAAGAAATAGAGATAATAAATAGAATAAATTGGTTTATTATCTGGTATTATAGAAAAAAAGGGTACATGGTTCTATAAAACACACTTGTGGTTGGTTTTTTTCAAAGGTTTTTTGTATTAAATTTGTGTGGACGAAAGACTTGGGTTTTTATATTTGTTATTCATTTTGTATTCTAAATAATGTATTTTTTTTAGATTTATTAATCAATCTTGATTCGTAGAGGAGAAAATTCATTCAAATGAATCTTTGTATAAACTGATGACATGATGAATATTTTTTTTTTTTTATTTTTGATCTTTTGGATTCCAGATTTGAGAGGCTAAAAGATTCAATGGGTATTCATTATTTGGTTCACTTAATAATAATTGTAATGAAATCAAAAAAATTTTCAATGTTATAAGCTTCACTCCATTATTTTTACAAAACATCTAAGCATATATCACCATTTAAACTAACATTTGGATGAAACATTGGTGTTATAAATTTAACAATAGGAGGAGAATATGGATAATTTATGGGCAATTCTAATGATAATTTGTATTTCAATCCATTATAAGGAGTGTCTATTGGCCCATCAATAGAACCATTCGAATAAAAAAAGATTACATTCATCTGTAGGAAACGTTGATAGTCCACTGATATCACTGATCATTAATTGATATAGTTCATTTTGTATCTTAGATGATTAATCATTGGGGTGATTAGCAAATTATATTCTAATAATACGTTATTTCTTTTTTAAATCAATAAGAAATAGTACGGGAAGTTTCTCTGTAGCATAATGGGGAAATGAAGCATTGAAGAAATCATGAAACATTTAAATTGCGTGAATGGTTTTTGTGTGTTTTGAGAAGCACCTCTCGAATCCCTCAAGAAGTAAAGGTTTGAGAAACGAAGATTGCAGGTATAGACAGTAGTCATTGCGTAAGAGACGGAATACTTATCAATGAACTCCCGCCTCCACTTGTCATAACGAGAATTCATGGCTCTCTACTCTTTGAATTTGGTTTTAAAGGTCGTTGAGAAACTATTGATCTTACTCTCAAAACAGAAACTTTCCTAACTAGTATAATTCTCACGGTTTTAAAAAACGCGGATGAAATTTCTAACTTTTTTTATTAATTTTTATCTTTAAAAAACTAATTTAGAAAAGCAAAACAACTTCAAATTTAATTAATAAGTCACTCAAAAGACGCTCAAGTTCCCACATTCGCTTCATTTGCTGCTCTTTTTAAGCGCGTTCGCTGTCAAACATTCAAATTTCATTTTAAGACGTAATTCAAGGTGGTTCTTCCAACTAGATTCTGATATCGTTATCAAGTCCCCCTTTTGGTATAAGCCCATTGATATAATAATTAGCAAAAAAAAAATTGTTACATATTTGATCATTTTTTCAACTATTTTATAAGGGAAAATATACTAAAACTCAGCTTATTACTTCTCTTTATCCATCGAACTACCATATCACAATTTTTACTCTTTCAACTAGAGTACCATTGAAGTCAACGTTGGGGGATAATCCTTCTCATTATTAATTTAATTATATTATCACCGCGTGTTACTAATTATATTCATCCATTCGTTATAGTTCTGATATTGGTATCACACATACACAGAATATTTTAATGTTCCATACTTTAAATTATCAATCTTCAAATCAGATCAATATGAATAAACATTTGAATGGCCCTCATCAACTTCATCAACAAAATATTTCAAATGATGACATTTATAGTTCGTTACTTCCTCAAACAGCAGAGGAGGTTGTTGCTGGTTTACAAGCCAAAACTGAGTTGTTAAATAGAGATGGATTTGGAGAAAGTTCGTTCTCAGCTCCTTCCTCTGTAAATTCATTACCCGAAGAAGTCACAATTGAAGCTTTGCTGGCAGAAGATCCTTTATTATCTTTTACAACTGCTTTGGATAGACAAGAATCTAATGATACTATCTTGCAAACTTCTTCTCCTTTAAGTCAAACTTATAATGAACCTGAAAGAATTGTTGAAGCATTGACTTTGAATGACCATTCTCATGCCCCATTCAATCACATAAATCAACAAGCTTATTCTCCACTGCCCTCTCAATACGCTCCTGGAGATTTATTGTTGAAAGACGTTCAAGAACAATTTTCACATTTACAACAATTACAAGCCCATCAAAATTATCAACGTCAACAACAATTACAAATACAAGCTCAACAACAAGCTCAATTGAATGCTCAATCTCTTAAAATGCAACAGATTCATCAAGCTAATCAACAAAAGGCTCAAACTCAGCAATTAATACAACAGCAATTGGCTCAAGCTCAAGCTCAAGCTCAAGCTAAAGCTCAACAAGCTCAACAATTTCAACCAAGTACTAGCCACTTTAGAGCTCAAATTCAAAATCAAGTGATGTTTCAACAGAATAAAAATAACAATTTAATAGATCTTAAGCATAATATTATTTTACCTCAACAAAATTCTCCATCGTATTTACCAACTCCATTGAATCAAAATTCTCCAAATGTTGTTTATAATGATTTTCATAAGTCTGATAACTCTCCTCCATTGATCAAGCAACAAGTGCTATATACTCCTGTTAGACAAGATGTGCCACTACTACCAAAGACAGCTTCATTTTCTCCATCCTCACCACCATCAAAATCAAAACGTTGTCCAAAACCTCCAATGAACAGATCAGTTTCTGCAATAACTTTGAATAGAGTTAAGAAAAATTCTATTTCAAATGGTAGTACAATCCATACTATTAATGGTCAATCAACAATGATTTTGAAAAAATCAAAAAGTTTTTTATCAACAGCTCCATCAAAACCATTATACCAAACTCTAGATCTTGCAAAAGATTTTACACTTTTCGATGGATCAAATGATAAAGAATCGTCTAAATCAAAGGCAACTCAATATAAGAATTTTGAATTTGTATTTGAAAATACCAATTCTCCCACAATCTTAAAATCAAAAGAAAAGTCTAAAAAATCAACTCCTAGAAGACGATCAACGCCATCAAATTCGATAACAACCCCAACAAATACAAAATTTTTGAAGTTTTCGAAACCTCCATCAATTGATTCTTCTTCATTTTATTCACCAAATTCCACATCACCAACAAACTCAGACATTTCTTCAAATTCTCCATTAAATTCGTTAAATTTTAAAAATCAGTCACAGCCAAATTTAGCTATTTCAAACCAAACTTCTCAAACTTCCCCATCTTTTCAACCTCAAAGAGTTTCACCTCCAACTATTTACTCAACCAACTCAAATCCAAGTACTGATCATTTAACGTTAATTAAACCAAAGATCAAGAAAAACAATGTTGCTTTAGAACTTAATAATAGTACTGACAATGACAAAAAGAAAGAGACTGAGAATTTGAGAAGAATGCAATCTGGAATGACTGAATTTTCAGTTCATACAAAAATAAGATAAAAACAGTAATAATTTGATTTTCATGGCTTTTGTTTTTATTTTTGGAAAAGACTCTTGTTACTTATACATTCACACATATACTTGCTTTAGCAATTACTGGACTGACTTCATGTTTTTTTATTCATGTGGTATATTGCATCTTCTGTCAGCACTTTTTTTTTTTTTTAGTTTTGTATTACTTTCATTTTGTCATTATAAATGCTGGTCCATTATAATAATCTCAATGATATAAATGTCTATGTATGACTTGAAACGTCATTGATTGGAAATGACTTAATTGTTTCATTGTTACTCTATCATGATAATTTTTTCTTGATTTTTCAAACTGTGGTTTTATTTGGCCATACATTCATGTGATGTCTATTAACTTCCGCTGATTTCAAATAGTTCATTTATATCTAAGATGCTCTAATTTGTTGTTATTCTTGTTAGTTATAGTTGCCTCAAAAAATGGGAAAATACGTTCTTATTATTAAAGGCCCATATTTCTCGTTATATATCATTGTTATTATATTTCTTTGATTAATTCACTATTTACTTAATACATGTCCATCTACTGCGTAATGCTTATACTGGTACTCTACTAGGAAGATCATAGTACTTTGTTTAATAAATAAATTCAATAAATAGTAAATAAATAAATAAATAATAAATTAATAACTAAATAGTCAAATTCGAGTCTCCGATGTTTAACACCAAACTCATTTCTCACGCAATTTGAATTCAGCTTCATAAATAGGTTCGGTGCGTCTTTTAGGATATCTTAAAAATCTTCCCTATAATTCATGAATTAGAAATTAAGTTCCCCACAAATATTAATCTGTATACTCACCTGTGATTGATACGCAATATATGTAACCCCAGATGGTATAACAACCATCATTATGAAAATGGGAATTATGTTTTTTGTAGTGAGTCGAAATCTTTGTCCTAAAGTTTCTCTGTAACCTAGAGATACACAATTAGTATAATTTTATTAAGAGGATTATTCTATATGGGGTTATACATACGATAAAATTTCTCGAATGCTGGATCTCTAATGAGCGCTAAAGGTTGCATGTCAGTATATGGGAGTGTAAAATAGTTAGATTAGATACGAACGCTCTGGACCTCCATGATCTCCTGCCATTTTGATGACTTTTGTTATCAAAATTAGTTTTATGTGAGAAAAAATGGGGTTTTTTGACAGTAAAAGTTGAGACACCCAGACACCGTAAATTAGATATGTGTAAGTATGGATTTTGCAGCTACTCTGTATTTGTTGTACAAACTATCTCATTAATAAATATTAAAGATATGTATTTATACTGTGATAAAAAAGTAAATAAATAATATACATAACCAACGAAATGAAACAATTGTATTGCATGAAGAAAGAATCAATCATAAATTTATTCAGTTGCAGTTGGTTCAACAACGACTAATAAATCACCAGCATCAACGTTATCACCTTCTTTAACTAAAACATCGGCAACAATACCATCAGCTGGGGCAGAGATAACCATCTCCATTTTCATGGCACTTAAAACAGCAACAGCTTGTCCTTTTTTAGCTTCTGAACCTTTGTGAACTTTGACTTCAACTAAAACACCTGCCATTGGTGAACCAACTTGGTTTGGATTGTGAGAATCAGCTTTTGGTCTTGAAACAATTTCAACTTTTGACGTTTTATCAGTAACGGTAACTTTTCTTAATTCACCATTTAATTCAAAGTAAACATCTCTAGTACCGGTTTCTTCATTTAAGTCACCAACAGCAGTATATTTGATGATCAGAGTTTTACCTTGTTCAATTGTGACAGCAATTTCCTCACCAATCTTTGGAGGAGCTAAAAAGTTTTTAGTTGGTAAGACAGATAAATCACCATATTGTTCTTTGATTTTTCTGTAATCTTCATAAACTTTAGGAAACATATTGTAAGAAGCAATATCATCTTCAGTAATTCTAGTGAATCTTGATTGTAAATCTTCTCTGATTTTGGCAAAATCAAATGGTGCCAATTCTAAACCAGGTCTAACTTCTAATTTTCTTCTCTTTCCTCTTAATACATCAGATCTTAATGGTTCTGGGAATCCACCATATGGTTGACCAATCAAACCCTCAAAGAAATCTAAAACAGAATCTGGGAAATCTAAAGAATTGGCCAATCTCTTGACATCTTCTGAGGTTAACTTATTAGAAACCATGAATTGAGCTAAATCACCAACAACTTTTGAAGTTGGAGTAACTTTAACTAGATCACCTAATAAGTAATTAGCTTCTCTGTAGGCTTTTTTAGTTTCAATCCATTGTTCACCTAAACCGACTTGTTGAGCTTGGAACAATAAATTAGTTAATTGACCACCTGGAATTTCATGTTCATAGACTTCTGGATCTGGACCTTTTAAGTCAGCTTCGAAAACAGAGTATAATAATCTCATTTCAGCCCAATATGAATCAATTTCTCTAATGAATTTAGCATTTAATCCGGTTTGAATATCACCTTCTAATGAAGCTAATAAAGCAGAAATAGATGGCTGGGAAGTTAAACCAGATAATGAGTTGGTAGCAGCATCAACAACATCAGCACCTGCTTTGGCACAAGCAACCATTGAAGCAACACCAGTACCTGCAGAATCATGAGTATGGACATGGATCGGTAAGTTTGGATATTTAGCTCTAATAGCACCAACTAAAATGGTGGCAGCTTGTGGTTTTAAAGTACCAGCCATATCTTTGATACCTAAAATATGAGTACCAGCGTTGACAATTTTTTCAGTAATTTCTAAATAGTAATCTAAGTTATATTTTTTACCTGGTTGTAACATATCACCTGAGTAACAAACTGTAGCTTCAACAACACCACCTGCTTTTTTAACGGCTTCAACACCAACTTTTAATTGTTCTAAATCGTTCAAGGCATCGAAGACTCTGAAGATATCAACACCATTTTCTTTAGCTTGTTTAACGAAATGATCAATAGCATTATCTGGTAATGAAGAATAAGCTAAACCATTAGCACCTCTTAATAACATTTGGAATGGAATATTTGGAACAGCTTTTCTCAATTTTCTTAATCTTGCCCATGGATCTTCATGTAAGAATCTCATAGCAACATCAAAAGTAGCACCACCCCAACATTCTAAAGCAAAGGCACCAGAATAACCATGGGCAGTAGTTGGTGCAATAGCTAATAAATCATAAGTTCTAACTCTGGTAGCTAATAATGATTGATGAGCATCTCTCCAGGTTGTATCCATGATTAAAGTACCGTTGAAATCACGAACCTTTTTAGCAAAACCTTCTGGACCTTCAGCTAATAGAACATCTCTCCAACCTTTTGGTGGAGCTTGACTGACATCAATAGCAACTTCAGAATCGTCATAAATATGTGGAATTGATGGTTCTTTGGTTAATTTTGGTAAACCAATTTGACCTTTGATTGATGAACCATTAACAGCAATATCAGCTAAATAAGCTAACAATTTACCAGCTCTGTTTTGAGAAGAAACCATTTCGAATAATTTTGGAGTATCATCAATGAAGGTAGTCCAATATTGACCAGTGATGAAAACTTCATTAGTTAATAGAGTTAATAAGAATGGAATATTAGTTTTAACACCTCTAATTCTAAATTCAATTAAAGCTCTCAACATTTTTCTTCTAGCAATTTCATAAGTTGAACCAGAACAAGAACATTTAACCAACATAGAATCATAATGAGGAGAAATAACAGCACCTGCGAAACCATTACCACCATCTAATCTAACACCATTACCACCAGCAGATCTGTAAACTTCAATTTTACCAGTATCAGGTTGGAAATTTTTAGCAGGATCTTCAGTGGTGATACGACATTGAATAGCAAAACCTCTAGTTGTGATTTTATCTTGTAACAAACCTAGTTGTTCTAATGAAGCACCAGCAGCAATTTGAATTTGAGCAGCAACGATATCAACACCAGTGATTTCTTCGGTGATGGTATGTTCAACTTGAATTCTTGGATTGATTTCAATGAAATAATGTCTGTTTTGATTATCAACTAAAAATTCAGCTGTACCTGCGTTAACATAGTTAGCGGTTTTGGCCAATTTGACAGCATCAGTTAAAATAGCATCTCTAACAGATTTTGGTAAAGTTAAAGCTGGTGCAACTTCAACAACTTTTTGATGTCTTCTTTGAACAGAGCAATCTCTTTCAAATAAATGAATGACGTTACCATATTTATCAGCTAATAATTGGACTTCGATATGTTTTGGTTGATCTAAGAATCTTTCAATAAAACAAGTACCGTTACCGAAAGCAGTTAAAGCTTCAGATTTCGCTCTTTGGAAAGCATCAGCGATATCATCACCTTCTCTAACAACTCTCATACCTCTACCACCACCACCAAAGGCAGCTTTGATGATAACTGGGTAACCGTATTCTTGAACAAAGGCTTCAGCTTCTTCAACTGTTTCAATTGGACCTGGAGTACCTGGAACGACTGGAACTTTAGCAGCAGCAGCTAAATTTCTAGCAGAAACTTTATCACCAACAGCATCAATGACGTCACCAGATGGACCAATCCAAGTGATACCAGCAGCAGCAACTTTGTTAGCGAATTCAGAGTTTTCAGAAAGGAAACCATAACCTGGATGAATCATATCAACTTGGTGTTCCTTAGCAATTTTAATAATTTCATCAATTTGTAAATAGGCTTGAACTGGTGAAAATTGACCTTTTTCACCAATTGGATAAGATTCATCTGATTTTAGTCTATGCATTGATAATCTATCTTCATGAGAGTAAATAGCAACAGTTTGCATGGATAATTCATGAGCAGTTCTAAAAATTCTAATTGGGATTTCACCTCTGTTAGCAACTAAAATTTTAGTTGATTTTTGACCTTCAAGAACCGAATGTCTTCTAATTTTATCAATGTCACCATGATCTGGGACAGCCAAGTTTTCAGATAATGACATTATAATTTAATTTTGATTATATGTAAGTAAATGAAGTAATTAGAAAATAATTTAATCCCTTAAAAATGTGTTGTTTTTATCTAATCACTTGATAACGATAGAAATAGAATGAAAAAAAAAACGGTTGTACACACACACACAAATGAATGTTTAAAAGACAGAAATATTAAATAACAACAGTTACAATAAGTAATCTTAAAGATTGAAGCTGGACAATTAATGAAATAAGAAGAAATATGACTGTTTAAATAGCCCAACCACCCACCAGGCGAATTTGTCCAAAAATGACTCGACATGAATTTTTTTTTGTCTTTTGTTTAGTACAGGAGATTCTTTAATGCCGAGGAGTCGAGACAGTTGAAGAAATATGCTAGGCGGAACAGTTTAGGTGGGAGCCCTTCTACTTGCGGGTAGTTCAGAAGGATATCGGATAATTGATGGAAGGAAAGTTTTCGTGGGGGGAAATAACTGTCCGAAAGAAATTAAAGACAAAACAGGCTCTAAATGGACAAAATCTGGGGTGCTTGGTAGGATCACACCAAACGTTAAAATTTTCCTAATCGGGTCAGCTTTATGGGATTAAAAATTTGGCGACTTAGCTGTAGACCAATAAGCGTGGAGAAATTGAGGTGATACTGTGGATAGTGATAATACGTAGTATTTGGTACATGAATAAGATTGGTGAGGTAAGCGATCACTTATATTTAAGTTGATGAATCACCACTCTTTAAGAGTTATATGGGTTGATAGAATTACATTTTCGGACTGTTAATACTCCATAAATATAATCAATTCAACTAACTATAACTAAGCAATAATAGAGATATATTGAAATCTGATCATGTCAATCTGGAAACTAAAACGTTCTAAACTCCTTTCGATCGAACAGTCCCTACATGAATTAAGAACCTTCAATTTAACCCCATACTATATATATTTGTTAAGCTGTGAAATTATTTTCTCCCACTTTTTTATGTAGTAAATCTCAATTTACTTCCCGGCAAATTAGATTGACTTAATGAGGAATTGTAAGTCCTGCGACTTGTCTACGTGTCTATATAGCATACATAGAGGGAATCGGAATAGTAAAATTGTTTGAGGGTTTTAAAGTGTCCCGGTATTTAAAGGAACAGATTATAATTGCAGGTATCTGGGGAACATATTTTATAAGATTGTGTCTAGTTGCTTAGTTTTATCCTAGTATCTACCAGCTGTTAGGATTCAGTTATATCAGTGGATTTTGATGTTCCACTAATTAGTTTTGATCCCGATTTACGGAAAAAACTGAATAAGTTCACTGTATATATATAACAACACAAGAATCCAGATGCTCTGATTGATTAAATTTTATCTCAAACGATTTTTTAGTCAATCAGAATTTAAAAAAACTAAATCTTAATATTTGTTGAATCATCCTTAAATGACTCTTATAGTTCTAAGCGTACCGAATTTTATTGAAGTTTTCGCTTATTTTTGCTTTATTTCGGTAGTAGATTTCAATACTATAATTTAGATTGATTATTTCTTGATATTTTGATAAAAGAACATTTAACACTCATATGATACATTCACAAGAATTCTTATATAACTCAATTGTACATAATTATCTTCTAACTCTAGGTCTGTATACAGAATCTTATATTTCTGTTTTACGAAGGTTCCAGGCGCCAGCTAGCTATTTAACGAAGAAAATATGTCAAAAGTTTCTTATGATGAGCCATACTTATAATCATCTCACTCATTTTAGTTATTTTGAGGTCTATAAATCGTATTTCAAGAGGTAGGCTTCAGTCATCAATGGCCAATGATCAAAGTTCTCTCAATTATGTAATATAGGTAATTTCACATATTACTGAAACAGTTTTGAACTAAATTTACAAAGATACTTTTACATCAGTGATCATAGTAATTTACTATTCAGGTTATTTTATAACATATATACCACCTGGCACTTCCTAGTAACATAACAGCCAATCAATTTAATTACAATCACATATGATGTACAGTTAATGTACAGTGTACAGTGTACACCTATGAGATTTGAAAAGAAATTTTCAAAATTTATGGTAGAAATTAAGCTTCCAATTCAAAATACAAATAATATAGTTTTAAATGGATGTTAAGAAAAGAGGAAGTATCATATCGATACAACACAGAATAAAGAAACACTCGAAGCTTATAACATATTTCACTTTTCTACTAATCTCATTATATTTTTCATTTAGTTATCTATTACAAAGAAATATTCCTCAATATGATGAAAAATTCAATGTTGGTCCTTTAAGCGATGGTTTAACTACAAAAGGATTCGGTATAGTTAAAGGAGGTACTGGATTTGAAAGTTTCAATAAAGATCACAGAACAAGTGGATTGCCACCAAATGTTAGAAAGCAATATGAAGATAAAGATGTCAATTTTTTTGATGATTATGATATAGAGGAGTTCGAATTCGAGGATTTTGAGACTTTCAATAAAAATAGAAACAAAATCATTATTGTGCTAGGTGCTAATATAGAGGGTGGTGTCAATAAATGGAAAGGTCCAAGAGAGTGGTCATTAGAAAGGTCAAGTATTTCAAATAAAAAAAAATATGCTGAATTACATGGATATAAATTAATTGTTAAAGATTTCACAAAAGCTAAAAAATATTCAAATGAATTCAGAGAAGGTTGGCAAAAAATAGATATAATTAGAGATGTAATGCATGAGCTAAATAACGGGGATTGGATCTGGTATATTGATTTATATACTTTAATAATGGAACCTGAAAAAAGTCTAGAAGATTTGATTTTCAATAATTTGCAAGATTATATCACAAGAGATTTATATTATTTCAATCCAAGTGGGTTAAATTTAGACATCCCATTCATTAAGACTGAAGATGAACCAATTAATTTAATTTTATCACAAGATTGTGGTGGGTTTAACTTAAATTCATTTTTCATTAAAAAATCAAAATGGTCAAATCTCTTATTAGATATCTTGTTTGATCCAATTATTTATTTGCAAAATTTTCAGAATTGGAAAAATGATGAAAAAGATGCATTAGAATACTCATATGATAATTTTAGTTGGATTAGATCAAGAGTTGGATTCATACCAACAAGGTTGGTCAACTCATTACCAAAAGGTACATGTCCTGAATATTCAAATGATGAAAGATTTTTTTATAATGAAACTCAAAGAGATTTCTTAGTTAATATGATGGGTTGTGAGTATAATAGAAATTGTTGGGATGAAATGGAATTTTATAAAGATCTGAGTATTAATTTACATAAAAGTTGGTATGATAGTTTTTTTTAATATGGATAATTATTATATATATATATGAGTATTGTTCAATTGAAGTAGAAGAAGAACAATCGTTCTATTGATTCAATTGAAATATCTGTTTGAGCCATTATTTTATAATATTTAGGCTGACACCCTTTTTATATCTATTCGATCAGTGACTCTATAAACGAAAATCAACAAACATTTGCTCTGTTATCAACATGATCAAAAAGAGTATTCTATATAGCCTGTACAGTTTGAATTTTTTGCATTAATTCTTGAAATTTGTCAGGATCTCTTTGTGCACTTTCCATTTCCTTTTCAACCAATTCTTCTAATTTCTTCAATTTTTCTTGCTTTTCTTGTTTTAAAACGTTATAAATGAAGAAATTAAACCAAATTTCAATAAAACTGAAAGCCAAAACAAAATCATTATGAAGTATTGAATTATTACTTAAATATGAAATTCCTGCAAGTGTGAATGAGAGTGTTAATCTTGTAGGAACCATTGATTCAAAATATAGCACGTTATTGATAACTAATTGAATCAGATCAACAAAAGCTAAAGAACTGAATAAAATTGAAAACATTCCAATAACACTTTTATTATGTTGATTAATTGCACCATGTTCCATGTGCATAGCTTGTCCAAAGATAATCAATAGTGGCTGTTCTGTAATAAAACTAGAGTCTTTCCAGAATTGAAAGGCAATATATAAATAGAAGCAACAACGAGAATAACTTGCTGTGGTGAATGAGATCCAAACCATTGTGCTTAACGGTATTGATAATAAAAGATTGTGAAAATGTACCGGAAAAAAAAAAAAATCATCTAACTTATTTTTTATCATAATTCAAGTTTAACTTCTCACTATGTCAACATTCTCCGTGCTACGCTCGCTCATACTATTCACCATAGCATATAAATTTCTTTATGATCCAAGGTCTTTATCTGCATTACTGTATCAATTTACAGGAAGAACTGTTTTTTTGACAGAATCAGAGACATCATTATCAGGTATTTTATTTATCGTTTTAGGTATAACTGATGCAGTACCATTTTTAGAGAGTAATCGTGCCTTTTTCAGATCTACTTCAAAAATCAGATTCTTAGTATTTGGATTGATTGCATTGTTGTCTTATATTCAAATATTTGAAGAATTAAATGGTGATTTGGTGTTTTTTTATAGTATCTTGGAAGTTATTTTAAATTTCTTAATCTCAATTGAGATATAGTCTCTTGAAAGTGGTTTTATAATAATGAGTTTATGTTATCAACAATACTTACACATTCGTATGAGAAACATATTATTATAACAAAATCCTAAATAAGAAAAATAAATTATTCTACCCATAATTCAAATAAACTATCCTAATTTCCATAAATCGCATCCATTTCTTTAACTAACCTTTTAACTTCATCAATATCTCTAACGATAAACAGTTCATCAATATCCAATTTTTCAACCTTCAAATAATCTTCAAGACATATGAAACTTATATCATATTGTTGAGTTTCTTGTTTTATTTTAATTCTTTTTGATCTTCTTGAATCACTTCTTCCATCATCAGCTGGTGTCGATTGAGGTGTTAATAAATAAGGATTGATGTTGCTAGATGGTTTTGAATGTGGGTTGTGATGTTTGATGTAGTGGAATGTACAGAAAGAACCACATTTATCGCATGTTATACCATCATCTTTTAATGGATTCTTTGAAGCCTTTTTATGAATCTGAACTGATAATGGATAGTTATCCTTTATCGTTTCAAGTAATTGATATTCATCATTCAATTTATTTTTCATAAAACTTAAAGATTCTTTAACTAATTTCAAATCAATATCATTTCCATCTTTAGTATTCATTGTTTTGAATTTTAGTAAAATATTGATAATTAGTTCCCAAACATCAAATACTGAAGGTTTATTAGCTTTTGATTGCTTATAATTCATGCTTGCATCAATTCCAAACTTTAACCATGCTGTCATTGTGAAATTAACAGCTTCATTGAAATTATAACCTGAATTGAATCCAGCATGATAAACCCTTGGAAATGTTATGATATATTCACCACCTTTTTGTTCTGCGGTATAACAATCGATTCCATTTTTAACCAAATCAAATGGTGAAATCAATGTAATCAATTGATGCAAAATACCAGGCTGTTTTAAAAATAAATCAGGTGCCAGAGATTTCATTAAGTTTTCGAATTTTGTAGCATCTTTTGAAGGTATTGAATACCATTTCTTAATTGAACCAAAGTGTTGATAATTTGCACTTAGAGTCCATTGATCTTCAACATGCCAACAAAATGTCGAAAAAGTGGAACCAATATAAATCCATGGGATTGTCATACCTGAAATATCAACGTTCAAATAACTTAATAAGGATTTTTTATCAAATGGTAAATTGTTTAAATTCATTGGATGTTTAACATAAAATTTGTACTCATTTTTACTTATTTTCAAATCTGATGGAACGTAATCAATCATTGGAAATCCAGAAACTTGACCTTTTTGAGAATTATGTATATCTGCACCATAATTAACTTTAATATTATCGCCATTTGCATTTTCAACAAGATTCCAGAAAATAGATTCTAATTGTTTAATATTACTTGGTTTACCCTTTGGAAAAAACTTTTCATCAAAGTCCTTTGTTAATTGTTCGAAATCTTTTAGCGAATATTCAAACAATGAATCTTTGAAACCATATTGTCCATTACCTAAAATACAATCATCACAATACCAGTTCCCTTCTGGAATTTTGGTTAAAGGTGGTGATAAACAATGTTTATGATATGGTTTATTACAAGAATCACATAATAAAGTATTTTCTGGATCATCTGAGTTTGAACAAATTAAGCAATCTAAATATTCCTCCGATTCATCATCTTGATCATTTTCAAAAGTGTATTTTCGTTCATCATCCTCATCATCTTGTTGAAGAATAGAGAAATTGTTGATTGTAGTGAAATGAGGTTTTGAAGACAAATAATCAAAATATTTTAGTAATTTTGTGGTATATATAGATTTTATTGAATTCATATCAAAATTTGTGAACACCTCATTTTTGAACTTATCCCATAATTTTACATCATTCAAAATGATATTTGATGAAATATTAGGGATTGTATCATCGTTTAAACCAGATTTATAGAATTTAATAACTTCAATAAAGAAATCATAATAATAAAATTTTTGTAACTGATTTGAATTATCATTAATAAACTCAAATGTTTTTAATGGAACTGAAATATCATTCATTTTATTAAAATTTGAGAGTTGTTTGTAGAAAAACGAACGACATCTACTTATCAAATTCAACTCTTGTAAATTTTGTAACCTTGGAATGAACTTAAATTTGGATTTATTTATTGATAAACTTGGTTTAAAAGAATCAGGTGAAACTAATTTAATCATACCGTATTTAGTACCTAAAGCTATAATATCTGGAGATGACAAATAATTTATTGGATCGTTGAACTGCTCTTCAGTGGGGTATAAAGTAGGGACCTGTTCAATAGACATCATAACACTTAGTAAATATCTTACTATTATTATCCAGATAAGTATCAAAAGAGTTGAAATTGTGTGTCTTGATGTGTTTCATTAGACTTCCACATCCGGAATTTCGGGGATTTTCTATTGTTCAAATGATTATTTTTTTGAATGGCAAAGTTAAAGAAGGAAGATCTAAGATTGTGTAATCATGACCTACACTTTGGCTGTTCTAGGGACCGGTACCATTGGTCAAGCCTTTATATCTGCTTATTTATCTAGTGTCAGGGAAGAAACAAAACCTTCAAAGATCATTGCATGTGTTAATTCCCAATCTTCAGCTGAGAAACTGGCCTTCATTTATAAAGATAGTCCAATCTTATTTGAGACCAGTTTTGGTGATGCAAACAATTCAGCTGCTGTTAAAGAGGCTACTGTTGTTGTTATTGGTACCAAGCCATACGTTACACAAAAGGCACTAGAAGGAATTTTATCAAACCATTCAGATGCTTTGAAGGATAAATTATTGATATCACTAGTCGCAGGTTGGACAATTGAGCAGTTTAGTAAATATTCCAATAAGATCAGTAGAGTTATGACAAATACACCAGCTAAATATCAATATGGTACTGCGGTTGTTTCTAATTCAGAAAGTATTACACCAGAAGAGAGATCACTGATTTTAGATTTAGTTTCACCAATTGGTACTGTTGTTGAATTGCCTGAAAAGAACATGGATGCAGCCACTGGATTAGTTGGGTCAGGACCGGCATTTGTGTTATTGATGATTGAATCATTGATTGAAAGTGGGTTGAGTTTAGGTATTCCATATAATGAAAGTAAGATCTGTGCTCTAAAATTATTAGAAGGAACTTCCAAGATGGTTGAAATTTCAGGAATTCATCCAAGTGAATTAAAACATAAAGTTTGTACTCCTGGTGGTACCACCATTGCAGGATTAGTTGCGATGGAAGATGCTGGTGTCAAGAGTGGTATTATCAAGGCCGTTACAGCAGCAGCTAAACGTAGTGGTGAACTAGGAAAAAAGTAAAATGAATTGTGCTGATCCTGGATGTTATAGACCTCATATATAGTGAATAGAGAAAAAGGGTTTATATAAATAATGAACTAGTTTGATTGGTTTCCCAATTTTAAATTTTTTGAGTTAAGATTCAATTTTTTGTTCTTATAAAACTCTATTCAATAAACTCTAATTAAGTTAACTTATATAACTGTAGTAATAAAAAAAAAAAAAAAAAAGTCTAAAGACTTAACTAATATTACACTTACAATCATTATATCTATTCAATTTATTCACTATCCATTATTCACACATAATATGTTAGTCAGCATTACGAACAGCCTCACATCCGCGAAAATCCCAACAGCCAATGAGCCAAACGAAATCCAAAAACAAATTTAATTGGCCGAAACACTTTTCCTCCCAAAAGTTTTTTTTTTTCTCCTTTCACTCCCTGAAAAAAAAAAAAACCCAAATTTACTTCACTTTTACTTTTTTAATTCTTTTAGAGAGTATCTATTTTATTGTTCTTTTGATTTGCAAAATGGTCTTACCAAGATTATACAACGCAACTTCTAAAGCTGCTTTTAAAGCTGCTAAAAGCCAATTGATTTTCAACAGAGGTTTGGCTACCGCTCCAGTTGCTACTGGTAAAGTTAGGTATGTATTTTTTATTCATTAAGGATCCATGTTATTGAATTGAAAATGCTCTCTAATTGGCTTTAAACACAATTGATTTGATATCATACAGCCATTCGTCAAAGTGTTGGACTACTCATGCACTTTCAACTTTGTCGTTGTCGGTTTTTCCCCCATAGTTTGATTTTTAGATCTTTTCTAAAAAAAAGGCGGATAAAAAAGGTGTTCGAATTGGTTGATTTGAAGACAAACAGAATCAATTAAATTCCAATTGATTCGATCTCACATCAATTCCAGTTCAATACACTCGAATTACAGCAGATGAAGCTTCCACTCAACGTTTATTTATCATTAGTTTTTTTTTGTCGTGTTTTTGTCCTTTCTCGAACATTTTTTTTTTGTCGATGTGTTTTTTCTCCTTGAGACAATTTTTTTTTTTTTTTCAATCGGAAAAATTTCTATTCAATAAAATGATATCTTCACATCAAGTTACTAACAATCATCAACAGAGCTGTTATCGGTGCTATTGTCGATGTCCAATTCGAAGAAGGTAACTTACCAGCCATCTTAAACGCCTTAGAAATTAAAAACCATGAATCCGGTCGTTTAGTTTTAGAAGTCGCTCAACATTTAGGTGAAAACACCGTTAGAACCATTGCTATGGATGGTACTGAAGGTTTAGTTAGAGGTGAAACCGTTGTTGATACCGGTTCCCCAATCACTGTCCCAGTTGGTCGTGAAACTTTAGGTCGTATCATTAACGTTGTTGGTGAACCAATTGATGAACGTGGTCCAATCAACACCAAACAAAGAAACCCAATTCATGCTGATCCTCCTTCTTTTGCTGAACAATCTACTGCTGCTGAAGTTTTGGAAACTGGTATCAAAGTTGTCGATTTATTAGCTCCTTACGCTAGAGGTGGTAAAATTGGTTTATTCGGTGGTGCCGGTGTTGGTAAAACCGTCTTCATCCAAGAATTGATTAACAACATTGCTAAAGCTCATGGTGGTTTCTCAGTCTTCACCGGTGTTGGTGAAAGAACCAGAGAAGGTAACGATTTATACCGTGAAATGAAAGAAACTGGTGTCATTAACTTAGAAGGTGACTCTAAAGTTGCTTTAGTTTTCGGTCAAATGAATGAACCACCAGGTGCTAGAGCTCGTGTTGCTTTAACCGGTTTAACCATTGCTGAATACTTCAGAGATGAAGAAGGTCAAGATGTGTTATTATTCGTTGATAACATTTTCAGATTTACCCAAGCTGGTTCAGAAGTTTCTGCCTTATTAGGTCGTATTCCATCTGCTGTCGGTTATCAACCAACTTTAGCCACTGATATGGGTTTATTACAAGAACGTATTACAACCACTCAAAAAGGTTCAGTTACTTCCGTTCAAGCTGTTTATGTCCCAGCTGATGATTTAACAGATCCTGCTCCAGCTACCACTTTCGCACATTTAGATGCTACTACCGTTTTATCTCGTGGTATCTCAGAATTAGGTATTTACCCAGCTGTCGATCCATTAGATTCTAAATCAAGATTATTAGATGCTGCTGTTGTTGGTCAAGAACATTATGACGTTGCTACTAGAGTTCAACAAACTTTACAAGCTTATAAATCTTTACAAGATATTATTGCTATTTTAGGTATGGATGAATTATCAGAACAAGATAAATTAACCGTTGAAAGAGCTAGAAAAATCCAACGTTTCTTATCTCAACCATTCGCTGTTGCTGAAGTTTTCACTGGTATCCCAGGTAGATTAGTTAGATTAAAAGAAACTGTTACTTCATTCAGAGATGTCTTAGATGGTAAATATGATCACTTACCAGAAAATGCTTTCTATATGGTTGGTGGTATTGAAGATGTTGTTGCTAAAGCTGAAAAATTAGCTGCTGAAGCTAACTAGGTTTTGAAGCTTCAAAGCATTTTAGATCTTCATATTCCTTTTATTGATTACGATAATATGTTTTTGAGTAATTTGATATTATGATACAAAAGAATTTTAACAAAAAGATACATACATATAAATATTTAGAGAATGTTTATAACAGATGATTTAATTTCATAATGTAGTTTCTTTATATATCGTTTTTATTTCAATTTGGTTTGTTGTATATTATATTATTTTTAATTTTAAGGATGATGATGTGGTTCTTTTTTGGGAAAAAAAGTATAGTGATTATTAGGATATTAGTTTATGTACTATTATTGTGATAGAACATATTACGTTACTTTTTATATGACATACTTAACGATCAATCAAAAACATTAAAAAAAAAAATCAAAAATCTCTCAAATTTATTGTACGGACTTAAGTTCTAACTGTTCAGCCCTGCTTTTCACAGGTCTTATTTAACTTATATATATATAAGTTATAAGTTATACCCCGGGCTCTGTATGCTGGCATGTTCTGGCAGCTGAGTACTCTCGAGTCGCAAGTCTCTATATCCGCTTTCAAGTTCCATTTTACCCAAGAAAAAAATGGGTGGAAGTATGTGTGATAATTACCAATCAGTTTATTTAATGAATGATCAATTCAGATATGGCACCGAGTAAAAGTTAATGCATCTATCTCATAGATATTGGATATCAGTATTTTGAACTTTGTAGCTATATTTATTCTTGAGCCTTTGAAATGTACACAGACTTTTTAAAGGCTTGTAATTCATGATCCTCCTAGATTCAACTAGCTAATATATTATAGAACAAAATCATTTAAATCCATCAAGAAGTCATAAACTGGAGCTGGAATGATGATCTAATCACGATCAAATTCCAAATCCCAACCTTTTATAAAATCATGATAGTGACAATAGGCATGTCTCATTGGATAATGGGTTACAATAAGCCAATTAATGCACTGAGTTGGGTGAAAATGATGTAATATATTTGAAAGGTGAAAGGTTTCAATTTATATTATTTAATATTCATCTGATTAATTGTAGTGAAAAGCTATGATAATTATCTGTTCAATCTGATAATTGGTCTGATTACCATCAAACAACAGAAAAATGTGACAAAAAAGAAATAAACTCAAATAGTCTTTAAGATGATCAAAATTGTATGAATTCAATCAAATAATGCATGTAAGCCTTGAAAGCTATACAATTCAGTATGGAAAACAGCTAGGGTATATTATTAATTGGGATTTACCTCTATTTCTTACAGATCGTATATACAACAGGTATAGTATCTGGGTGTTTAGCAAAATATGAGTTATAACCATTGTAAGAATCACACAACATGCAACAGGCTTTTGTATTGGTCTAAAGGAAAATTTATTTCTGTAAATCAGATATTCACAAAGAACATGATTGGAGAGAATATTATAGCCAAGTTCAAACCTGTATGCATAATTTATATATATCGTTTCAATGTCTTGGGTTGTCAATTTGATATATACATGTTTGAAAACCCACAGTTACACACAAAAATTTGTTTTGAAGTTGAGTTTATTTTAGCTGATTATTAGAAGAATAACAACTATTTAATACAATTGGAAACTCAGTTGTTATGAAATCTTAATAAACTCATCAAAAAATTAATTCAGTTTGAATGGAAACTTTTCAATTTTAAGCTTAATAATTAATCCGAGAACTGGTAGAACTTACAAATGCCGAATCCGAATCCTCTCTTATTATTTTGATTTAATTTCTCAAGAAAGAACATAGGTGTAACTTAAAATATAATATTCAAATTTCAGACTTCTGAGCAGTAATATGATGGAAGATTCACATAAACCTCCTTGACAACTGATTAGATGCTACAATTTATAGAATATAACGTAAAACTGATGTAGTACTTCTTGCACGGCATTTGATAAAATTTTTTTTTTTTTTTTTTTTAATTTTTTTTTTTTTATTTTTTTTCTTTTGAGTGAAAAGAAATTAATTTTGTGTAAAAAAAGAAATATAAGCTTTAATTTTGTGTGAAAAAAACTTTATGTCCATCCACTTTAAAACACCTATTTTAAACTATAAATTATGTGAATTTTGCATCTTTTGTAAGATTTTTTAGATAAGTTTTTTTTCATTTCCTAGAGAAAAATATCTTTGGTTAGTAATGTCTAATGAATTAAGAAATTCTGTCCCAGCAGAAAACATCACTGACGATGACAAGGGTAATGATGTTAAATATACACCTTCAATTGAAGGTGATAAAGAAGGTGATAATGATCATTATTCGAAAACTAAGTTCATCACTATTAGAAAATCTGAAATTTTAGCTGATCAATATAAGGGTAACATTTATCTAACTACTCTACTATTATTTAGTGCTTTAGTTATCGGTTATGGTTATGGTTTAGACGCTAATATTCGTTATGTTTACACCGGTTATGCTGCTTCTTCTTATGGTTCTCACTCTTTAATTTCCACTATTGGTGTCATAAATGCCGTCATTGGTGCTGCTTCACAAGTTGTTTTTGCTAGATTATCTGATGTCTTTGGTAGAGTGTACATTTTGATTGTTGCTATTATCTTTTACGTCATTGGTACTATTATTCAATCCCAAGCTTATGATATTCAACGTTATTGTGCTGGTGCAGTCTTCTATAATTTAGGTTATGTTGGTGTTTTGTTAATTGTCTTATTAATCCTATCTGATCTTTCTTCATTGAAATGGAGATTATTCTATCAATTCATTCCAACTTTACCTTTTATTATCAACACTTGGATTTCAGGTAATGTTACTTCTGCTGTTGGTCCACTTGAACATTGGTCTTGGGGTATTGGTATGTGGGCTTTCATTTTCCCTTTATCTTCTTTGCCATTCCTTGCTTGTTTGTTTCATATGAGGTGGTTAGCTGGTAAAACTGCTGAATATCAAAAATTGAAATCTCAAAAAACTTTCTTCCAAGGATTTAAATGGTACAATATCCGCAAATGGTACATCGTCATCCTTGAATTGATTAAAAGGGTTGATTTAATTGGTGTTTTCTTATTAACAGTTTCTTTAGGTTGTTTATTAGTTCCATTGACCTTGGCTGGTGGTATCCACAGTAAATGGGCCCAAGGTAAAATTATTGCTCCAATTGTTGTTGGTTTTGTTCTAGTCCCAGTCTTTATTTTCTATGAATCTAAATTTGCTACTTATCCATTAGCTCCATTCAAATTACTAAAAGATCGTGGTGTTTGGGCTGCTTTAATGGCATCATTAATGTTAGATTTTATTTACTACATGGCTTATGATTACTTATATACCGTTTTAGTTGTTGCTGTTAATCAATCTGTAGCCTCAGCCACTAGAATTACATCAGTTACATCATTTACTGGTGTTGTTTGGGCTCCACTTTTTGCCTTAATTGTTGTTTATTTTAGAAGATTAAAGGGTTTCATTATTATTGGTGTTTCTCTATGGTTTGTCGCTACTGGTTTATTATACCATTACAGAGGAGGTGAATATTCAAAGTCTGGTATTATCGGTGCTTTAGTCGTTTGGGGTATTGGTACCACCATGTTTTCGTATCCACTTGGTGTTTCTGTTCAATCTGTCACCTCACATGAAAATATGGCTACAGTTACTGCTTTAGTTTACGTTTTGTACAGAATTGGGTCAGCTATTGGTAATGCTGTTTCAGGTGCTATATGGACAGGTCTATTACCTGGTAAAATTATTTCATCTTTAGGTCCAGTTACTGGTTATAATGAAACTGCTTCTACCTTAGCTTATGCTTCTCCATATGCATTCATCGTTGAATATCCTTGGGGTACTCCAGAAAGAGATGCTATAGTTGAGGCTTACAGATATATTCAAAGATTAGAAACAATTGTTGCTTTATGTTTATGTTCCGTCTTATTCTCAATGGCTTTCTTTTTAAGAGATCCGCCATTAACTGATAAGCAAGCTTACAATGATTTAGCTGAAGGTGAATTTGTTTACAAACATGAAGATAAAATCTTTGGTTTCATTAAATCCAAAATTCTCAGAAAGAAAGACAACAATGTATAAATCCAATAGTTTTGAATAATGTTTAAATAGTATAGATCCACACAATATGATTTTATGTAAAGTTTCAATAATGGAAATGTCGTAGTGGTTAGATCCTCTTGCCAAATATTCATATAAATTTCAAAATAGAGAGTAAATCATCATCACACTCTATATACGGCGTGCGCGCAACAGAATCGAATTCCGCGAAATAAAATTCGTTCAAAATCTTTACAAAATTGCCACTTTCCAAGTAAACAAACCTCTAATTTGGTTTAATTCAAGTATCGTATTAAGATGACACAAGAAGATCAAATTGTTGTTGATGCTAAATTATCTCCAGAAGAGACCAACCAGGCTGTCATAGCCAAAATCGAAATTGCTTTTCAATTGGTTTCTAAAACAGTTACAACATTTGATCAACGTTATATTTTTAAAACTTTAAGAGATTTAGTGTCAATAAGAAAACAATTGAATATTGAAATCTTAAGTTACCTAATCTCTGCTTATCTAGATGGTAATGTCAAATCATATCTCCTAAAATTCATTCAGGGTAAAGATTTTAATGTGGAAAAAGACCCAAATAGAGGTGAAATCTTACCAGAAATTAGTTTCATTATTCATTGGTTAGTACAATTATTGTTATTAGATTCATCTAAATTGGAAGAGTTGGATGATTTAAACATCAATTATATCTTAAAACTCATAAAATCCTATAACAGACGGTCATTAGACTTAATTAATGCCAAGATTTGGTTCTTTATTAGTAGAACAAAAGAATTGTTGAATGATTTAATATCAATTAGACCTGAATTACTCTTGAATTTAAGAACTTCAAGTTTGAAACATGATGATGAAACTACAGGTGTCTTGATCACATTGATTTTAAGAAATTATATTTTATTACATGATTATTCTCATGCTTCAAATTTCATAGAAAAAATTGAATTCCCATCAAATGTATCAACTTCAATTGAAGCAAGATACTTCTTTTATTTAGCCAAAATCAACTCGATTCAGTTAAATTATTCAGATGCTCACGAATTTGTTGTTACCGCAATTAGAAAAGCTCCCCAAACTCAAAATTCGATTGGTTTTCTACAAGTTGCTTATAAACTAAGTATATTAATCGAATTATTAACTGGTGATATCCCAGAATTATCCTTTTTCCAAAAATCTGGGTTTGAATCAGTTTTGAAACCATATCAAGATATAACAAAAGCTGTTAAATTAGGTGATTTAAAGATTTTCAATGAAACGTTAACAAAATATAAAGATCAGTTAATTAAGGATGATAATTATACTCTAGTTTCAAGATTAAGATCAAATGTTATTAAAACCGGTATTAGAATTATCTCACTATCATATACTAAAATTTCTTTAAAAGATATTTGTATAAAATTACATTTAGATAATGAATCATCAGCAGAATATATTGTTTCAAAAGCTATTAGAGATGGTGTCATTGATGCCAAAATTAATCATCAATTAGGATATGTTGAAAGTAATGAAATTTTAAACATTTATTCAACTTCAAAACCACAAGAACAATTCAATGAAAGAATTAATTTTGTTAATTCTTTACATAACGATTGTGTTAAAGCAATGAGATATCCTCCAAGTATTAACAGAATTGATCATGCTGGTCTTACTACTCAAGATGATGAGATAGATTTAGATGAAATTTTAGAAGATGATTATGAAGGTGAATTTTAATAGTATTGTATAATAAAGTCATACAGATAAAAAAGCATTTTTCTGTCATAATATTGTAACCTTACGCATTTAAGAAATATATTCTATGAAATAAAAGACTCACTAATAAACAAGATAAGATAATTTGTTTATTTAGCTATTTTTATCAATTAGTTTATTTACCAGCAACTCTTAATTCACCAGCATAATTCAAAACTCTTGAACCGAACCAAACAGTAGGCCCCAATAAAATCACACCTTTGTAAATGGTATCAAAAATAGAAGAACCTAAATAGTATTGAAAAAAAATTATTTCATAAGCTAAAACTAAACCAATGAAAGATAGATTACAAACACTAAATTTGAAATTCTTGAAATTTAAAGATCCAGTACCTAGCCAAGCACCAAGAAGGACTAAGAGGGTTAATTGAGCTAAAGTGGCAAATAATATAGCGATAGTTGAATTCACGGTCTTTGGAGGTTGTTGAAAGATATGATGAATCTCAGGTTTGATACCAAATTTTTCAGTTGGTTGATAATTGGATTGTGCAACCAATGAATCGGTTAATTGAATTGATCCAATTTTTTCATTCAATTTATTTCCATTAGTATCTGCAACTAATAAGTTCAAACTCAACTGAGACTCAATTTGGAAAATTTTTGGTAATTTGCTATAAGTCAAAGAAAATTTATTCTTGTATACATCAGTTCCTGATAATTTGGTAATTGGTTTATATGAAGTTTCTAAACCTTGAGAGTTACTTAATTTAAGGAATATCTGATCTGGTTGTCTATCATTTTTAATGTCAAATGTAATGTCTACTTTATCAGTTGTGGTGTTGAATTGAACAGGTTCAGTTGATTCAGAGAATGATAGACTTTTCCCGTTTGATAGAAGTTGACCATGTGTCAATTGTAGTGCTAAAGTGCATGAAGCAGAGGCTAAAAGGGTAACATATTGTTGGAACTTCATCTTTCAATTCGATGTATCCAGTTACAGTAAAGTTTATTTAAAAGAACACGGAAGAGTTTTATGTTTTTGATATTCCGAGGCGTTGGAGAGCCTCGGAAGTAAATCAAAGTTTACAATTTAATTTCGTTTATTTTTTGCGATATAAAAAAAGTGTATTAAAGAAGTGTTAACAAAGAGGTATAAAGGTATCAATTGATGCTAACCAAATAAAAACTCTAAGAGCGAAAGTGAATTTGTAAATGAATAAAGTAAATAAATCTTAATCGTTAACATGATATTCAGATAAACATCAATTAAACTGTCAATAAGATAAAATTTGATGTTTTCTACTTTTTTCTAGTATCTTCTTGCGCATCTGATGAAGGTTCTTCATCGACAATTACATGTGGGACTTCTGTAATTTCAGGTCCAACTTCGGTTGGTTCAGTTGTTTTCAATTTTGCACCAAATGGATAAACTAGTTTTACAATTGTTAATGGAAAGAATAGTAATTTTTTGACAGGAGAAAAGAAACGGAATGTAGGGACAGAAGGGACATTTGAAATGATCGAAGTGTTGTCTAAATTGATATTCTTGATTTCAGGAACACCAATTGACGGTGGAATACTATCAGCGATCTTTCTTAAGACCCTGTTAAGAAATAGCACAGTATTATTGTAATGGGTACTAGCCATTTTGAAAGAACCATAACTTAAACCAGTAAAGAATAACACATAACCTGAACAGATAAAGGAAATGACTAAAAGTGGGAAGATGAAGACAGCGGCAGATGAGGCAACACTGATAAAAATGATGGAGAATGCAACGAATCTCAAGTTTGAATAAGTTAAAACCATTGCGGGTCTGATACTTTCAATTGTGGTAACGAGGGCGCTTAATTGATATTAGTTAGCATACCAATTCATAACATCAGACGACTGATTGAAAGAGGGTATTAAAGGTATTTGTGCATCACGAACATTAAGATTGAGTCTAAGTACGGAAGATCACTATTCAAAAAACTCCAAAGAGGTGATTCGTTGCGCTCGTTAACAGTGAAGATAGGCATCCAAAATAAAGTAGACTTTAATGAATTTTGGCGAAATTGAGGAGTTTTTATACTAAAAAGATTATGAAGTTTAAATTTTTTTTTGTTTTTGTGTCACAAACTTGAAATTTAATTGGATGATTTTAGTATACGAAATAACGAACCATTAAGGGAGTATTTAATACTACACAATTATTAAGTTCTCATGATAATCTGTTCAACACACTAAAACTTAGTTTTAGTTCTTAAAAAAGTATGAAAGACTAGAGTCAATGACCCCAACCATTGACAATGAAAAAACACAGAAAGCTAATAGGACAGAATCCAGATATCAAACCTGTTTGAAAACAAAGTCGCTAGAAAATATTGTTGGAGTACATATAAGTCATTAGGTTATGGAACAAATTTAATGAAAAGTGTAAGAAGAGGTATGATCAGCTCAATCTTATAAAGGGGGAACCAATGGCTGTTAATTAACAATTACAAATTTCCAGATAATTCTAAACCAGTTTTTTACTTCAAAACCATATTTCCCAATTAAATAAAGCTGATCTTCCTGTGTGAGTTTTCTTTTAACTTATTTTTTTAAAAATGTTTCATTAAATTTCTATGTAGTGAACTATCTATATTCTTGAATAATCCATTCTAAACAATCAGTAAGTTGATATAATTCTTCAAATTTAACACTAACAACTAGTTTCTCAACGTTATTGAAAACCTCATCACGCTTGAAAGCATCTAAATGATAGACATGATTAACAAAATCAAAAGAATCTAATACTATCACAATTTTGAAAGAGTCACTAACATTAACTATGAATTTTGATAATGATGGGGTTGAAATTCTTTTCAATGGATCATCTTTAAGTTGAGATTTTTTTAAATTTGAATGTTTTCTGAATGTAAATTGAGAATTTGGTATATCTTTTAGCAAATCGTTTAATGATTGATGTAATTTTCCTAATTGAACTTCATGTCTGAATTGACCAACTAACGGACGTAATATCGAAGTATAAGAGGCTAAATTTCTTGAATGAGGAGATGGATTGGAGGAGTTTATTGGTTTCAATATAATTGGTTTTTGCTTTGATTGCAAGTTCTTTTTGAATTTGATGGTTAACATTAATCTCAAATAACTTGAAATTATATTAGCTCTTTTATCTTCAAATCTTTTATTAACGTTAAATTCTTCGGTTGATATATCATCAGTGTATGCAATAGCTTCAATTTCAATTATCTCATCGTTATTTACTTCAATGGTCACTTTGGATTCATTCTCAACTTTAACGTCATATGGAATCAATATATGAGCTTCATCGATTAATTGGGAGAGTAATTCCTCTTCAAAGATGAAAAATCTTGCTCTATCAATTTGTGATTTGATAGATTCATCTTTTGGAAATGAATCATTGATGGTGGATTCTCCTGTTATTAAAAAATCATCTTCAACACTTTGATGTTTCCGTAAGATTCTAACCCTTAAGATATTCTTCAGATTATTATTGATTGATGAATTTCTTGAGTTGCTTGTAATAGGAACGAATTCTAGTTGACGTTTATCATCAATTGGTTTCAATATGGCATCACCACTTACTTTGTAACTTGAACCAGAATCCTCATAACCGTATTTTACTGCAAATACCCTTTTGCCTGTTTTTTTATCTTTAGTCTTATAGATGATTTCTTTATTATCAAAATTTTTCATAATTATATCCCAAAAGATCTTTTCTTTCAGTATTTCTTCAATTAATCTGATTGATGAGTTTCTTAAATTAATGGAAGCGGTTTCTAAACTTGATGTTTTCCAACCTTGCCCAATAAATCTATCCTCCTCAATTTTATCTTGCAATTCTTGAGCTGTAAGTTTTTTATCAACCTTATCAGAATTCAAAGAACCTGGAGGAACAAATTTCTTCAAATGAGCAGACATTGAAATTATACCTGCAGCTGGTCTAACACAACTTATTAACAAACTGACCAGATCTAGAGAAAGACCACTTTCATTCATCGCTATTCCTATATTACTTAAAACTTCAGCTTTTGTTTTGAAAAATTCTTCATTTATAGAAGCAACGGACTGAGTATTGTCTTCTTGGGATCCTATCTGTTGTAAACCACTTGGGTCTGTTTCATCTATTGGGTTAATTATTTTCAAGTCATCTTGTGGTGAGCTCTCAGAATGTGGAGAAGTGCTTGACTCGTTATCTATTTCTCTTTGCAAAGTTTCTTCAGTAATATCTAAAAAAGAACCCTTCTCATACACTATTCTGGGTATTAGTTGAAACAGAGGTATTTTATCACTTAAATTGATGTTAATATTTGTGATCTAAGCAATACTATTCTTAATAAACTCACTGATCAACTTTGAACGGATCAACATGTTCCTTCAATAAATTAGCATCCAAAGTAAGTAGTACTTGGGCTAATTCCTCTTCAGTATTAGTAGATTCCGTCATAAATACTGATACCTTTTGGAAAATACACACGCATTTTTGATTTTATTTAGGAATTTTCTGAGAGTTTAAAGCTGCTGCTACCCCGGGCATCAAAACCGTTGTGGTTATGAGCGCGAACTACGTTGTGAGTTCTATCTTTTATATAATTAAAAATTGATTATTTAGAGTAGGTTAATCTAGGGTAAGGGAAGGATGGACCAACTTCTTGGATGGATATTGAAGCTAACCACTGACCTTTGTCAATTGATTGTTCTAATGAGTCACCGTTAACTAAACCAGCTAAGAAACCACCAGCGAAAGCATCACCAGCACCATTAGTATCTTGGATTTTAGCAGGATCTAATGGATGGACAGCGAATTCTTCAACATCAAATGAATCATTTGATGAGTCGTGGGTAACAGCGACAGTTGGTTCTAAACCGTGAGTAATGATAACAGTTCTGATAGTTTTAGAATCCACTTTTGGTTGTTTAGCAATATATTTAGCAATTTCAGTTAAATCGGTGGTTTCTAAACCATGAGATTTAGCGTAAGCAGCAGCTTCAGTTTCGTTACCAATAACGTAGTTGGTATAGTAAATTGATTTATCTAAGACATCTTTGAAGAATTCAGGAATAAATGGAGCAGATAAGTTTAACACGAAATCTTTGTTGTTGTCACCAGCATGTTTACCTAATAAGTAGATAGCCTGTGGAGAAACAGTTAAATGGAAACCACCAATGTAGAAGACTTTACCTTGTTCAACGAATTTCCAGTTTTCTGGTTTTTCTAAATGGGAATGATGGAAATGGTTAGCAGCAGCTAAATCAGTGACTAAAGATCTGTCATGACCAGAAATCAAAGCAGCACACTTACCAGTTTCATGTTCAGTTTGATATTGGTATAAAGTTTTCAAACCAGCTTTTTCATTAGCTTCACTTAATAATTTAGAGTATTGATCTTGACCAACAGAACCGAAGTAGACAACAGAGTTCTCTGGTAAGATATATTGAGCACCTCTAGCGGCATTTTGAGCGGCACCACCAGCAACAACTTGAAGAGTTGGGTTTGCGGTGGCTTCAGTGAAGATTGAAGCATGTTTTTCTTCAGATAAGATGGCATCGTTAGATTTTAAACCATATTTTTCTAAGTATTCTGGTTCAACATCAACTTGTAAATCTAATAAAGGATTACCTAAAGCAACTAATGGATATGACATTTCTTTTACTTCAGTTAAAAAAAAAAGAATAAAATCCAACAATTTTCCACTTTTTTTTTTTTCTTCCCAATAAAAATTGCATGTGACAAATAAAAAAAAAATAAAAAAAAAAAACTCTCCAAAGACAATTTATTAGATAACAATTTGTTTTAAAACCGGGGACAGATGTCTGAGCCTGTCAACTACTACTTAAAACATGCTTCTCAAATTTTAGCTTCAACGATCTTTTACCATTTCCTGCATTATGCATCGCCTGCAATCTCAACCGCTTTATTTAAGCAAAATTATACAAATTTAGATAGAAAGGGTAAAGCTAATTTCGATATCCATATCGTCGCTATGGTACAATGTTTGATCTCAATTGCTGTTATCATACCTTTAATTGGAGACGAGCATTTAGCGCAGGATTCTGTTAGAAATTACACCTCATTTGCCGGATTTGTTAGTTCAATTACGATTGGATACTTTTTATGGGATTTACACGTTTGTTTGGCTCATTTTGATTTATTTGGTGTTGGTTTCTTGATTCATGCTATTGCTTCTTTATTCGTCTTCGTTCAAACTTTGAGACCATTTTGTTTAGGCTGGGTTGCTTCATTCTTAAGTTTTGAACTATCAGGTCCATTTGTTAACGTTAATTGGTTCATCAACAAATTACCAGCAGGTACATTCCCAGGCTGGTTACAAGTTGCTAATGGTTTGACTTTAATCGTTGTTTTCTTTTGTGTCAGGATTGTTTGGGGGTTTTATGCTATTTATTTAGTTACGATTGAATTCTTAAAAGTTGAAGACTATCCAAAATATTTACTTATTATTATTGTCATTCTAAACTTTGCATTAGATTCATTAAACCTCTTTTGGTTCTCTAAAATGATTCAGATTGCCATCAAATCTGTGTCAGGTAAAAAATCTGATAAACAAAAGAAAACAAAATAGATTTGTAATGCATTTCATTATATTAACGTTTGTACTCTAACGAAATATTTCAACTTTCCGGCCCGTTTAGTGATTCCATTTTATTTTATTTTTTTTTTTTTTTTTTTTTCGTCGACTATATAAAGACATAGTTTTATTCCTTCTATAAAAACATTCAAAAAATGTCATTCATTGATACTTTTGCTGCTCTGTTGGATAACTCCAAGATTCCATGGAAATCCATTGTTTTAGGATTCTCAACTTTCCAATTTCTTTTTGAATCATACTTAACCTATCGTCAATACAAAGTCTTAAAGAAAGATTCTTTACCAACAGCGTTACAAGCTCACATTGATGAAAAAACTTTCAAAAAATCTCAATTATACTCAAGAGCTAAAGCTCAATTCTCTCTAGTTACTGGTTCCATCTCATTCATTCAAAATTTTGCCTTCATTAAATTTAACGTCTTACCAAAAATTTGGGCTTCAGCTGCCAATTTGTATTCTGCTTCTTCATCATATCTACCATTATTTGCTCAATCAAGCGTTATTGTTCACAGTTTATATTTCTTATTGATTTTCCAATCCATCTCCACCATTTTATCCTTACCTGTGTCTTATTATCAAAATTTTGTTTTAGAAGAATCTTTTGGCTTTAATAAATTGACGATTAATGTTTGGATTGCTGATTTAATTAAATCTTTTACTTTATCAATAGTTTTAGGTTTCCCATTATTAGCTGTTTTTTTGAAAATTTTCGATCTATTTGAAGGTTCTTCTTTTATCTTTTACATTTGGTTGTTTTTAATGAGTGTTCAAATTTTAGCAATTGCAATCTATCCAACTTTGATTCAACCTTTATTCAACAAATTGACTCCTTTAGAAAAAGGTGAACTAAAAGATTCAATTGAAAATTTAGCTTCTCGTAACCAATTCCCATTATCTAAATTATACGTCATTGATGGTTCCAAAAGATCATCTCATTCAAATGCGTATTTCTATGGTTTACCATGGTCAAAACAGATTGTTATTTATGATACTTTGATTCAAACTTCAACCACTCAAGAGACTACTGCTGTTTTAGCACATGAAATTGGTCATTGGGCTTTATCTCATACTACTAAAACTTTAGTCATCGCACAAGCTCATATTTTATCTATTTTCACTTTATTCGCAGGTTTTATTCACAATACTTCATTATATAAATCATTTGGATTTATTTCCCACCAACCTGTTTTAATTGGTTTTTTGATATTTAATGATATCTTACAACCATTAGACAATTTAATGACTTTGTTTATGAACATCTTATCAAGAAAACATGAATATGAAGCTGATGAATATGCTGTCAATTTAGGTTATGCTGAAGATTTATCGAAATCCTTAATCAACCTAAACATTAAGAACTTAAGTTCTCCAGATGCTGATTGGTTATATTCAACTTATCATTACTCTCACCCAATTTTAGCTGAAAGATTAGATGCTATTGAAATTAAAGACAAATTATTCAAAGAAAAATCGAAATAATTTAATTCTTACTTATTTGGAAAATTGAGTTCTGTGTAAAATATAAAGCGTTCTCTAGTCTCAAAAAATTCTTTCTTATCTACATCTTTAAAAATTGATAGAAATCAAGCAAACTCCAATTCACCAAACCTGTAATTCTTCAAAGTAATCAACTCTACCTTTAGATAAATCTAAGCTGTTTCTGACACTATTTCTAACATCGTCAACTAAAGAATTGTGGGCAGTAGTTAAAACGGCAACGTTACCAATTGAGTCAGCAATATCTTGTTTGACTATAGCAAGAATATCAGGTCTACCAACTCTGAATTCGATAAAATCAGCTTCTTTTTCGATGTATGCTTCCTGTACTTCATCATTTTTTTCAACCGGAGTCTCTGAATCTGAAGATTTATCTTCAATGGCTAATGGTGTACCATCATGTCTAGTAACGTAAATAATAACCTCAACTCCACTATCCTTTAATTTTGCTAACTCATCTTTAAACCATTCAATAGAAGCCATATGTTTGATAACCCAGTATAATTTGATTTTTTGAGATGTTTTAGCAGCAATTTGTTCAAGTATATGAGCATAAGGAGAAGTAATACCAGTTCCACCTGAATAGTATAATGCAGTATCATATCTTTTCAAATCTACTGGATTTCCATATGGTCCTTCAACTGAAATTTTGATTATACCAGTCTTGTTTGGAAGTTTATCCAATTGTGAGTGAATCGAAGAAGTGATACCACCTTTGATTTTAGAATAGAAAACAATTTCTCTTTCGTTTGCTTCAACGATGGTGAAAGGGTGAGATTGGAAAAAAGTCGTTTTTTGCAAGAAATGAACATACCCAAAAGCACCTGGGAAACTTTTAAAGAACCTTGGTTTTGCAATAACAATCTTTAAAACTTCATCTGAGATAACAGTCACTTGGGCATTTTGAGCACCAAACCAACATAATCTAACAATTCTAGCAAACCTATCAAAACACCAAATAGCAATCATAGAATAGAAAAACACTTGGTATTTAAGATTTGCACAATGTATGTAACTAGTAATCATGAAACCAACACCAAGAGCAAGATGAAACAAAACAAAAACCTCATATGAAATTTTCCTAAATTTGTAACTGGCAAAGAAACACATGAAAGCCATAACAAAGGAAGCTGCAATACCGGCTCTAAACCAGCCTTTGTATTTTCTAGTAACTAACTTATTGATACTTTTAGATTGCAGATACATGGCACCACTGTGAGCGACAACCATTAAGAAATTGAATCTAGAGATCCATTTGTAGAAGCAGTAAAAAGTTGATTGTTTCCAACCAGTTAACAAAAGCAAAAAGTTGTTTCTACCAGCAAATAAATACGTGAGTTGCAGTGAGTATAGAGCTAAAATACCTGTTCTATCACCAATATATCTAGTTATCTGACCAAGAATGGGTTTCCAAATTGTGTTATTAGGAACAGTATGGTACTTGACAGCACTAAAGACGACCACTAAGACAAAGTAAAGGAAAATAACAAGAGACTCTAATCTGGTTGGAATAATACCTCCAAAAATTTTCAAGAATTCCAGTGGACGGGCATGTTGTTTGTTTGGTAATAATGTAGCTAATGTTAGATGTTTTCTTATATTATTTGTCAAGTTGAATGGAAATGTCTCTGAACAAAACCAATTTTAACTAAAACATTATAGATTATACCAACTAATAGAATAAAAGCCCAGTATCCAAACAAACCAGCACCGAAGTACATTGAATCAGCAACATTGCCCCATCTTGTTTTGAGTGATTTAAATGCATTGGTGTATGGAGTAGCTTTGAAATATGTTGGTTGATAAATTGGTATACTTGAATTAAAATGAGGAATATCGGAAGTCTTGACCATATAATCTGTAGAATTTTCATATGATTTTGCTAACTTTTGTTGAGATATGGTTTTGTTTGCTTCAGTACAGTAATCAATTAAGATTTCATTAATTTCTTCCTTGTTGCTATAATTCTCGTACATACAGTACAATAAAGAACCTAAAGCAGGTTGATTACCTCCACAAGGACAAGCATAACTTGTAGCACTATCTTTTTTACAAAACTTTGCAGTTTGGAATAATGAGTATTTACAAGCCATAATAGTAAGCTCAGCATCACTGTAGATACGATAACCAGCATCTTCAGCTAAAACAATAACAGCCCCAACTGAAAGGCAGAAAATTTGAAATTTTTTTATGATTAATGAGAGAATATCTAGCCAAAAAAACAAAGAAATATTTTCAAGAAAGAAGAATCTATCTCCCTTTTATAGTAATCCCATTGAATTTATCCGTCATTTTTCAAATGCAAAATTTTCAAATTGAGATATTGCAAGTTGGTTATACATATGTAGTTAATGCTGATTTCTGTATGATCTATTAATATCATAGTCCTCTTCAAAAATTGAAGAATAAATTGTAAAAAAAAGGCTCATTATTAATAGACGGGTACCTTATTCTTTCAAGTGAGCAGGAACATACTACTAACAAAGTCTATGATACCAGCTGCAACCATCAACTACTGATTGTATAAAAATCAATTTCGGATATCTATTTGATCTACAGAAGTTTCTCAACTTTAATTGGATGAAAGTACAAATTTATGCATAAATAACATGACAGCCGCTAAATAGGGTTCTTGGAATTAAGCTTGAAATATGAATAGTCTGGTAAAGTGCGAGGTTCTGCCTAATTCAATTTTGTCGGACTAATAGTGACTAGTCTATTAAGGAATTAGAGTCAAGCAAGGGTCCTGTTATTATAGATGCCAACTTGCCAAGCTTGAAAGCAAACGACTTGGAATTTGTCTTGGTTTTTCTTCACTTAACCTTAAATTTTAAAACACCCCTACTATCGGTAGAGCCACAGTCCATGACTCAAGAGTCAAAAACTAGGGCTCAGCCGCCTACTTACTACCTATGCCTAGATGCAGTAATCACCTCAAACTTCAAAGTTGGGATATGACTGTCTTCAAAGTACGGTGTACCTAGTACAGATCAAACCGTACAATGTACAATGTACATTCAAACAATGATGTTGTTATTGATAAAGTAGTCTTATATGGAAGTCTCTGCTATCTGTTACTTATAACTTATAAGTTCAAAATAACCTATCTAAAAAAGGATATATGGTATAGGACCTAGGTTATAGATTTTGTCTTGTAACGAGTTTAAACTTTGAACTTAGGAGGCTGGGGGCATTTTTAATGCATGGCGTGGCTCTTTTAAAAATAAAAATTTCACTTCTTGATCAAAATGATAAAACTGATAATATTCCATCTAAATCAATTAACTATAGAATTATCAGGTTATTTCAAAATCTCAGGAATAAATTTTTTCCCAAAGCTCTAGTATTTGCAGAAACCCTTCCAGCTAACCGGGAATGACTCCAGTCGATACTTGTTAGAATGTTCTTTACTGTATTCGTACTTTCAATAAAGTTAGTACACAATAAAGTATTTTCTGTATATTTTGCTCCCTTTTTCCATATATCTCTCATTTAGGCATTTTGCCATTTTCTTTAAATAAGTACATCTCTCCGTCATTATTATGGAAGTATCCTTCCATAAGAAAAATAGAGCTCTTATTGTAAAATTAAGGCTTGTTTTCTGGCTTTTTGGTTATGTGCCATCAACTAATATCCTAACAAATTACAATACTGTACCCCAAATACATATGATATGTTCTGAGTTTCTCGATTTCTTTTGAAATTTATTATTTACATATAAAAAATGAGACAGATTTTAGTTAATTTCTACAGCAGTTTCACTTTCACTTTCCTCTCTAGTTTTTCCTGCCCAGTGTTCAGTGTCTACTAAATATCGAAAATAAATCTTGAAAGACCTTTGTTTTCATATTACGAATGTCAACGTATCGTAAAAATAATATCTGATTTTACCAGATTGAAGCAATTTTTTTCAGCTACTATCTGAATCTAATAATGATTAATCTATCTGATAATTATGAATGATCATGTCTAGCACCAGATATGATAAGGATTGAGTTTAATAGTACCAGACACTTCAGCCTAGCTTTTTGATGATTGTAACCTGTCAGCTGTCAAAAGAACTGAGAGATTGGAAGCAGTAGATTCAATAAATTGATTGATTATGTACTTCTGGTCTATAAGTGAGTGATAATTATATACTCGATATCATATGTTTCATAAAAGAAGCAATAATAGTATAAGAATAGTTGCGTCACACGAACAGATGAATAAGTATCTGGTTCAAGTTTTAGTGTCAATTAGAATATCTATTAGTGTATAAGTATATCGTTATCTCTATTTGAATTGAACTTTTATATTTTTATTTCCATCTTCTCAATATATAAAATCCAGTGGATCAAATCTTGTGTGAGTACTATTACCCAAGAGATTTACCAGACTTGCAAATCTTCAAAATAATCAACTCTACCTTTGGTAGTATCTAAGTTATTTCTAACAGCATCTCTAACATCATCAACTAAAGAATTGTGAGCAGTAGTTAAGACAGCGACATTACCAACAGATTCGGAAATATCTTGAGCAACAATAACAGAAAAGTCTGGTCTGCCAGTTCTTAATTCAATGAAGTCATATAAATCATCTTCCTTTTCTATAGATAGTTCTTTATCTTCTTTTTCTTGTGGACTACTATCAGAATCAGAGAATTTATCTTGCAATGATAAATTTGATCCATCATGTCTCGTAACATAAATGATAATCTTCATATCAACATCCTTTAATTTAAGTAATTCGTCTGAAAACCAATTAATAGAAGCAAAAGTTTTGATAACCCAATATAATTTAATCTGTTGAGTGGTCCTGGTTTGCACCTGACTCAAAATATGTGCATATGGGGTAGCGACACCTGTACCACCACAATAATATAATGTAGTGTCATATCTCTTTAGGTCGGTTGGATTACCATATGGACCTTCAACAGAAACCTTGATGATGCCAGTTTTATTTGGAAGGTCAGTTAGATTCGAATAAATTGCAGAAGTTATACCACCTTTAATCTTAGAGTAGAAAACAATCTTTTTTTCATTTATCTCAACAACAGTAAAAGGATGTGATTGGAAAAATGTTTTCTTTTGCAAAAAATGAACATATCCAAAAGCACCTGGAAAACTTTTGAAAAATCTTGGTTTTGACATGACAATTTTCAAAATTTCATCAGACACAACAGTTACTTCTGCATTTTGAGCACCAAACCAACATAATTTAACAATTCTAGCAAATCTATCGAAACACCAAATGGCAATCATTGGATACGTATAGATCTGATACTGAAAATGATGACAATGAATATAGGTACAGATCATAAAAATGACACCTAAAATTATATGAACGATAAGAAACATTTCATATGAAATTTTTCTGAATTTATAACTTGCAAAAAAACAAATAAAGGCCATTGTACCAGTAGCAGCAACACCTGTTCTGAACCAGCCTGTTTTTTTTCTAGTAACTAACTTGTTAATAGAAACAGATTGTTGATACATAGCCGCACCGTGAACAACAGTCATTAAGAAATTGAATCTTGAAATCCATTTGTGAAAGTTGTAGAAAGTTGATAACTTCCATCCAGTTAACCAATGTAGCAAGTTGTTTCTACCACCAAACAAATATGTTAGCTGTAAAGAATATAATGCAAGAATAGCAGTTCTGTCACCAATATATCTAGAAACTTGAGCACTATGAGCTTTCCAAATGGTACTAGTTGGGAGAACCTCATACTTAACAGCACTAAAAACTACCACTAAGACAAAGTAAAGGAAAATAACAAGAGACTCTAGTCTGGTTGGAATAATACCTCCAAAAATTTTCAAGAATTCCAGTGGACGGGCATGTTGTTTGTTTGGTAATAATGTAGCTAATGTTAGATGTTTTCTTATATTATTTGTCAAAGTTGAATGGAAATGTCTCTGAACAAAACCAATTTTAACTAAAACATTATAGATTATACCAACTAATAGAATAAAAGCCCAGTATCCTAACAAACCAGCACCGAAGTACATGGAAACAGTGAAGTTGTTCCATCTGGCGTGATAAGATTTGAATGATTTGGTAAATGCAGCAGGTTTGAAGTATGTTGGTTGATAAATTGGTACACTTAAATTGAAACTAGGAATATCAGAAGTATTGATCATATACTCTGTAGAATTTTCATATGATTTTGCTAACTTTTGTTGGGTTATAGTTTTGTTTGCTTCAGCACAGTAATCAATTAAGATTTCATTGACTTCATCTTTGTTATTATAATTCTCGTACATACAGTACAATAAAGAACCTAAAGCAGGTTGATTACCTCCACAAGGACAACCATATTTTGAAGCACTATCTTTTGTACAGAACGTTGCAGTTTGGTACAATGAGTATTTACATGCCATAACAGTAAGTTCAGCATCACTATAGAAATGATAACCTTCACTAGCTATCACAGTACCTGCTCCAATTAGAGAGTATAGAGCCTGAATTTTCATTATAAGTGTACGTGAAGTTGCTGCTATGGAAGGAAACTGATAAAAACGGATGGTCTATCCCTTTTATATTAACATGATTTCGAGATTGCATGATTCAGGGTTTGGAAATTAACATCTGTATATGAAAAAGAAAAAAAATAGTCCTTAAAGATCTCTATTTTTTTATTGATAAACCCATCTTATTTTTAATATACAACTAAGGACCTTACTCTTACGACTGGTAGCCTGTAGGGGCTAAATTTAGTATATATTTATAGTAATTGGAAATTATCAGAACATATTATAGGACTGATTAATTCTGACATTCGGTTGTCTTCTTTGTGATTGGCGCTGTAGTATGTACCGTGTATACGATTTTTTATCATCGGTTCGATATAAAAATGTAATCGATCAAAAATGTTTATATAAGATTGCATAAATTAATTAAGAACTTCAGCTCATGCATGATTCATGCATCTATAAAAAAGCTTAATTCGATTGGACTTATTTTTTAGTGTATCTGGATTCTAATTTCTGTAGGCTGCAACAGCTTTTTTTCGTACCAGTTTTCGTTCTTAGTGCAGCCAATTAATTGTTGGTATTTCAAAATTCAAAGTTCCATTTGAACCAATTACAAGCTTGATTCAAGAAAACGTAAAAAGTCTGATTTTTCTTCAAAGTTCTTAGATCCGTGTGGTAATTGAATTTGATGTAAATCGTGTATAGCACTAGCTGCCTACGATATGACCCAGAGGATATGTATGTGCACAGTTCACACGGCACATTGTATAAATATATAGTGATGTCGATGAAAATGATAACTGAGATTATATCGACACGTTAACGGTTAAACGTCATGAATCATCTTGACTTGTTTGAACAATTTATAATATATATAGTTAAAGTATTATTTGAAAGTTTATACCCTGAAAGACAGTAAATAGCACCCTATATATCAGTAAATATGACCCTATATATCACAAGAAAACGTAGTCTGATAAATAGGACCTAGTCTCATAATTCACTGTATATATGAGCAACAGTCTCTTTAGATCAATTTGATATGATCCTAACAGTCCTGTCGTACATGTCTAGATTCCAGGTTTCTGTAAGATGTCGATATTATATAATATTTATGTACGGATTAAATTGTCCTTGAAAAAAATCATTCAAAGCTCAAAGCCAATTGGACACTTTGAATAAGCTTAATTTAGTTTCTTGGCATATCATTACTAACAGTAGTCGGCCTGACTCCTGAGTACTGAGTACTGGTGAGTCTCTGACTAATCCGAAATTGGTCGAGACTCCTGACTCATGACTTCATGTTTACTAGAAAATGAACATCATGAAAAATGAACTCTTTTTTTCAAAAGACTAATCACCACTGAACAGAGGTCCGTGGACTGTTATCATAAAATATAAATTGAAAAATGATAAATTTGACAATTTCAATTGTTTGATGATAAATTAGAGTTTTATGCATTGCGTTTTTATCAGATCAATCGGACATATATTTTTGAAAATTATCAAATTTTATTTCAAAATTCAAACCCACTCAGGAATCAGAAGTAAATTATGAGTTCAAAATTCAAACTTCAAACCTCAAACTTCAATATTTCTGAAATAGAAGAAAGGCATAGATATTATATGTTCTGGTAGCTTCCAATTTACTATAAGTATGTACTAAATTTAGCGTATATATATATAGATACAGTGTACAATGTGCATCACCTATTTAAGAGAAAAAGAAAATATATACATTCATTTCCCGGTTATCTAGCCATTGAATGGTATTGCCATGGTTCATTTATCTTTACATTGGACAGTTTTGAACATTACACCCTGAAATGATTCAAAGCAAGCAATCACACCTCTGTAATTACCAATCATATAAAATAGCCTGAAATTATAATCAGCCAGTGCCAGTAGCCAGCATTCTAATTCCACATCACTTTGTGTAAAGTGTAAATATTTGGCGAACCCTATCGCACTCTCAATAGTGAACCGAGATTAGTGAGCTAGTCACTAGCGGCTCCCAGATCTCAGAAACCATTATGTGTACAGTATATCTGAGTTTGAAAGGCGGAATATAGAATAAACACAGAAATACTCAAACATATCTATACTTAATATGAATAGCGAATTACATTTTACTTTTATAGCTTTCATGTTCTAGTAATTCTATAGCTAGCGAAATTTCACAGCTTGATAAATCACCACCAGCTCAAGTAAACCAATTGAAGCATTGATGGGTTTGATTATTATAGATATCTTCAGTTATCTCACCCAAGGCATTTAAGCTTTTTGTTGACTATTTTATACTTGGCACTCAGTGCTCAGTGTTCACTAATATACTGCGTCAAATTTTTTTTTAGTATGCATATATCATGAAAATTTTGAACATAGACAAAAGGTAGTAGCTACTAGGTTTCAATGTTCAAGTAAATTGTGTTACACCGTATCCGTTATGATGTTATGTCCTCAAGATTAAGTAGTAATGTTCTCTCTTATTTTCGTATCTTTTGACTCACTAATCAGCTACTATTTCAATTTCTACTTACCATCTTCAATGAATCAAGACTGAATTACTAGATAATCTTTAATTAGAGATTTGACTTCGGAAATTCGAAGTGAGTATAACCCCATCATGATTCATCGGTAATAATTATGAAACTTTTGGAAAATCTAACCAATATATTAGTTCAAATTGACGTTGGTAATCGTATCATTTACAATCTCTTGAACCATAGTTCATCTGTCAGGTCGGTAGCACTCCAGGATGAAATAAGTAAACTTTCGTGACCCGCAAGAGCTGTTTCCACTTTCATGAAAAAAGAAAACGCATTACATGGCACACAATTCAAGTTGTTGAATAAATTAATAAATGTTATATACTGTGTGTGGGACCTTTTTTTTTATGTACAAAAGTTAATCTTATAATATGTATCCTATCACAAGTTTTTAGATTCTTGAAGTTTGGCAATTTCATTAGCGATAGCATCTTTATTAACTTCATTTACTTTTTTTTCAAATTCTAGTTTTTCTCCAGACCATTGTTCTTGAATCTCAACTAAACCAGCTTGAGAATCAACTTTACCAAACAAAGCATTTGCTAGTTCATTATGATGAGAATGGTTATATAATTCTGGTGTGGAGACCAAATTGTGTTGTTTTCTACTTTCAAATGCAACAGTTAAAGCGTTTGATAAATCTTCTTCAGTAACGATAAAGTTTTCAGCTTGATAATACAATTCTAATAAATTGGTAGCACGATTAACCTCACCAGTTAACTTATTATTAAGTCTGTTGGCTTGTCTTTTAGCGTGCAGTATTTGTTCTTCTTCTGGAGTTCTCATTCTCATTAATGGACCATTAAGCAAGGTACTTATAGTTGGCAATGTTAGTTTGGTAGCTTCAGAAACTTCATGAACCTGTTCTTTTCTTCTTTTCTCTTGGTTTTCTATAGCTCTTTGCGCTCTTTTCTCATTCAACTCTATTTTTTTTTCTTCAGCTTTCAATGATTCAATGTAATATTCACGACGTAATGCAGCTTTAGTAACTCTTTCTCTTTGAGTTTCAGTTAGTTTTTGTAAGTTCGGAATTTCTTTTGGTTCTTTGACAGAGTCATGGATTAATTGTTCAACAGTCTTAACTTCTGGTAATGGCTGTTCACGACTTGTACCTCTTGGATGTTGAACACCTTCAGCATAACCAACATTTGGATTAGGAGTTCTAACAATTGGTTTTATTGGTTTTTTAAGGATAGAGCGTACTACTGGAAGAGTACCAGATTTGTATCCAAATTTAGCAGCACCTTTACCCATATTTCAAGGATGTGAGACAAATGTGGTGAATTGATTCTTCTTTCGATACTGGTTTTATTGGTATTTTTCTGATCGATAGATTTTTTTTTTTCTTGGGACTGTAGTCGGGTAACAAGTTTTAGCACTGTGAAAGCCTGAATCAGGAATACTTCGCGAAGTTTGGTATCGGACACTACTCTACTTAGTATAACCAATAAAGTAAAGTGACCATTTTTCATATATGAACTTCTTATGATGCTCTTATTCTTAACGGTGATCTGGATACATACTGATCATCAGTGCCATAAATATCAAAAATAGCACCAAATTCATAATCTCCTGTCTCTAAAACAACCGCACCGATCTGAAAATTGAATGATTCTCCAATTTTAATTGGGTTTGAAACAATTGTTTGTAAAATGCCATTATAAACTAATCTTTTATCAATAGATCCATAAGTTAACGATAATGGGATGTTTCTTAAAATTCCTTTTATCTCTCTATCTGAATTATTTTGAACCTTAACATCAACTGTGAAGAAATTATCAGTTTTAATATGATAAGATGCTCCTATTTTTTTGTATTCAATATCCTTTAACTCAAACTCAATAAAAACATCATCAATGGTTAAATAATTCAACATTTTTTGTGAAATTCTGATACCTCTGAATTCAATAGCACCTGTGTCATTACCTGCTGACCAAGTACCCTTTAAATTATCTAAAATTTCTTGACGATACCAGAAAACTTGTTTCAAGAATTTATCTTCAGCTTTGGAAATGTTTGGAAAAATGTATTGTTTCCTTAATAAACTTGGGATATTAGTAGATTCTCTTATTTTACCAATTTTGAATCTTTTAAGAGGTAATACAACCCTTTTAGTCTCTAGTGGAACTATAATTTCCTTAACTTTATAATCAAATAATTCAACATCGATATTTATTGGCTTATTCCAAATATTTCTTAGATCAATAATGAACAAAACATATTCATTATCCTTTGGTTCCCAATTTTTCAAATTCGGATAATTGTTTTTCGATGAGCTTAATGGGATTATATCACAACTAGCTAACTCAAGACAATTTATGGTTGAGATTTTTAGCGGGACACTCAATCTTCTTAAATATAAATCTTTGGATTGGTCATCAGAATGACCGTAATCTATGAATAAATCAAGTGTCGTTAAACCTCTCTTACCTAAAATTTCAAAATCTAAATCAACTTCTTCATTTGGTTTGATTTCTTGTATCTCTTCTTTGACTGAAATTGAATCTTTCATCAAAAAGTATTCAAGTTCATTAATATCACTCATTGTTAAAGATCTGTCTTCCAATGCAGATTTCAAAGGAGCTTTAGTAGAATCCCAATTTGAAAATTTTAGATAGTTAATGGGAATGTTTGAATTATTCTTGAATTTCAATGATAGTGAAGTTTTACCACCTTCTATTAGGATTATTCTATTAATTTGTGATAGCAACTGCAATGATGGTTGTGAACTAATGACATCGAAATTCAATCTAATCAAATCTGCTTTCTTATCAATGTTATTTCCAGATATCTCGTTTTGATAAGTTGAAAGGACTAATTTATTTTCATCAATAACTAGTGGTTTCAGTTTTGGTAATTTTTCTGATTTGATTGAATCAACTATTTTGAAATATTGTGGTAAACATTCTAGTATCTGAAGATTAATAGTTTTTATCTCAAAATTGCCGTTTCTTAATGGTTTAAATGGCACAGTTATAGTCTGAATTCTTTTTGATTGGATTGTAAAATTATTTTTCAAAATTTCTAGATCAGGTATTTTAATACTATGGATTTCTAGTGGGAATGCAAATGGATTCTGAATGGTGATGAGCAATTCAGAAATTTCACCTTGAACTAGAAGTTGTATTTCTGTTCTTGATGTATTTGCAAAAGGGTCATAAATGAGTGGATCTTTTAATTTCAAATTGATCTCTTTCGGTTTATCTTCTTTTTTTGGAGGATTTGATAAATTGACCAAATGAACGCCTCTAATGATATAAGGATCAAAATAATTAATTGATAAACTTGGGTTTTCTTTAAGTGTTGCTCTTATCCCACTGAAAATTTTGATTTGTTCATTGTCGGTCAACGAATTAAGATACCTAGTTAGAAATAAAGACCTTAGTATAATGGAGCTTTTATGTTCTTTAATTTTGTCACAAATTTGAGAAGATAGTTGGATAATAGATTTATGAACTTTAATCCATCCATTTGTTGGGCTATCCACAATCGATTTCAAAGAATCATCAACGCCATAAATGGTTAGTAATGCATTTAGTAATGCATTCAATTCAGTTGAGGATGATTCATTAGTGTTTGTGATTTCAGGAATCAGGGTTAGGAGTAACGCACGTAGTAAAAATGCTCTTTTTCTATGATATGATAAATCTTGATAAATTGTAGATAATGATGAATAGATTTTAATCTGTGATAAGAGATTCAATTTCTTGAATTCTAGTTGAAACACTTTATTTGAAACAATTAAAATATTAGATCTATCATAATTTGAAGATTGATCTAATGGTTCCTTAATTAGTTTGATTTTTTTACCTTTTACTATATTTTCAAAAACTGGTGTGGACATTATACCTGAATTCAAGTTTAAAGCTGTCATGTATTTCAGTAATCTTAAAATTGTATCACAATATACCAAATTTGGAACATAATCTTCAATTTCACTTCTCGATCTTTCATAGTATTCTAATACCTTTATCATTATTTGATAAATCAAATCATTTACTGGTATATTTGTTAAAGCTTCCACATTTCCGGTCATAAATGAGGAAACTGAAGATCTTGGTGATGAAATTGGTGTGTGAGTAGTAGCTGGAGCCATCAATGAAGTTGCAGATTGTCTTATAAGTTTTTGTAAAGATGGAGTTATTTCAAAAGCTGATTCAACATAAGTATGTAAAAAAATACTTATTGCAATACCTTCTAATGCAGAACCTAACCATAAATAATCATAACTTGATTTCAAAAGAGCAATAGCTTCATTGAATTGAGCTAAAGCTGAATGATAATTACCAGCCAAAAGATATAAGTTACCCAGTATTTTTAATTGACGACCTTTAACTCTTGATTGACGTCTTTCCGTTGATGTTGATAATGAAATTTTAGTTGAGGATGGGTCACTCAATGACAATGATAACCCGGATCCTGAACTGATTCTTTTCTTCTGTTTAGATAGGAACTTTGAGGGATCATTTTCACCAACAGATCCTGGAGATCTTAAAGTTAAATGTTGATAAGAATCATGGTATTCAGTCAAACTTTGAAGAAATAACTTGGTAATTTCACACATAATCGTTTCAATATTACTCTGTGTATGATTAAATACTTCAATTGCTTCATTGATAGTCTTCTTATCAAATACAATAACAGAATGAACCAATGCAGCTTTATATAGTTTTTTTAGTTGACCCAATTCATCATTTAAAACGTCTCCATTCGAAACACCAATGATGACGAAAGTCTTTCTATATGGTTCAAAATCTTGCAAGAACAACGACTCAGTATCACCGACAGATGTTTGGAAATCATAAATCACTCTTCCCTGCGGAAAGCTCTGTGGATTGAACACTCTTGATTTGGTCCCAGTCACGTCCACTAGTCTGACTTCTAAAGCAGATCTGATGATCTCGGAATATTTGCTGAACTGAGACGCCGTGATATCTCCAATGGGCACAATAAGAGTTCGTACTCTAGCTGGAGAAGCAAATGAATGGAAATCCATGATATCAAACTCACTGATTGGATGAAGGTTTATCTCTCTATACTGATTTGTATGTCTTGATAATTCGGAGAAAGAAATGCACAGAAATATAATTTGAAAGAAAAAAACGTTCTTTATTAAAAACTACAATAACAACTTCATACAAAACGAACTCAATGGCAGGTCTAAGTTTTGACAACTTCCAAAGAAACCACTATCTTACAACACACGGGCACGGCCAGCCAACTGCCACGTCTACGGGGACAACCATTGTTGGTGTCAAATTCAAAGGTGGCGTTGTGATCGCTGCTGATACAAGAGCTACTGCTGGTGACATTGTTGCAGACAAGAACTGTGAGAAATTACACAGATTAGCACCAAAAATCTGGTGTGCTGGTGCTGGTACTGCTGCTGACACTGAAATGGTTACACAATTAATTGCAAGTAATCTAGAGTTACACTCTTTAAGTACTGGCAGAGATCCAAGAGTAGTTACGTCTTTAACTAGATTAAAACAGCATTTATTCAAATATCAAGGTCATATTGGTGCGTATTTGATTGTTGCTGGTACTGACCCAACTGGTGCACATTTATTCAGTATCCAAGCACATGGATCCACTGCTGGTGGTTACTATCAAACATTAGGTTCTGGTTCAATGGCAGCTATGGCTGTGATTGAAAAAGACTGGCACATTGACATTGAAAGAGATGAAGCTATTGAATTAGCTGCTGCTGCCATTGAAGCTGGTATTTGGAATGATTTAGGTTCTGGTTCTAATGTCGATGTCTGTGTAATGGAAATTGGTAAAGATGCTGAATTATATAGAAATTACATTACTCCAAATGTTAGAGAAGCAAAAGAAAGATCATATAAATTTGCTAGAGGTACTACAGCCATTTTAAAAGAATCTATTTACAATAAAGTCGATGTTAGTGAAGAAATTATAGTTTCTGGTCCTGATGCTATGGAGATTGACGTAAATTGAAAAAAAAAAAAAAAACAGTTTTATAAATAGTAACTAATGTACATTATGAAAAAAGTTTATGTGAAAACTCATTTAGATTCTTCTTTCTTTTGTTACTCTTTGATTTTATCTTCTTTAGTTTCTTTTTCGTTCTTTTCTGATTCATCTATTTTGACTAACTCTTTCAAAGCTATATTGGTACCTTCAACAATTGCAATATGCTCAATCTTATGAACTTTTTCCTCATAATCTTCTAAAGTTTCCCCTTTAACGATTTCAATTTCTTTGACTAATAATGGTTCGCCAGCATCAACTTGTTGAATAACTTTATGGATCATAACACCACCTTTAGTAATTTCTCCATCTTGACCAGCTTTCCACGCTCTATCAATAGCATGAGTACCATCAAAGGCACCTGGTAAAGCAGGATGTAAATTAATGATATGGATACCTAATTCTTCTAAGGGACTTAAAAACTCATTGGATAAGATTAACATCCAGCCGGCACATACTATTAAATCTGGTTTGATATGATCTTTAGGTAATTCATCACTATCTTCACCATCAACGGTACCATAAATAATTAGATTTGATAAATCTTTATTGAATTTTTTTCTTAGTTGGGGTCTTTCAGATTTTGGTAAATCTTTATAGTAATCTTTCAATTGATGCACTTTAGTTGGGATATTATTATTTGAAGCTCGTTCTAAACCATATGCTGTTGATGATGACGATATGACTTGGATGATTTCTGCATCGATAACATCTGCTTTAACCGCATCAATTAAGGCTTGTAAATTGGAACCATTACCTGAGATTAAGACTAAGATCTTTGCCTTTGCCTTTGTCATTGTTATACTCCTCTTGTTTAGTTTAGTACTGTCCTTTGTCCTAATCTCATCTGTAATTTTACTTGAAAAAAAAAAAAACGGTGGTGCGCCTACCACAAAAAATTGACTCCGTCAAAAACTACAACGTATTTAAATTCAAAGTTCATGTAAATGAAGTATCTATAACAGTCAGTTTTTGAATGTAATATATCTATAAAATCTTCTCGCAGTGGTTCGTTATAATGTGAATAGTGAGATTTGGGAGTGGGGAAAAAAAAAATCGTCACCATTGTGGCATAAAATTGACTTATCTATTCTAAGTTCTTAATGACTTGTTCAGTGAAATGAGTAGTAGTAGCAGTACCGTGTAAATCACCAGTTCTGTTTTCTGGACCAGAAGCAATCGTCTTTAAGACAGATTTTTGAATTTTCTTACCATATTCGTCTAAGCCCATATGTTGTAACATAACACATGATGATAATAACAAAGCAGTTGGGTTGGCCTTATTTTGGCCGGCAATATCTGGAGCTGAACCATGGACAGCTTCAAAGATAGAAACTTTGTCACCCATGTTACCTGATGGAGTTAAACCTAAACCACCAATTAAACCAGAGGCTAAATCAGACATAATATCACCATATAAGTTTGGCATAACCATAACAACATCAGAGTAATCAGATGGTTTGGTAACTAATCTTAAGGAAGTGTTATCGATTAATTCAAAATCTAATGAAATTTCTGGGAATTCTTTAGCAACTTGTTTAGCAGTTTCAACAAATAAACCATCTGATAATTTCATGATGGTAGCCTTGTGAACAACTAAAATTTTCTTTCTGTTGATAGTTCTAGCGTATTCAAAGGCATATCTGATAACTTTTTGAGAAGCCTCTCTAGTGATTAATTTAATAGATTGAACAACACCTGGTACAACGGTATGTTCAATACCAGAATATTCACCTTCAGTGTTCTCTCTAATTAAAACGGTATCAACTTTTTCATATGGAGTAGCATAACCTTCAATAGATTGAGCTGGTCTAACGTTAGCGAAAAGATCAAAAGTCTTTCTTAAAGTCAAATTCAATGATCTGTGACCTTTACCAACTGGTGTAGCTAAAGGACCTTTCAATGCGACTAGATTTTTGTTGATAGAATCGATCGCAGCTTGTGGAATAGCAGTTTGATTGTTGACAATGATTGGAGTAACATCACAAAACTCCCATTCAATTGGAACTTTAGCAGCAGCGTAAATATCTTTGACAGCTTTGGAAATTTCAACACCTATACCATCACCTTCAATAAAAGAGACAACATAGTTACCGTTGGCGTTTTTTTGACCGTTGTATTTGGCAACTTTAGTGGAGTAGAATCTTGCTGATAAAGCAGCTCTGGCGATAGAGGATCTAGCAAATTTTGTGGACAACATTATGATGTTAGAATTGGATCAAAAAAAAACCGTATTAAGGAGCACTTTGTCAGTTTTCTGTTTAAAGAAATATTTTTTTTTTTTTTGGTGATCAAAGAAAAATATTTTTCGGCACCGAAACATTCGCGAACACATTTTTTTAAAAGACGAGTTTCCGTTCGCGTGTCGGAATTGGTCACGTGACATGTTTTTTTTTTTATTTGTTATTTGTCAGGACTTATGTAATATTCTTTATCTTTTGATCTTCTCTTAGAATTTTTTATTTCGCTTTTTTTTGTATTTATTTTGGTTATAAGTCTTCAAGAGCTTAAAGTTATTTGCATAGTGCTGCTTGCAAGATACCGATAGTAAAGGCGGTTTGGACTCCTATCTCTTGTTGGAAATGTCCTCTCAGTTTTTCAAGGATGTCCCACATTCTAGTTTAAATGGAAAATTTATGTCAAGAGCTATTTCTTTAAAGATGGATCGTAACAATAATAACGAACAAGATACTTCAACTGAGTCAATTGATGATGAAAACTCTTTAGTTAACTCAAATGGTGTCCACAATTCCTCTTGTACTTCCACCGATTCATTCTCCAAGTTCTTTAGTTCAAATGTTGATACTGGCGGTAAATCGAGACCGCTATTGAAAGACTATATGTTGAATGATTCGTCATTAGATGATATACCACTTCCTCGTGCAAATGATACTTCAACCCAAGGAGATGATGATGATGATGATCTACAAATTACGGATGTAAGAGAAGTCGTTCAAACCGAACCTCTTAACCCAACAGAGGAAGAAACACAAAAGACCGGAACAGAAGGCTCATCTCACACTTTAAATACCGATTCAGAAGTTGATACAAGTTCTAATGATGTCATGCTAGAAGCGCTCTATAAATCTCAGAAATGCTGTGTTTCTTTAAAGAAAAGCCTTCAAATCGCTAATTCAAAAGTTACATCTCAAGAAGCTGAACTTACTACCTGTCAGAAACACAATCAACAATTAAAACAATCTTTTAAAAAATTTAGAGAAACTCTATTAGAACTAGAATCAAAATCAACAATTTTACAGAAATCAAGAATCTCAGACAATGAAGAAATTTCTCGTTTGAAAAATGAATGTAAAGTTATTCATAGTTTATTAAACACATATAAACAAGAAATTGCTAATTCCAAAAAGCAAATCGATCAATTGAAGAAAATAAAAGTCACATCAACATTTGAAATTGAAAAAAGTATGACTTCCCATTACCACAAATACAATTCAATTTAATAATCAATCAAAACTAACGACCTTTAATCAATAGGAGATAAAGATATAACCTCATTAGAAAAAAAATTGGATGAAAAGTCAGGTTTATTATCAGAACAAAAGATCAAAACATTGGGTTTAGAAAAATCCTTAGAAACTTGTCGCAAAGATTATGATGAAAGTATTAGACAATCTATTGAATCTTCAACAAAATTTCAAAAAAGTTTAATAGAAAAACTTGAAGCTTCATACTCGATCCTGGAAAAGAGTTTCAACTCATTATTCACTAACTCATTAACTCCGTTAATAAATCAAGCAGAAACTAATATTGATAACAAGGTTGATCTTCTAGCCAAAGAGTAATTCAATAATACCTTTAATGTTTTTCATTCTTTTGAGTTGTTTCAATACTAACATTTGTATAGAGTTGCACACTCCTTAGACTTATCAAGCATTTCAATGTCTTCCAAATTTGAAGAAACAAATCACAAATCCACTGAAAGTATCAAATCTATCATCAATGAGAGTTCTGAGAATATGAATGTTTCCATTAAAACATTTATGGAAAATCATAAAAAACTGAATGATGGGTTAAACAAAATTTCAAGTTCAATTAATACAATGACTTCTGCGATTACTGATAATTCACTAAATGACATTTTCGAGGAATTCTCAAATAACATACAAACTAGAGTTGATAATCTTGATAAGGCTATCAAGAATCAAAAAGGATTAACATTAAAGGTTGAATCGCTTTCCAAGGCAAAAGAGGAACTTGAAGTTACTATTCTGGATTACAGATCACAAATCGAAGATTTGAATAAAACAATCTTTGATAATTCAACAGCTAATAAAAGGAAAGAAGAAGATTTGAAACATTTAGAAGAAAGTTGTATGTGTTATCTTAAAGATATTACACAACTAAATGACAAAGTTGCATCTCTTGAGCTAAATTTAAAAGCTTCAGAGGATAAATTCTCAAAATTCAAATCAAATTCAGAAAGTAAATTAAAAACTCAATCTGATATCTATAGTATTGTTCTTGAAGAGAGGGATGAACTAAAAGAACAGATCATCAAACAAGGAAACGATTCAAGAGAATTATCAGAAATCCAAACACTTCAGATATCCAAATTGAAACAAGAAAATTCCAAACTATTAAAAGAAGTTGAGAAATCAAATAAAGAACATAATTTGCTAATGAATTTGAAGAAAGAGAATAGCGATTTAAAACAAGAAGTAAAAGAACTAAAGGCGAAAAATTTTATTCCAAAAATTCCTGTTCTAAAAAGAGTAACTGTATTTGATGATGATGATGATTTAGAGCAAAATTCGACAATGGTTGATGTTCCAATTTCTTTCAAAAATTCAAACTATACCAAACCTGAAGATGATAATAAAATTACAAAACCTACTAAAAATCAAACTAGTAAAAGGAAAAAATTATTGGATGATGACGATCCAACTTTATTCGATAACTTTGATTTTGATACATTAATTGACTCACAAAAACCTTCAATTCCAGCGAGAAAGTACACCAAAAAGAAAAGAGGTTGAGCTTGTTAGTAAAATGATTGGAAACTATGTTTTATTTTATTTTCTATTCCTATACATTTGTTATCTATTTACACTAAATATATATTACCAATAACAATCTTCCCACGTATAGTCATTTCTTATAGAGCTTCATATAGATACGAAGAAAGTTTGTTATCGACGTCTTTATTAACGGCTTCAATAATCTTTTCAGAATCCAAATAATGCATGAATTTAACAGTTTTTTCGTTCTTTTTATCTAGATGTAACACAGGAACATCAAAACAATAGGAATCCCACCATTCTTTATTCATTGGGTCAGTTATATCAACATATTGAATAGCTATGCTTTTAGTAAGCTTATCATTTCCACGAACTTCATCAATTACAATTTTGGCTTTATCACAAAGACTACACCCTGTCTTTGCGTACAACGTTAATAACGCTTTAGAGTTGGATTGCCTTGTTTTCGTTATGGAGAATGATCTTTGGGTGAAGGTTGAGACGTGTTTTAATGGTAATCTAGTTATGGATTGAAACATTTTTGAAATAAGAAGATTTAGTTCTAATAAAACCAAAAAAAGAATAAATATCCACCTTTTTTTTTCAATCAACCAACAAATTTTATGTGTCAAATTTTTTTACAAATTCTACATCAAAAACCATTAGTTTTGTTTATTTGTTAGTACTAGGTTTCCAAGACCCTGGTCTCTCTAGATCTTTAGTATTGTATCTAATGGGATGTTTAGATGGAATTGTTTGTCTATCTTCCCAAAGAGAGTCAATGTTTTCATTTCTTGATGAAGCCAATGCATATATCATTTCACAATAGTCTTTTACTTTATGATGAATATCGTCATTTAATAATCCATATCTTATCAAATTCTTTAACGGGATATTTTCTTGCTGAAATAATTGATTATCACAACAATTTGAATGAATTTCAATCAACAAATAAAAAACCTCGAAAAAAACTCTTCTTGTTTCATCTGCAGATGATATTTCATTAGCTTTTGATAAAAGATCTATTATTTCCAATGTATCGACACAATCTGATTTTTTGATTGTGTTTTTTATCAAAAATTTAATTTTGGAGTAAATTAGTTTAGAAGTATCTTTATCCACATCTAAAATTGATAATCCTAACTGTAAATTGACCAAGAATCTGAAAATAACGTGGTGTTGTTGAACATCTGGCTGTAAATCTCCATTTAATCTATGGAACCTATCAAAAACGCCCTTTTGAGTCTCAATTGAATAGTTCCAATGTGAATAACAGTATTGTAAAACCATTTGAACTAAAGATCTTGCAAAATAGGACTTTGATTCATTAATAAACTCAAATATTAAACCAGTATCGATTAATTCATCCATAAATCGATTGGTTGGTTTCAAAAATATATTAGGATTTGAACCATAAATTGAATTACCAGCTATTATTATTAACCTATAAATCTGAATTAATCTAGTTTCCTTATAATTATCGAGTTTGATTATTGATCTTCTAATTTCTAGTATTGTCTTTTCTGCGGTTCTTAAAGAATAAAAATCAATATGAGTAAAAGGTGAAGAAAATTCTAATTCTTTAAGAATATTCGAGTGATCATCATCAGGTACAAACACAGTTAATGGGACTCCATCATATTCAGCTGGTCTAAGGGCGAATAACTCTCTGATACTATAAACATAGTGAGCCTGAATAGGAGTTTTCAATGGCAATGTGATATTGTCTCTGTTTGAAGCATCATCGTTTTCATCATTATTTGGAGAAATTTGAATAACACTTAAAGGATTCACTTCAAGATCATCACAATAACTCAAATCTCTTTCTTTTCTCAAATTTGGGTATGCAGGATTTTGTAAATTTTGAATTATTATTTGGTTTGATTGTTGATGAATATTCAAATTTACATCTGAATTATTTGACCAAACTGAATCACTCGTATATAGCTTTTGTCTAGTTCTAAATGAATAGATATATTCTCTTAAACTAAAGCAAACAAATGAAAATAGTGTATAGACTATAACTAGGCATATAAATATATAAAGAGTTTCAAATAATGGATCAAATTGACTATGAGTTGGGGCCAAAGGTCTATTACTTGTTTTATCTTCAAAATAACCAAAATGGTAAGCATCTGAGTTAACCCCAGGAATACCTCTTTTTGATAAATCCAGCATTTTGGGTGACCTTTATATATTAAAAGAATCACAGGTGTAGCTTGAAACATAAATCATTGTTATTAATGTGAATTGTGTTAAAAAAAAAATTGTGTAGTTTTTTTTGGTTTTGTGGTTTCTTTTAAATCTGATTAGATATAGTTATGAATCCTTTGAAGACATGTATGAACGTTTTGAACCCATACACAGTCGTTTCATAGTGTACCTAATATTGGAAACAAACTGATTACAAAGGTATTTCAAACTTTTTTCATCAGGTGCTTTAAAGACAAAATAGGAGAGTTGTATATAGACACATGATAGCATATCAGAATGGAAAACATTGATTCAATTTCCCCTCATGACTATCATTTTTAGTATATGAGATGATACATAAACTCTACTGAAGAACTAGTAGTGATAAAAAAAAAAACCGAAACAATTGTATGAAAACTGAAGATATTAAAGCAATGAATTTCGATCCAATCCCTCAAATTCCACTACTTGAAGCGTCATTTCCTTATGAATTGACTTTATCAAAAGGTTCAATCACAAGAAATATATTACATTCTCCGAATAATACAGCTTTACAATGTGAGAAGTTTGTTAAAGTCATGCAGCTTTCAATTCAAGATCATTATTTGAAACATAAAGGTGAAGGATGGGAAAAGGAGAAATTGGTAGAAATGCAAGAACCTGGTCTCATATATGTGTACTATACTGATTTTAATGGTGACGTTGTTGCGTTCTTATCGTTTGTTTTGACTTATGAAGAAGGCTTAGTGGTTTATTTGTATGAGATTCAGATAATACCTGAATGGCATGGAATAGGGCTGGGACAGATTTTAATAGATAGTTTCCACTCGTCAGTGAGAAGTTATAGAGAAGAGTTATTCATTGAAGAGTTGGACATAACTGAATTAGAAGGAACTAAACTGACGGTCTTTTCTGATAATAAAGTGTTATCATGGTATAAGAAACTAGGTTATGTGTTAGCTGAAGAAAGTCCGGTTGATAGAAGATTGAGGACTGGCAAAGTAATTAAGCCTAGTTATTATGTGATGTTTAGAGAGATATCATAAGATGAAAACAATGTACAAATTACATGAATAGACTGATGTACTCTCTAATGAAAGTAGTGTATCTTTAAGAAACCACAAATACTTCATGAATAATGATCTGTTACAATTTATCATTTTCGATCAACACCAGATGAATATTAATTATATCAATAATTATCTCTATTAATAACATAATCTGATCATGATCGAATTATCCAATTATAACATTATTTATGAATGAACTTCTAGCCACTAATAATAAATATCATTATTATTATTATAAAATATTGTATATATAAATTTATATATATATTTATAATGCATTATTATGGAGCTTTTTTAAAAAAAATTTAGCTAGTTAATTATATTATCTTTAATTTCTTAATCACTATAATACCGACGGTGTAATTATCTTCCAATATAATTGCTACTCCTAGAAGAGGGCTGATCTATCAGCACTGTATTTGCATTTCACTGCACTTCATATACCATTGTCGTATAGTTTAACCAAAACTTTCCCAATTATAAAAGAGAAGTCGTTTGCATGTACCGGAATTACCCTTTTGTTGTATCCTCGGAATTCAAAACCCAATTAGAGAAAAAAAAAAATACAAATAATTAAAACTAAAATTAAAAAGAAAAAGATTTAATCAAAGTTTTTTATTTGAATCAAATTTGAGATCATCTTTGTCCTATTATCGATTTTGAATTTCTTTAATATAATCTGAATTGAGATCAGCTGTCAAGTCTTTAAACCACACAAATTTTTTGAATAAGAGATCAGTTTGTTAAGGCATTTTTTTCATCTCCTTTAATTAAATTATAAGATTCTTCTAACTGGATTAAAATTGATCAAGGTATGTGCTCTCTTAAAGAAGATACAAGCACCAATTGAATGGATATATGGTGATTTTGATAATGCTTTCCTGATTTTGATTGTGAGGCTACACTACCCTTAGCCCCTAAATTCTTTAGGCTAGGTTTAGGGTTAGGGGTAAGATTGAGTCACAGTTTATCAGCAAATAAGCTTGAAAACTCATGAACGACTGTTCATTATATATTTTGAATATGGAAAAGTTTATCAAAAAATAGCACTTAAATTCTTGTTTTTTTTTTTTTTTTGTTTGGTGCTTCATTTCTTTCAATAATTTATTTTCCTCATAATACTAACCTTATAATTTCAGAAACTCCACCATTATGGAAGCTATTTTAGATTTTTCAAAAGACCTTGATATCCAACTTTTGGATAAAGTTGTTGATACCTTTTATAAAGGCTCGGGTCCAGATCAAAAAACTGCACAAGATGTCATTACTAAATTTCAAGAACATCCAGATGCATGGCAAAAAGCAGATCAAATTTTACAATACAGTACCAATTCTCAAACTAAGTACATTGGTTTATCAATTTTAGATAAATTGATCACCACTAAGTGGAAAATGTTACCAGATGAACAAAAAAAAGGTATTAGAAATTTTGTTGTAAATATGATCATTGCCCAATGTGAGGATGATTCGACTTTCCAACAACAAAGATCTTTAATCAATAAATGTGATTTAACTTTAGTTCAAATTTTGAAGCAAGAATGGCCTGCAAATTGGCCAAGTTTCATTCCTGAAATTGTTCAATCTTCAAGAGCTGGTTTTAACGTTTGTGAAAATAATATGGTTATTTTAAAATTATTATCAGAAGAAGTTTTTGACTATTCTTCAGAACAAATGACACAAGCTAAAATCAAAAATTTAAAATCAAGAATGAATGAGGAGTTTGCTGAAATTTTCAGATTATGCTATGAAGTCTTAGATAAAGCAACTAGACCTTCTTTGATCGTTGCTACTTTAAACTCTTTATTAAGGTATTTACAATGGATTCCATTAGGTTATGTTTTTGAAACTGAGTTATTAAACTTATTAACATCAAAGTTTTTACAACCTCAAGATACAAGAGCTGTTACTTTAAAATGTTTAACTGAAATTGCTTCATTAACTCCACCAAATTATGATGATAAATTTGTTACTATGTTTGCAGCTTCAATTGAACAAATTGGCCATGTCATTCCATTAGGCATTGAATTGAGAAAAAGTTATGCTGTTGCCAATGCAAGTGATCAAGCTTTTTTACAAGATTTAGCTATGTTTATTAGCACATTTTTAGGTAATCATGTTTTAGCTTTAGAAGCTAAAACAGAATTCAGAGGTTTGTTAATTACATCTCATGAATATTTGATTCAATTATCAAGAATTGAAGAAAGAGAATTATTTAAAACTTGTTTAGATTACTGGAGTAAATTAGTTTCTTCTTTATATGCGGAAGTGCAAGAATTACCAAACGCTTCTCTATCTCCAATGATGCAATTAGGTTTTGGAAGTTCATTAACTTCAACTTCAGGTGGTGCACCAGATCCTGCGTTATTAGAAAAATATCCTTTAAGAAAACATTTATATAAAAGTGTTTTATCAGAACTAAGATTAGTTGTTATAGAATCAATGGCTAAACCTGAAGAAGTTTTAGTTGTTCAAAATGATGAAGGTGAAATTGTTCGTGAATTTGTCAAAGAGTCTGACACTATAACTTTATATAAATCAATGAGAGAAGTCTTAGTTTATTTGACTCATTTAGACGTTGTTGATACTGAACAAATTTTAAGTGACAAATTAAATAAACAAATTGATGGTTCTGAATGGTCATGGCATAATATCAACACTTTATGTTGGGCTATTGGTTCAATTTCAGGTTCAATGAATGAAGATATGGAAAAAAGATTTTTGGTTGCTGTTATTAAACATTTATTAGCTCTAACTGATATGAAACGTGGTAAAGATAATAAAGCTGTTGTTGCATCAAATATTATGTATATTGTTGGTCAATATCCAAGATTTTTGAAAGCTCATTGGAAATTTTTAAAAACAGTTATCAATAAATTATTTGAATTTATGCATGAAACTCATGAAGGTGTTCAAGATATGGCTTGTGATACATTTATGAAAATTACATTGAAATGTCGTCGTCATTTTGTTGTTCAACAGCCAGATGAAACTGAACCATTCATTAATGAAATCATTAGAAATATTCAAAAAATCACTGAAGATTTACAACCTCAACAGGTCCATACATTTTATGAAGCGTGTGGTTATATCGTTGGTGTGCAAACCATTGAACCTGTCAGGGAACGTTTACTAGAAGATTTGATGCATTTACCAAATATTGCATGGACTGCTATCGTTGCCAAAGCTGGTGAAGATCCAACATTATTAACTAATCCACAAACTGTGAAAATCATTGCTAATATCATCAAAACTAATGTTGCAGTATGTTCTTCATTAGGAGCTGCTTTTTATAATCAATTAGGAAATATTTATGAGAATATGTTATCATTATATAAAGCAGTATCAACAATGATATCTGATGCTGTTGCAGAAGATGGATTAATTGCCACTAAAACCCCAAAAGTTCGTAGTTTAAGAACAATCAAAAAAGAAGTTTTACATTTGATTGAAGCATATGTTTCAAAAGCTGAAAATCTTGAACAAGTTGTTTCAACTTTAGTTGAACCATTATTCACAACAATTTTAGAAGATTATAAGACTAATGTTCCAGATGCTCGTGATGCTGAAGTTTTAAGTTGTTTAACGGTTGTTGTTTCAAAAGTTGGCAATTTAATTCCAGATGGAGTTGTTTTAATTTTGCAATGTGTCTTTGAACCAACTTTAGATATGATCAATAAAGATTTTACAGAATATCCAGAACATCGTGTTGAATTTTATAAATTATTAAGAGAGATTGATTTAAAATCATTTAGTGCTTTATTACAACTATCAGGAGATGCATTTCAATTATTAGTCAATGCTATTTTATGGGCCTTCAAACATAATAATAGAAATGTGGAAAGCCATGGATTGAATTTAGGCGTTGAATTATTGAAAAATGTTGAAAAATTAGGTACAACACCATTCACAATAGCATTTTATCAAAACTTTTATTTCCCAATTTTAAATGATACATTTTATGTTATTACAGATTCTGATCATAAAGCAGGATTTAGATTACAATCTCAATTATTAGCTAAATTAATTGAATTAGTTGAAAGTGGATTTATTTCAGAACCATTATATTCTCCAGAACAAGCTCCTCAAGGTACACCAAATTCAACATATTTAAAGCAGTATCTAGGTAATATGTTGATTAATGCTTTCCCACATTTACAACAAGATCAAGTCGAAGGATTTATCAGAGCTTTAATTGGTAAATATAAGGATCAATCAAGTTTCAGAGGTACTTTAAGAGATTTCTTAGTTCAAATTAAACAATACGGTGGTGATGCAACTGATTATTTATATGCTGAAGATAAAGAATTTGAAACTTTGGAAAAACAAAGATTAAAGAAACAACAAGATTCTAAAGTGGGTGGTTTATTAAAACCATCTGAAATGGAAGATGATTAAAAGATTGAATACATAACAAAAACATTTTTAATATTTTTTAAAAAAAAAAATATTCAAGTTTTTTTTTTTTTTGCTCGAATGTTATAAAGCTATTCTTTAATGATGTTTCCTCTTGATATAAATATGTGTATATACATACTGGGTGTTCTATCAATTTACTACAATAGAAGAAAAAAAGAAACAATCATCAATAACAACAATTTTTCTAAAAGATATAAGTTTTTTTTTTTTTTTATTTGTTTATATAGTTATAATAATACTCTGATTTTACATAAACACTGTAATCAATTCAAAACGTTTGATTTTTAAAAAAACCTATTTACAATCTATATTTCATTTTTTTTTGTATTATCTTGATCTTAGTTATAGCTTTTTAATAGCATCAGAAACTTTAACAAATGAATTTTTTGGACCTGGTACAACACCTTTAACTAATATATAACCATTTTCTGCATCAACGTCAACAACTAAAGAGTTTTGTTTTGTACAATTAACAGCACCCATATGACCAGGCATTTTTTTACCCGGTAAAACTCTTGCTGGAGTAGAATTAGCACCATAAGAACCACCATGTCTATGAGTTAATGAAGTACCATGAGAGGCTCTTTGACCTTTGAATCCATAACGTTTCATGACACCTGCAAAACCTTTACCTTTAGAGACACCTTTTAAATCAACGAATTGACCGATTTTAAAATGATCAGCTTTTAATTCAGTACCAACTGGTAATAAACCATCACTATTTTTGACCATAAATTCTGCAACCTCTAATTTTGGATTCACTTGGGCTTTAGCAAAATGGCCCAATAGTTGTTTTGAAACCTTTTCAGGATTTTTAGAACCATATCCCACTTGAACCGCATTATAACCTTCATTTTCAATTGTTTTATTATATATGACTTCAACTTGATTAACTTGTAAGATGGTAACGACGAATTGTTCCCCGGTTTCTTTGTTGAACCAAGGAGCCATACCTCTTTTAACGGCAATGAGACCTGTTCTGAATGGTAATCTTCTTCTTAAATATGCTTTTGTAGATGAATGGTCAGGTATTCTTGGAATGACTACTTTTTGGATTGTTGATGGAGCAGTTAGAGATGCTGCAGTACGCAAAATTCGTGGGAATGTTGGGAGTATTTGTGTTCTTAAACACTTTAGTCCCAAAGTTGAGTTCATGATTTTAATAATCAAATGGAGTTGAATACGCAAAAATTTGGTTGTAAGTTTGATTGACTTTTTTTTTTTTGTAGGTTTTTTTTTTTTTTTTTTTTCAGGTGACGGATTTGGTAATATTCCTGATTAGGATAATTTTGTTAATTTATTCAATTATATATAGCGTTTGGTTTCAAAATGAATATAATAATGTATCTCTTCACTGTAGATTACTTCATTCAGTCTATTTCTTTGTTGATGTTTTTTTTTCTGTACTCAATATGATTTTGCTAAACACTACATTTAAAAACATAAAAAGATACAACTTCCACTCTATATACATGGGTAAGAATATAATGATAATGAGGATTAAACGTCTATTTAATCTTCTTATCTTTTAATTTAATGGTTTCACCATCCAAATAAATACCTTTACCCTTATATGGTTCAGGAGGATGGAAACGTCTAATATTTGCAGCAAACAATCTGACTTGTTGTTTATTGATACCTTCCACAATGATTCTTGTAGCTGAAGGAGATGTGACTGTAAGACCTTCAGGAACAAATAAACCACGAGGTATCGAAGCACCTAATTTTAACCAAACATAAGGTTTCCCATCTTTTGTTTCAAGTTGAGTTCTGTAACCGGTACCAACAAATTTCAAGATTGCTAAATGGCCCTCAGTGACACCAGTGATGTGATTGTTTATCAATGATCTAGTTGTACCCCAGAAGGACTTTTGAATTTTGTCATTTTCGTCATGGATTGTTAATTTTAGTTTAGTTGAATCGTCTTTGTTATTGAACTCTAGAAAATCAGCAACTTCTAAGTTCAATTCACCTTTTGGACCTTTGACCGTAGCCAATTGTGATAATTTTATACTTGTTCTACCTTTTCTTTTGATGATTGGATAATCTAATGGTGTGACTTCAAAGGAGACTTCTTTAGGGATCAGTATTGGAGCTGAGCCGATGTGTGATGGTCGTATGGATGTGGAGGCGAAGCTTCTCTTCGCTATGAAAAGAGAGGCTCTGATATTAGAGAGCATTGAGAATGATGGAAATTTTATTGAAATTTTTTTATTTCGATTTTATCAATTTTTTTCTTCATTCAAAAATCTCGACATAATAAAAAAACTATTCCGGGTAACGGGCATCGCTAGAAAAAATTATTTTTTTTTTTTTTTACTTTTTAGTCTTTTACTAGAAACCCAATTTGGTCCTCCTTTTACTATGGTCAGAAAACTAAAACATCATGAAAAGAAACTTCTTAAGAAAGTCGACTTCCTTGATTGGAAACAAGACGGGAATCACCGTGATGCAGACGTCATGAAGAAATACCACATACAGGATCGTGAAGATTATTTTAAATATAACAGACTTGCTGGTAAGATCAGAAAAATGGCTAATGCATTAGCAGTACTTCAACCAAATGATCCATTTAGAATAAAACACGAACAGCTGCTACTAGATAAATTATACGAAATGGGGATCCTTGCCACAAAATCCAAGATTTCTGATTTAGAAAATAAAGTTACAGTGAGTGCAATGTGTAGAAGAAGAATAGCTATTGTAATGTGTCGTTTGAAGATGGCTGAAAATGCACATGATGCAGTCAAGTTCATTGAACAAGGTCATGTTAGAGTTGGGCCTGATGTTATTACAGATCCAGCGTTTTTAGTTACTAGAAATATGGAAGATTATTTGACTTGGGTTGATTCAAGTAAGATTAAAGAAAATTTGATGAAATATAAAAACACAATTGATCATTTTGATTTGTCTTGAAGTAATGCGTTGTTTAGTTAATAGCATACATTTATTTATAGTGGGATTTTTGTTCTACATATGTATTTACAGAATATCTTACAGAATATAAAAACAAACTAACTGTATACTAAAAAAAAAAAACACACACGAATATAAGTGTCTTTTCTCTCTCTATAAATATAAATAAGTAACATCAAACAAAATTGTAATCATCGCTTGAACCTAATTGTTTTCTTAAATCAGATTGACTACCACTATGTGGAATATAATCATTTTTATCATGTTGTTGAAAATGAGGAGCTGATAAAGATGTCATACTTCCATTTCTTGAACTATTTGCACTATTTTGTTGATATTGTGTAAAAGAACCAGCTGGTCTGAAAATCTTCTCTTTGGTGATTTCAACAGGATTAACCATAACAATACTCTGTCTAATATGGTGTGGTGATGGAGGTTTATCATTTGAGATATTGTTAATTGAATAAGGTTGTTGATATTCAGAATTTAAATTCTCAAAAGTTGATGAATTTGGTAAACTTGGTGAAGTTTTGTTGAAAATTTGATCTGAGTAATCAATTGGATTAAAAGGTTTGATTTCACTGAAATTTTTAGTACCTGCAGTAATTGATTTCGTTGGTGCATATTGCGTATTACTAACAACTGAATTGTAATCAACTTTACTTGGGTTTGGAACTTTAGGTGCTTTTGGATCATGATATTGAATTGGGATTTGAATTCTTGATGATGAAGCAGGGAATGACCTTTGTTGTTGATTTTGATAAGTTTGTGGCACATAAGGTTGTTGAGGTGGATATTGTTGATATTGTTCTTGATTTTGATCATAATATTGACCATTATATTGGTCATATTGTAGATCATATTGTTGATCATTTAAGTTATATTGTTGATCATTTCTTTGACCATATTGTTGATCATATTGTTGATTAATTTGGTCATATTGGTGTTGGTGATTGTTATTATTATCAAATTGTTGTAGTGGAATAGAAGAATAAACAGAAGAAACTGCTCTATTGTTTACCTTATTATCATTATCATTTTTAGCTGATAAAAAATCAGGCTGCTGTAAGTCTGTATCCTTATTAGTTAATGCTTCTTCAGTTTTGCTAATGATTTCTTCCTTTCGAAAATCAATTGGCGATTTAATTTCTTTATTATTTGATTGATCTTCAGAATTTATTGGAATTTCCTCATTATAAGGATCATCACCAATTTTAGGTAATGGTGGAATAATTTCATTATTATCATTTGAGGCCATTTTTTTACCATGTAATGAATTTTCTCTATCAAAATAGACTCTATAAACACTCTTCATTCTTTTGATATCCTCATCATCTTCATCTTCTTGGTCTGGATTAGCAATTGTCAAACCTTCTTTTGAATGTTCAAATGTTATTTGATGTGGTTCATCTAGTTCATCATTATCATCATTATCATCATCATCATCATCATCATATAAATTCTGTTTTGAGTTCGCACCAGTAGTTATGACTTCTTCAGAATCAGATTCAAATGATAAATCACTATTTTGTCTACGATGAGCATTGAATTTATTAATAGTGATATCATTTGATGGTTTTGGATCTTTGAAAACATTACTATCGGAATCATTAACTGAATTAATTGATTCAATTTCAACGTTTTTACTTAAATTTGAATCTAATGCCCTTTCAGTTAAAAATCTTTTTTGGTTTTGTTGATTCAGATTAAAAACTGAAGAATTTGCTGATGATGAATTCAAACCATTTTTATTATAAATTGAATTCATTTCATTCCTTGAAGTTGCTCTAGAATTTGGTCTTGAAACGTTATAACCTGAATATTCATTACCAAATGTACTTTTAGCTAATTCATCTAATGATTGTTTTGATCCTAAATGATGTTGTAGAGGTAATGGGAAACTTTCATAAAAATGATTTTGGTTATTATTTCTTTCACTTGGTAAACGAGCAGAAGCTAATGTACTTAAAGCTGCTTGAGAAGGATATCTATGATCGTTAGCTCCAAATGGGTTCATTGAATAATACGATTGATCATCATTAATGGTGAAATTTCTTTCAAAATGATTTACTGGTTTACCAGATTCATCATAATCTAAAGTTTTTGGATAATCTGGTAAAATTGTAGTTTCACCATAAAAGTCAGGATCATTATCAGTTTCTGCTTCTTTTTTACCTTTTCTATAAGATCTGTAAATAAAAAACCCAATGATTAAAGCAAAAACAACAACGGGTATAGCGATTGCAATCCCTATGGTTTTGCCATCCATATCACTACCTGTTTGACATTGTTGTTTTGAACCTTCACAAGTTGAAGCTGTAGTTTTTGATTTTGTAGATGATGAAGAATTGGAATCATTATCTGCTCTTTTAACTATAAAATTCGTGATTGTTGGTGGGTCTGTAATAAAAGATAAAGAAGAAGTTGATACCAAACCTATGGTTGTAGTTGGAACTTCAAGGGAGTGAGATCCCTCATGATGGCGGTGAGACATAGTTCAAATTGGAAGATTTTGAAGAATGATATATAAATATGAGGGGAAAAACGTGTAAAGAACTGGATAAATGAGTGATTGTAAATGGATGTGAGTGAATAGAGTCTATAAGAATTTAACACGATTAGAATCGAGAGTTTGAACGAGTGTATAGTTATTTAGTAGGATGTGAATTCTTTGATCTGATAAAATTTTTTTTTTTTTTTTTTTTTTTCCCGTCCATTTGGAGTAATCTAGATAGATATTGAGCGAAAGAAAATCGAATACTCAAATGATGAATTAATAGGAGATATGATTTTGGTTGATAAGATGAGAGACCTGACTTATAACAGGAATCAAAAAAAATCTAATCAATAGAATTGATTTCAACGGATTTCAATATAACGCGTTTTTCAAAATAATATATTATTTTGAAACACTTGGAAGTACCTCAAAAATTCAAGCGTTTCTGAAAAAATGGGTCAAGCTTTAATTCAGAAAGAAAACGACATTTATTATTTACATTAGTAACAAACATCATAAAGAAGTAGAAAACGATTGAAAGTATTGATAAAACTTATTTTAAACAAATTTAATGAACTCATTAATAAAAAATTTAAAAAAAAAGAGGTATTAGTATTAAACAATTATAAACACATTATAATTGAATACAAAAAAGGGATTCCAAAAAATGGCACAGAGGCCTGAGTCCATTAAAGACAATACCCGGATGGCTCTGGTAAAAGGCAAGAACCATGTTCGTTGTTGATATTGATCTTCTGGCGGCTAATTTAAAAGAAGAAAAAGAATTTTAAAAAAAAAAAATTTGCGGATTTTTTTCATTCTTTTATATTAAAAAAAAAAAAGGCCTGGTGCAGGAAGCATGTTTCGCGAATAGGTACAATTATAGCAAAATTACAATAATAAAAAAGCTGGTTTTGGTATATCAATATTTAGCAAAAATGGTTGGAATATTGAAGAATAAATCACAGACAGAGGAAGTGAAGATTACGGATTCAACAAAGGAGTTCAGAGAACAAGTCCTCAAGAACACAAAGCTCAACGCTTTGTTGAAATCAGAACCGCTTAAGAATCAATTAGATCATAGCAAAACCCCATTAACAACAGAAGAGAAATTACAATGGAATAAACAAAATTTATCAGAGAATGAAATTATTCAAAAAAATATTATTGAAAATCTATCACAAACTATAGATGAACCAAAGACACCTTTTCAAAAGGCAACACAACCTGAATTGAATGAATATTATCAAGATGATGATGAGGATGATGGAAATATCAAAGACCTTGATGATTTCTCATTAGGTGAACCCGAGTTTAAAATTGATGAATTGGATCAATTGGATTCAGTTAATAGATCCACCATTGAAATACCCAACAATGATGAAAATGAAAGTAATGATGGACATAAGAAATCTTTTGAAGAATTGAGAAAACAACATTATCATAATGAACATTACCCAATTGTTCATCCTTCAGTACAAACAGCTAACAGTCATAACGAGGACGCTGATGATGAAGGAGAAGACGATGAAGATGATCAACCGAAACCTAAAAAATCATTTGCTGAATTAAGAAAAACTCATTATAGACATGAAGTTCCAACTAAGGGTCTAAACTATGATGATGACGAAGAAGATGAAGAAGAATAAAAAATACAAACATTAATACATATGCTATAATCTGACTACAAAGCGTATCTCTAAACTGATATTCATTAATTCATTTTCGCATATATATAATAACAAACCCACCAATATAAAACCAAACCACCGACATCATAAAAACCACACAACCCCCCCAATGACATATATCATTTCTTGCTAGGATTGAAGAAATAATCATAAATAAATCTCATTGTAATATCTTCTTCATGATAACTCATATCATTATTTGATTGTAATCTTGGAAATTCGTTAAAGAAGTGTCTATCATTAACATGATCTACCTCCTTCACATGGACATGAGAGTGGTGATGTTTGTTTTCGTTTAATATCTGGTCTTTTGATAGGTATTGGTTCATTATTGAATTCGTTTTAGATTTGATGGAATTCGAATCTATTGGTAGTTCTTCATATTTTTCTAATCTTTTTTCTAAAATATAATCAAAGAACATTATGATGATAGTAGAGTGTATGTAAGTTTTAGAATATGAATTTAGTGATGTGTTTGATTGCAAATATATAATAATAATTAAAGTGACAGAAAAAACTAATAAAGTGGAATTCTAAACACCTTTAAATACTTCTTCTCTTTTTTTCGGTCGGTCACACACAAAACAAGAACGTTTAAATTACTTATCTTGCATGAATAGAGAATAAGAAATATCTAAAATTGACGCACTACAATACTTTTCACAACAACAATAACCAAATAATATTACATCACAATCACCCATCATCTTTCACTAGTATACACTCCACATTCTACGATTTATTCATTTTGTTCATACCAATTTGTACTAAATCTCTGAGAGATATTTCACACACTAAAAAGTCCGATTTCGGAGTTTGGTTCCGGGTCTCTCTCTCTATTAATCAAAGACAGAGTCCTACGTATACTATGTTCTCATTATCTCATTATCATTAGTCTATATCAGAGTAAAATCACAGATTATCACCGGACACAACTTTACATCTCGTGATGTCGGGACTTGAGGGTAATCCAGCACTAAAGTCATTAATATACAACACACCTTTCCTATCAACAATAAACAATTGATGACCATCATCACTAAATCCCATAGATGCACTTTCTCTAACTCTGAAAGAGTTGGAAACTTGATCAACAATGACCAGTCTTTTAGAAGACGGATCGTCCATCTTATTGGCAAACATTAAATAAATTGTTCCATTCTTATCTAAAAATGCTATTGAATCATTTCGTGGTGAAATTGCAGTTTGATGAATTTGATGTCCAATCTCATCTATTTTTTGTAATAGTTTAGGTTGTGCAACTCTTTGAAATGATGATGCTGTGGATAACATAGGTTTTTTAAAATCAGAGTTATTATTATTATTGGTATTATTGTTTGTACTAGTATTCAACTCTTCAATTACTTGAGTGTTACTTGATGTATTTATTGTAGTTGAAGATGAGGTTATTGAATTAGTGTTTGTATAGTTATTACCCATTGAAGATGTTGTTGTTCTAATGTTATTATCAATGATTATTGGAGGTGCATTGAATGCAACTGATGAAATAACCATATATTTATTATTTGGAAACATTTTGAATGATGTAATACCTTCACTTTCTAAAGAAGTATCTAATGTCCTTATACCCTTCATTATCAATTTTGGTTTGATTGGATCTTTAACTAGAACTGTTAAAAATCTTGATTCTAATGCAGTTGAACATGATAAATAATTTGAATCGTTTGAAAATGAAATATGATTAATAGGATCATGATATGGAAACGTTATTGTTATAGGATTAACATTAGTTAATTTCAAATCATTTTCAAAATTATTATTATTATTATCATAAGTTAATGAATGCATTACGATTAATGCTTGTTCACTTCCTGAAATCCTATCTTTACCAGTGATACCACAAGCTATTAGTTTTGAATTTGATGTAAGTGAGACACATCTGATTGGGAAATTGGAACAGTATGAATAAATGGGTTTTCCAAAATGATTTAAATTAAATAACCTTAAAATACCATTCGTACCAGATATTGACAAAATGTTATCATTTAATGAACAATATAAAAATTCCCAGTCAACTAATCTTTTTTTAAAATTAACACCATTTGGGTCATTTATTTTTGAAAAATCACCACCTTTTATTTCATCTTGATTTGGTGTTGATATTAAAGAATCAAACGATTTCCCATATTCACCTTTATTCGTACCACAACAATATAAAATTGGTGGTTTATTAAAATCTAATTTATTAATTTTGTAAACTTGAAATTTCTTTGATGATAGAAGAACAAAATATTCACAATTTGGTGATATTGAAACGTTGTTGAAGATTTTTGATTTTGTTTTGAAAAATTTTGAATGAGTTTGATGTTGATAATGTTTTCTATACATGGGGAAACATTTAACAAACAAATATTCTTTCTTCTCCGGATCTATTGATAGAATTGACGATGTTTTCTTTTTCAGTTTCAAATCCTTGATAGACGGAAGTGAAATTGATGAAGTTTCTGAAATATTATCTTTATATTCATTATCGTTATCATTATTATTATTATTATTATTTTTATTATTGATACTGATATATTCATTTAGTGAACTGATGTGAGTGTTTGTATTGGTATTGGCATTAATGGTATTAAGTTCTTCAAATTCCATATCTTTAGCAACGGTATAAAATAATGATAATAAAGATTGTTTAGTATGATTAAATTTATGACTTTGATCAATTTTGTCATCTTCGATGATTTGATTCTCCAATAAAATTTGATAAAGACTCCTTAATTGATGATTAATTGATAAGAATTTAGTAGTTGATTTACAGATTGGACATTTGAATTTATTTAATTGGTTATTACTTGTTATTTGATTTATTAAAGTCTCAGTTATAACACAACCACATTGTAAAATAACGGAATCATTTGAAATTTTCGATATTAGTTCATTACGATCATTAAATGAGCATGGTAAAGTTATTAATTCCGTTAAAGATTTGTTTAAACCAAGTGACATTATATAACATTTGTTTTATAATTGGGTATTATTGGGATTCAGACATTAAAAGTTTCGGAGAGTGGAATATGTAGGGTAGACAAAAATATTAATACGGAGTGGTGGTGCGTGAGATTTTTTTTATTGTGGTGAAGATAAATTTAATTAACGATGGGGCAGCTATGGTCAGTGTATTCTACATGGAAGTTTATAGAGAGAGATATGTAATGTAATGTGTATGATATATACAAGTAAAAATTTCTCCAATAAAAAACGCAAAAATGGCCCAGCTCTTAATTCCAGGTTTTTAAATAAAGTGTAGTGTCCTAGTTTTAAAAAAGTTAAAAATTAAGAGAATTTTTACTGTAAAAAATTGTTTGCTTTCAGATTGTATAAATGAAATTGAAGAGTGATTTGAAAGTGGCGTTTTATATTTTTAGCATATAAAGATTACCGTTATAACCATCTAATATAAATCCCTCTTTACATCATTCTTAGACAATTTCTAAATTTCCCAAATTTATTTCCTATTTCTCCCACTTTGACTTTCTCAAAAATAATCCACTAAAAATTCTTATTAAATTTTTATTAAACTCTTCTTGAATATGCATGATTTTATTTTTAATTCATTTAAATTGAATTAAATTTCTTCATTTCTTTCTAGTTTCTATTTTAACCTAATCGAATAACCATAATCTTTTAATGTCATTCTTCAATAAATCAACATTCATAAAACTTTCATGGTGTTTATATTTTAAATCTTCAATCATACAAAATGACACATTATTTCAATCTTATTCTGATGAATTGATGAATTTAATAAACATAACCAATTTAAATAATGAAGTGTTGATTCATTCTTTATACTATTTCTATCTTTTATTAAATCATAAAAGTAGCATATTTAATAATTCTTCGTTAAATAAAATTGCATCCTCATCAAAAGTCAAATTATTTTCAAATTTACAAAAGAGACAACCAAAAGAGTTGAAAAAATTGATCATTTTATTATTAATAATCTCAAATAAATCATTGGATGATTCCTCTTATACTTTGAAAACATGGTTAAATTTAACTGATTTAGATATAGATTTCATCAAGAAATATGAAATAATAATACTGAAGAAAATCAATTATAACCTATTCTTGAATAACGCCAATCATTCAAAATGGTTAGATATTATAATTAATAATTGTTTGAAATATAATGTTTTAACTAATTATGATTTGGTTGAATTGGATCATATGAATAATAATAATACTACAATAATAAATACAAATATCAATCACAATTATGACAATATTTTAATGACGCCAAATTCTCCATTATTAAATTTAAACATAAATATCAATTCGATGAAGAGAAGTTCAAATGATGATGATTATATCCATAATACTTACAAAAGAAGAAAGCAATATCTATTAACTCCTGTTAAATACCACACGGATTGTGAGTGTTGTTTTTACACCAATATTGCCAATAATAATAATAATAATAATAATAATAATAATAATAATAATAATAATAATAATCAGAATCAAATAGCCACTAACAATAATATAATAAGATCAATGCTATAATCATACCAAAGACATTACATACAAAATAAATAATGACACACTAATAAATGTATGTATGATCTAGACTCTCTTACAGGTTTTTTTAAAGTGCGGTTAAAAAAACATGACGTTTTCCGAATTAATTTCATCATCAGATGGGGTATAGGAGATGGGTTAAAAAAGTTAAAAGTAAAATTACGAATTTGTACTTATTTCTTTGTAACAATAATAAGTTATTGGCAATATGGTACAAATTCATCACATCACGGATCCATTTAAGACAATTAATGGGAAATTATTAGAAGGTCCAGTTTACAACATTTCTAATGACACATTATTTTGGGTTGATATTAAACTTGATATAATTCATAAACTTGAATTATCAACTTCAATTCATAAACAATATCATTCAATTGATTTCAAATCTCCATCAGTTATATTCCTTATTAAAGATAATAATGATTTAATTTATTTCGGTTATAAAAATGGTATTGCTTCATTGGATTTAGTTAAAAATGAATTTAAAAAAGTATTAGATTACCCTGATATCGATTCACATTTAAGATCAAATGATGGGAATTTAGATCCATTAGGAAGATCAATTTATGTTGGATTAATGGGGGATTTCAATATCGGACCAAATAAAGATGGTAAAGTTTATAAAATTGATATCAAGGACAATACATTTCAAGTACTAGAATCAAATGTTTTGATTTCAAATGGTATAAATTTCAATAATGATTCAACTAGTTTATATTGGACATCATCATTGGAATTCACAATCTATAAATTTCAATACGATCTCGCATCAAACACCATTTCTAATAAAACACCATTTATTAACATCAAAAATTACTTCCCAAATTTTGAATCTCCTGAACCTGATGGATTTACAATCTCTGAAAATAATCATATTATAACTGCAGTGTGGGGAACTAATTCAGTTGCACATTTTAATGAATTGGGCGAATTGGTTGAAATTTTTAAATTTCCTGCAGAAAGGATTTCTTGTGTTTGTTTTGGTGGTGCTGATATGGATCAATTATTCGTCACTAGTGCTAGTTTGAATTTAGATGGTGGTGTTGACGTGGGAAACGATCTTGGTGGGAATTTGTTTAGCTTTAAAATTGATGGATTGAAAGGTATGAAGAAATCAAAATTAGTACTATGAAAGAGTTCTCAATGATTTTATTGGGCAATTGATCTCATTCATTGATTAATTTGATGAATAAATGACAAAATTCCTCAACAACAAGATTCTCGTCTTCACCAAATTTCCTCAGTTTTGAAAGGTATTCATTTGATTTATTAATTTTTTCATCTTTTGTTAAATTAAATTGTTTTAAAATTTTATAAATCTCAAATAAATGAACTTGTAAACCTTTTAAACTCAAATAATATCTCATTTTTTCATTCTGTAAAATCTTAAAATATCCTGAGTCTTGTGAGATATTGGATATGTGTAATTTAAACTTATCATCTTCAACTTGTCTTGATGAAGTTGTAGTATGATTACTTGTATGTATCTCACTTTTAAAACAGTTTATAGAGCAGTATTGGAATGAGCATTTCGAGCACTTATATTTGGATTGTTGATCTTTACAGATATCACAGATTAACATGATCAATAACTACAGTGATATACGGTACGTCTATCAAAATATTTTCTCTATGTTAATTAAAAAAGCTCATCTCATCATGTACACCCAAACATCACCATATTGATTACATAATACTTACATAATTTATTTCCGATAAGTGAAGATTATTTGAATTAAAACAGTTTTAATTGGAACGGAACAGAAGTGAAGAGAAAGTACAAAGAGAAGTAAGAGACTCATGAGATAAACAATTAAGTTTCTAAGATGAAGGGGATGAAGAAAAAACATTACGTAACAATTTACTTAGCATTTAGCTCAATTATTAATTGTTACTCGTAAGTGCTTACTCATATAAACTAAATCTCCAATTATGTCTCCACTATTCTCTTCTATTCGAAATAACTAAATCAAACTCAACAAGTGGATCCAAAACTTCATATTCCGTAATACTTATACATCATCTCAATCTAAAAGAGTCCAAACTCCCATTTATTAAAAAATGTCTCTCTGCTTCATTTCCTGTAACAATTTTTCCAAATTTCAACCAATAAAATCAAATTCATTCATAATCTGCATGAAGAAAATTTTTAACCATTCATAAAACGTGAAAATATGAAAATAAATATAAATACTCAATTTTTTTTCCTTTTTTTTCCATAACTAAATTTCAATCTATATCATTCAATTAAATATTCGAAATGCCAGCTCCATACAAAAAAGGTTCAGAAAAAAAAGGTGCAACCTTATTCAAAACTAGATGTTTACAATGTCACACCGTTGAACAAGGTGGTCCTCACAAAGTCGGTCCAAATTTATCAGGTATCTTTGGTAGAGTTTCAGGTCAAGCTCCAGGTTATTCATACACTGATGCTAACATCAACAAAGCTGTTTTATGGACTGAACAAACCATGTCTGATTACTTAGAAAACCCAAAGAAATATATCCCAGGTACTAAAATGGCCTTTGGTGGTTTAAAGAAAGAAAAAGATAGAAACGATTTAGTTACTTATTTAGTTTCTGCTTGTAAATAAGTTTGATACAATTATGATTAATTTAATGAATTTTTATGGTGTGTGTGTGGTTGTTGAAATAAAGCTAATGTGAGATTTATGTTATCTCCTAATTTGTTTTGTTATATAGAGTGATTATCGTTGAGATAATCATAAAAATTTTGTATATAATATTTAAATGTCATATATTTATGAATAAAATTACTTGATTTTAATACTTAATATCTGTTATTTTTTCTTTTTTTGATGATTTATGTGGGGGGCCTTTTGTTTGGTTTTTTAGTTTGAGATGAGGTACATATTTCTATCGTAATGTATTGTGTGTATTTTGTGAGAATTGGCGATAATTCAATACGTTGTTCCCCACATTGATGACATTGATTGTCACAGGTCAAACAGTTTTCTGTTTACTCACAGGACGTAAAAACTTGAGATATGTTTATCTGTTCTTTCTCAATTCGATCTCTAGAACTACAAAACAAACTTCAGGATTTATTGCGTAAAAAGTTGAAATGACCCTTCACAACACCAAGTCATATACATCAAATTTTAATGATCTGAAGTCAAGTTAATGGTGATAGTACAAAAAGTGAGATAAAACATCAATGATAGAAACATCTATAAATCTCATGTATGATTCTGTTATATTCTGTCAGGTATCGCGAAGTCTATACATAAACAATCACATATAAAGATTGATCTATATGCTTAGAACAGAATCCTTCTCACAGATTACTAGTATTCACTCCCGACCAACACATCTAAATATCTATTATCTTCTAATGTATTTGAAATTTTCAGTATAATCTTTAATGCTCAAATTTTCTGTCATAGTAAAAACAATAACAATAACGAACAGTAAAAAGAATTAATGGAGTTCATATATAACTATCCCTCTCAATGAACGTAATCAACCTATTAATAAGAAAACCTACTATACCCTCAACTTATCACAAAAAATAGTATTTGCAATAAAAAAATATGATTCTATTACAGAATGAAAGAGTAGGTTGTGAACAATGTATTAGAGGCCATAGAGCCGCTGATTGTCATCATTTGAATAAACCACTAGTCACTATCAAAGGAAGAGGAAAGACCGAAGATAAGAAGTATGGGATTAGACTAAGATTGAGTGACAATCCTGAAGTTATTCAAACTGTTGAGAAGGAAATTGATAATAAAAATGGTAGATGTAAAGAATCTCATAATAGTAAACTATTGAGGAAATGTTATATTATTAATCCCAAAACACCAGTTTGTTTTTTTCAAGTTGTTTTGAAAGAAAGATTCTCATTATACAAACCCGTTGATTCAATGAATGATCCTTATTATAAAACTTATAAATTAAATATATTAGAAAATCAAGATTTTAATCTAGTCAATGAGGATGATGAAGTTTTCAAAATTGGGAATTTAGAAATTTTAAATAAATCAAATAGGTTTGGTAATAATGCTCAAAATTCTTTAGTTAATTTGAATGATTTCAAATTTAGTTCAACTGAAAATAATAGAGGCAATCTCATGAACAACAACAATTTGAATGGAATTAATAGTCCAAATCAAGGTAAATTACCAACTTACAAACGTGAATTGCCAACAATTGACACAGTTTTAAATTTTAAATCAACTGAATCTTTTCTTAAACATGAACCAGTTGAAAAAAATTTATCAAACCCTCAATTTTACGACCATTATGATACAAGTATTTCTTCTTCATCTCATACGGATTTACAAAATTTATCAAGTCCTTCATCTTTCAATTCTTTATTCTCCAATAATAAGAAACCAAAACCTTCAAAAGTAAATCAGATCAAAAGCAAAAAAATCACAATCGTAAAAGATTCAAACAAAAATAGAAGGTTATCAAAAGCAAGTTCTTCATCGGCTGTATCCTGTCATTGTGATGGTCCTTTTATTTGTTCTCAACATTTAGAACTGATTGCAAATGGATCTTATGAAAATACTCAACATTCAGGCATAAATCAGTCAGATATGACCGACTCTAACAATATTAATACCATTAATAGTGACACAAGTTTCACTAGCAATACCAGTATAAAAAGTCAATTAAATTCTTCAGATAGTGCTAATGAAGGTGAAGATATTCGATTGACTCTTGATGATTATACTGATTTCATTAATAGTTATACTGATAGTGGTATGTCATTAAATGATCTGTTTGTTATTGATGACGAGATGCCTATTCAAAGTGATGATACAGCTAATGATAATCATCAAACTGGAAGTTTTGAAAGAATGATGTTTAGTTTATTGACAGAATATAATATGGATCATGATAATGAGCATTTAGATAATTCTTCAAATCAAGATTCTGGCGGAGGTTCTAAAATTGATGATGAAATTGCTGATCAACAAACTGATGATACTGTTGAAGACTCAACTATTAATCTTAATGTCCATGGCCAAATAAAAATAACTTCTAATGATACTGTTGGAAAAGCCAAGAATGTTAATTTCAAAAAAAATGGTGAAACAAAAGCTTTTAATAATCATATTCCTGAAGGTGTTGATATATCAAGAAGTGAACAAACTGAAAAAAAAAACGTTGGATTTTTCAAAGGTTCGAAAATTAAAAGAAATGGTTCTGCAACTGCTAGAGTTGATAAAGTTAAAAATAATGCTCAGAAATCTGAAATTACTTTGCAAACAAATGATAGCAGAGGACCAGTTGACCCAACCAATAACGTTCAGAGTGTTGTTAATCAACAGGGAATCAATGACACTCAAAGATCCATTAACCCTAATCAACCTGCTAATACAATTCCACGAAATAACATTATCCGAAGAACAAATTCAGGAGCTGTCACAATCCCAAGAAATGCCATTACAACTTCAAATAATCAAGCTAATCAAACAATAGTTGATGAAGTAAACCGTCGAAATCTTATTCATGAAACTCTTGTTCATCGACATATCTTAGTTAATAATGAAAGTCTTTTAGATGTGAGTTATAACGAAGATTTTGATCCCAGTGATGAAAATGATGATGTTGGCGATATGGATGTTAATGATTTCTTTACGTTGAATGCAAATGATTTGACCTATCCAAATGTTCGGACAAGAAATAATGGTATTATCAATGATTTAGCATTGAGCTCCACACAACAGAATAGTATTCAAAACCCCAGTAATGCGATAGAAAATCCAACTTATAACAATCCAATGTTGAATTCAACTCTTTATATGCAGTTTGGTGATGTAAATATGTTTGATATAAATGCTGTTGAGAGTCCTGATTTCAGGAACATGATGAATCACTCATTGCCTTTATTTTGAGTTAAGATTCTCTCTTGTTTTATTCGTTACTGTTATAAAATGTTGTATTTTGATTGTAACTCTTTTTTCCTTCTTTCTATTATAAAGTCTTGTATTTGTTTTATATTAGCAGGTTTAGAAGACTCAATTAAAGTGATATTCTCAGGACTTTCTGTATTCATGCTTCTCAGTTTTTGTATCCTTTTAGCTGTTGCTTTCTTTTCGGAATTGGTCAGTGAATTGCTCTGTTCTTTAGTTATCAAATCATCTTGTATACCTTCGTTATAATAAATTTCCATATTTTCCTTTCTAATTCTGATTTCTTCTTCCTTAAAAGTATCTAAATCATCTAAATATCCAAAGTACTCAACATTGACTCTTTTTTCCAATTCTTTAACTTTATTATTGAAATTGATTTGATTGGTTAGATTTTTCATATTATTTAATTTGATTTCATCTTGTCTTTTGATCAAATCTTGGACATCACTCAATTCTCTAGCACGACCAAAATATCTATATCCTTTCAATTTGATTGAATTACCTTCTATGTATTTATTAATAGTACCACCGTTATTGATATAATTCGAACCGTTCAAATTGTGCAAGATATGGTATTCATAGGTATATTTCTCTTTACACAATTTATTCAGTTCTTCGTTCAAATCACGAATCTGATACTCTGATAAGTTGATATCACTGTTAATCCTCAATATCTTGTCATTGATCTCCTTTATGATGATTTTTCTCCAACTCTCAGCATCTTTGATACTCTTCACTTTATTTATATTGGTTGGTCTCCGAGTGGAGTTGTAGTCTATGTAGCCGTTAGCTTCTGCCTGCTGCTCCTGATACCTGAATAGTACCGTATTGGCCTTGTCAATGTTCCGTGACATTCCTTCTAAGTTCTCAGTGTTTTAGTTATAAATAAGCCCATAAATTCCCGGTAGCCGCTAAAATTTTCTCACGTTCTGAATCAAATATTAAAACGCGAACACTCAAAGAGTAATTAATATTCTTTAGTTTGACACTAATTTTATAACTATACAAAAATGGCCATCACTTTTAGTCCATCCGTCAGAAACTACCGTTTTGTAGTTGCTGGTGCTGTCATCTTCACGTTTCTCATCTTTTTAGTGAACTCAAACTCTTCACAAGTCGCAGATTCTCTAGAGAAGGCCAAAACTTCTCTACAACACGCAACTTCTGCGTTTGATTCCCAAGATTATCCTCCAAATCCAAACGCTAATAATCAAGCACATGGTACCTCTCCACAATACGCTGACGATATCACCGAAAAACCATCAGCTGCCAGTTCTAACACTAACCAACAAGTTGCTAACTCACCACAATACGGCGATTCACCTGTTGAAGTTGATGGTCAAAATCCTAAAGCTGCAGATAAAGAAACTCCAATCAAACAGGCTCCAAATCCAAATAGAAATAAGGGTTCAGGTGGATCAAACGTTGCGGCCATCAAAGATAAAACTAAAGCTTATGAAGGTGTTCCAGATGATGAGAATGAAGATCTTCAAGAATCTAATGGAAAAGCTATTTCATCTTCAGGAGAATCTAAATCTGTTGCTAATTGTAAAAAAGATCCCGAATTTGTTGTCATGGTCGATGCTGGATCTACTGGTTCAAGAGTTCATATTTACCAATTTGATGTCTGTTATTCCCCACCAAAATTAATTGATGAAGTTTTTGAGATGTTAAAACCAGGTCTTTCTTCATTTGATACCGATGCGGTTGGAGCTGCTAAATCTTTAGATCCACTATTAGATCTTGCTTTGAAATCAGTTCCAAAGGCTAAGCAAGGTTGTACTCCAATTGCTGTTAAGGCTACTGCTGGTTTAAGAAAACTAGGCGAAGAAAAATCAAATATCATTCTAAAACAAGTTCGTAAACATTTAGAAGATGACTATCCATTTGCTGTTGTTGAAAAGAAAGGCGTCGAAATCATGTCTGGTGACGATGAAGGTGTTTATGCTTGGATTACAACTAACTATCTATTGGGTAACATAGGATCAAGTGAAAAATTACCAACCGCAGCAGTTTTCGATTTAGGTGGTGGATCAACTCAAATTGTCTTTGAACCAGACTTTAAAAATGGTGAAAAAATGATTGATGGTGAACATAAATATAACATTAATTTTGGTAATAGAGATTTTGAATTATACCAATTTTCTCATTTAGGTTATGGTTTGATGGCTGGTAGAAATAAAGTGAATTCATTGATTCTAGAAGCTGCATTCAAGGATGGTAAAGCTGATAAATCTCAAAAAGATGGTATTACTTTAGACTCTCCATGTGTTCCACCAGGTTTAGTTGCTGAAAACGTAGAAGTTGAATTGGATTCCGGTTCCAAATATTCAGTCACTTTCAAAGGTTCAGAAACTGCCTCATCTGCTCAATGTCGATTTTTAGCAGAAACTATCTTGAAAAAAGATATTGAATGTACGAATGAACCATGTTCATTCAATGGTGTCCATCAGCCATCATTAGTTCGCACATTCAAAAAAACTAGTGATTTATTTATTTTCTCTTTCTTTTATGATAGAACTAATCCATTAGGTATGCCATCATCTTTCACATTGGAGGAGTTATCAGATCTAGCTAAATTAGTTTGTCGTGGGGCAGATTCATGGACATCTACCTTATCAGCCATTGATGGATCAATCAAAGAGCTAGCAGAAGAACCACAATGGTGTTTAGATTTGTCATTCCAAGTTGCATTATTACATACCGGATACGATATCCCATTACATAGAGAATTAAGAACTGCAAAGAAGATTGCAGGTAATGAACTAGGTTGGTGCTTAGGTGCTTCTTTACCTTTACTAGACAAAAACTCAGGTTGGAAGTGTCGTGTTTCTGAGGTTGCTTAGAGAGAATAGACTAGAGAGTGAATATACTAAAAATGTGAAACAGATAGTGATATCTAAGTAGTAAGTAGTAATTATTATTTTATATCTAGTAAAAGCGCGGTTACTCCAAATATCTGAAAAAATAACACAAGAACGCTTTCTAAAATATTGAACATTAACTAATAAACTCCAGCTTATCCTTCAATTTGTTCCAGGTACACCTTTATCACATACTATACATTCATTTAGTTGAAAAAATTTATCAATATTTTGTATTAAAATCCCTGTTTTTTCACCAAATTTAGGCAGATCACCCACATCTAAAGCTTATAACACCCAAAGATTTGTCACACTAACTGATAAATCACATAATTTAGAATTATGAACATGGATAGACCAAGAACTCATAGAAACAAAACGCCAAATGAAGAAGACACATTGTCAATGTTTCAGAAGCTGTCCGATAGCAGTACAGACCTAAAGAAGAATAGATCACATGCCCAATTATCAGAAACTGTACATGGTGTTAGATTACTTTCGAGAAATATCGCAAAGACTACCTTCAACCTTGATGCTAAACATATTCTGATTGTCACCAAGGCGAGAGATAACTCACTGGTATATCTCACTAGGGAACTTACTGAGTTTTTACTGACTTCATACCATGGTTTAACAGTGTATGTTGATTATCATTTAGAAAATTCAAAGAAATTCGATGCTGATACTTTACATAAAGACATTCCTAATAGTCAACAACATTTGAAGTATTGGAATAAAACATTTATCAAAGATCATTATTCCAAAATTGATTTGATCATTACTTTAGGTGGTGACGGAACGGTATTGTACGTTTCTTCATTATTTCAAAGAAGTGTCCCACCGGTCATGTCATTCTCTCTAGGTTCTTTGGGATTCTTGACCAATTTTTCATTCGAAGAGTTCAAAGAAACGCTGAAGTTTGTTTTAGAGAAAGGAGTCCGTACAAATTTGAGAACAAGATTATCTTGTAGAGTTCATAGAGCTGATGGAACATTAGTATGTGAACAGCAAGCTTTAAATGAATTAACAATAGATAGAGGTCCTTCTCCATTTGTTTCAATGTTGGAATTATACGGTGATGGTAATTTGTTGACCGTTGTACAAGCTGATGGTTTAATTCTTGCTACGCCAACTGGTTCAACTGCTTATTCATTAAGTGCTGGTGGATCATTAGTCCATCCAGGTGTCAACGTCATCTCAGTTACACCAATTTGTCCACACACATTGTCATTCAGGCCTATTTTATTACCAGATAGTATGATTTTGAAAGTAAAAGTTCCAAAGAGAAGTCGTTCAACTGCTTGGGCTTCATTTGATGGAAGATCAAGAGTTGAATTAATGAAAGGTGATTACGTTACTGTTACAGCAAGTCCATTTTCATTCCCAACTGTTATGTCTTCATCAACTGAATATTTTGAAAGTGTAAGTAGAACTTTGAATTGGAATATAAGAGAAGAACAAAAATCATTTGTTCATTTATTATCTTCAAAGAATCAAAAACATTATGCTAAAAACAAACAATTATCAAAGACAACTAAGTTCAATTTCAATGACTCTGATGACAATTTAAGTGATCATCTAAATAATACTGACGATTTTGATGATGGAGGTAATGAATCTCCCTTAGATATTGATGATACTGAATTATCTAATTATTATATTCCTCCACCTGGTCAAGGATTTGATACTCCAACTATGAAATCTTCGGTATCAACTCCAAGTTTGCCACCATCAAGATTAACAGCAAGAACTCCGGATATTGCATCATTAAATCTACATAGTAAGCTTTCATCATCATGATTAATTTCTAACTATTATTATTGAAAAAAAGAATTTTTGATATCTTCATTTTAAACTGATATTCAAGTGGTATTTATTTTATAAACCTTTTAATAAACGAGTTACGTTATCAATACCATCTTCACCTTTACTTTCAAGTAGTTTTTCTTGAACTTTCTCTATTAATTGATCAATTGCAACGATTTCACCATCGTCATCAGCAAATTTTGGTCCTAATCTTTTAACTCTAATTTTCCCTTCAACGTATTCTTCCTTACCCAAAATAACAGCAACTGGAGCACCTGATTTTTCTGCAGCTTCAAATTGTTTTCTCGGATTAGCTTTAGCTTTATATAAGTACTCAGTTTCAATACCTTGCTCCCATAATTTTTTAGCAACAGCCATACGTTCAGGTAAATAACCTTTCCAATCTGGGCCACCACCAAAAGCCATGATATACACTTGAGTTGCACTTGGTTTAATACTAGCATCAATATCTCTTTGTTTGATTAGTGAAAAAATTCTTTCAACACCAAATGAAATACCAACACATGGAATTGATAGATTTTTTTTACCATTAGCAGTCGCAAACATGTTAACTAAATTATCATATCTACCACCAGCTGCAATAGAACCAACACCAACATATTCCGAAGCATCATCTTCAGATGATTTGGCCTTTTTCTTTAATTCCTGAGCATTAGTTGGAGGTGCAGATGCAGATGTAACAGCCTCATAAATCAAACCAGTATAATAATCTAGACCTCTAGCTAATGATAAATCAAATGAAATGTACTTTCCGATTCCAAAAGCTTTGACATAAGTTAACAAAGTTTCCATATCTTCTAAACCTTGAGAAGCTAACTCATTACTAACTAGTTCTTCTTTAGATTTCAATAGATTAACAATTCCTTCTAAAGAACCATTCAATTTGACAAATTCACCGATTTTATCAGCAGTTTCATCGGTTTGACCTTTTTCTTCAGTCATTTCTTTTTTGACAGCTTCCCATGGTGATTTATCTAGTTTATCAACGGCACTTGAAATTTTTCTAACATCTTCATCAGCAACTCCTGAGACTTTAAAAATACCATCTAGAATTTTTCTATGGTTCAATTTGATTTTAAAGTCCTTGATGCCTAAGCCAGTTAAACCTTCAACTAAAACAGCTAAAACTTCAGCATCTGGAACCATTTTATCATAAGATCCTGCAACATCAAAATCACATTGATAGAATTCTCTCATTCTACCTTTAGTCATAGCAGGTTGATCTCTACGATAAACTTTGGCAATGTGGAATCTCTTAATATTTTGGATGTTGTTCATGGCGACGTATCTTGCAAATGGAACGGTTAAATCATAACGTAATGAACATAATTCACCACCTTGATCTTTCAAATCATAAATCAGTTTCGAATCTTCACCATATTTACCAGCTAAGATTTCTTTCAATTCGAAAACTGGAGTGTCAATGGTAACACCACCATGACGCTTAAATAATTTGGATAACGATGAAAAAATTCCTTCTCTGATAACCATATCAGTATCAGCCCAATCTTTAGTACCTTTTGGGACTTTTAACTGGAATTGTAGCTTTGAATTTTTACTCTTTGGGGTCTTTTCAGTCACGTTTGGTGCAGAAGCCGCAGAAATTGGAGGTGTGTTTTGTTCAGCAGCAGACATGGTCGTTCTTCTTAGTCCTAACGTGAATCTCTTAAACATGCGTAAAAGCGATGAGTCCAACCATAATTTTACCAGTAATTTTTCATGACTTTGGGCCATTCTTGGTCCGGCCACTTCAAAGGTCTAAACGAAATATAACAAAGTAAAAACTTAAACATGAAGCTTTCTGGGTTTACAAACAATTCAATTGAGATCCAAATTATGTCAGTTGCCGTAGAAGACTCAGTTGATGAGATCTCTAACCTACTGAGGGACTCTTCTATTTGGGATACGTCTCCATTGAGCTCAGAAGATATCAATAATGAATTGAAAGAGAAATTCCTAAAACCATCAAATGTACTACCTTGGGATTTATTAGATGTTGTTCAACACCTTCCTAAAGTTAATAAGAACGATATCTATGACACAATGATCAGATTACCGATGTCACTTTCAAGATCACAATATCGTCTAAAAAGACGTGGTATCAATGGAGAAGTTGTTGGTTACGAAGAAAAATTAAACCATAGTGATATGATTAACTCACAAGCTGCTAATTCCATTAGTATAAAAAGGCAGTATAACACAAACGAGAACTCGTTTAGAGGCTCTACTTCAAGTTTACCATTCAGACCTGGCGGAAGTTTAACTGTTAAAGATTCTTCTGAGAAAAGTTTGTTACACAGAGATCAAGACGGTTTATTTGATGTGGCACAAGGGTTGAGCAGAGGTTTAAACGTTGGTGGTACTCTTGCTATCAGTGAAAGACTAGAAGAGTTAGAGGAAGATCAACCGCAAGAAGATTTTCTAGAAGCTGAAGAAGAACGTGATGAAATTTTATTATCCCAAATCGAAGATAGAGAATCATCATCGCAGTCTCACACTAAATTTGAAAAAGAGATTGATGAATTATTACCAGTTGATATTAATTTTGGTAGATCTCTATATAAAGGAAATTCAGATCAACTTTTAAAACATAGAGATTGGGCTCATGTCGTTGATTTAGATCATAAAATAGAAAACTTTAATGAAATGGTCCCAAATATGGCAAGGGAATGGCCGTTTCAATTAGATACTTTCCAACAAGAAGCTATTTATCATTTAGAGCAAGGTGATTCAGTTTTTGTTGCCGCTCATACATCAGCTGGTAAGACCGTTATTGCTGAGTATGCCATTGCCATGGCCAATAGGAATATGACTAAAGCTATTTATACATCACCAATTAAAGCGTTATCTAATCAGAAATTCAGAGATTTTAAAGAAGATTTCAAAGATATTGATGTTGGTTTAGTAACCGGTGATGTTCAAATTAACCCAGAAGCTAACTGTTTAATCATGACAACAGAAATTTTAAGATCAATGTTATACAGAGGTGCTGATTTGATCAGAGACGTTGAATTTGTTATCTTTGATGAAGTTCATTATGTTAATGATATTGATAGGGGCGTTGTTTGGGAAGAGGTGATTATCATGCTGCCTGATCATGTTAAATTCATTCTATTATCAGCTACAGTTCCAAATACTTTTGAATTTGCTAACTGGGTTGGTAGAACAAAACATAAAGATATTTATGTTATCTCAACTCCAAAGAGACCTGTTCCATTAGAAATCTCAATTTGGGGTAAAGGTAAACTAACAAAGGTTATTAACTCTGAAAGAGCTTTCCTAGATAAAAACTTCAATGACTACCTAAGTTTATATGATGCCCGTGGTGGTAATAATAATTCAAGAGGTGGTGGTAATAGTACGTCAAGAGGCGGTCGTGGTGGTAACAACAATACTAATAATGGCAGAGGAGGCCGTGGTGGTAATAATAATTCAAGAGGAGGCCGTGGTGGATCTAATAATGGTAGAGGTGGAGCTGGTGGTAATGGGAAATCCCGTCAAAGATTTGATCAAGTAAGTAGGCCGAATAAAAATACTTGGATTGAATTGGTTCAGTATTTAAATTCCAATAGTTTACTGCCTGCTGTTATATTTGTTTTCTCTAAAAAAAGATGTGAAGAATATGCTAATACTTTAACAGGTATTGATTTTTGTAATGCAAAGGAAAAATCCCAAATTCATATGTTTGTTGATAAAGCAGTTGCAAGACTAAAGAAAGAAGATCGTGAATTACCACAAATTCTATCTATTAGAGATATGTTATCAAGAGGTATTGCAGTTCATCATGGTGGTTTATTACCAATTGTTAAAGAAGTTATCGAAATTCTATTTTCTAAATTATTAGTTAAAGTTTTATTTGCAACTGAAACGTTTGCTATGGGTTTAAATTTACCAACAAGAACTGTTGTCTTTAGTGAAATTCGAAAACATGATGGTACACAATTCAGAGATTTATTACCTGGTGAATTTACTCAAATGTCCGGTAGAGCTGGTCGTAGAGGTTTAGATCCAGTTGGTACTGTTATTCTTATGTCATATTCTCAACCATTAGTCAAATTAACTCTAAAAGATGTTATTCTGGGTACAGCAACTAAGCTAGTTTCACAATTTAGATTAACTTATAATATGATTCTGAATCTCTTAAGAATTGAAGCATTAAGAGTTGAAGAGATGATCAAACATTCATTTGGTGAGAATACATCGCAAGCTCTATTACCTGAACACCAAAAAAAAATTGAAGAATTATCAGAAAGAATTAAGACTTTACCACCAATTGAGTATGATGAAGAACTTCGTGAAGATGAACTGATTGATTTGTTTAATAAGATCTTAAGGTATAAAGAATTATCTAAGATTATTGTGAAAGAATTCAGCATACATCCAGTCTTATCCAAAAAATTCAATGTTTCAAGATTAGTTATTTTCAAAGATGATATTGGATTAACAAGAATTGGATTTATTGCTAGAGGTTCAAGAGCAACCTCTAAGGAAGACGCGATCCTCACAGTTTTAACTTTCAATATGGGTGATGAAGCTGAAAATTCAGAACCAACTGGTTTACCATATATTTCAAGATTAAAAAACTACAATCGCAGAAATTTCCCAAAAATTACTTATCAAGGTGGTTTGAAGATGGTTGCTGTTCCAATAAGTAGAATCGAACTTGTTTCTAAAGCATCTATATCGTGTCGTATGAATGATGTTATTAAAAGTGATCCCGAAGCTATTAAACAATTCAAACAACAGGTTATAACCTTGCTAAAGTATCAATCATTATTAGATGGAATCGAAACAAAGGGGTTTACTACCTTACAAATGCATGATGCATTAACAGAAAGACAAGCTTTGTATGATGAATTCTCAGAAAACACATTATTACAATCAAAAAAGTTTAAAACAGCATTTAGAATTATGAACGAAAAATATTCAATTGATAAAGAAGTTGCTCATCTAAGAACATTGATATCAGAGGAGAATTTAGAATTGCTACCAGATTATGAACAAAGATTGAAAGTTTTAGAAGATTTAGGGTTTGTTGATCAAAATTTAAACGTTGTATTGAAAGGTAGAGTTGCATGTGAAATCAATTGTGGCTGGGAGTTAGTCTTAACTGAATTAGTGTTAGATAATTTCTTAGGTGATTTTGAAGCTGAGGAAATCGTTGCATTATTATCTGCGTTTGTTTATGAAGGTAGAGCTTCTGATGAACCTGATCCAGTAATGACACCGAGATTAACCAAAGGTCAGACTAAGATCAATGAAATTGTTAAAAATGTTCTTGAAGTTTATGATAAATATCAAGTTGAATTAACTGCTGAAGAAGCCAGTTTTTTTGAAAGAAAAAGATACGCTTTAGTTAATGTTGTGTATGAATGGGCTAGAGGTTTGTCATTTAAAGAAATCATGGAGTTAAGTGTCGAAGCTGAGGGTACTATTGTTAGAGTTATCACTAGATTAGATGAAGTTTGTAGAGAAGTTAGATCTGCTGCTTTGATTATTGGTGATTCTGCGTTACATTCTAAAATGTCTCATGCGCAAGAATTGATTAAAAGAGATATTGTTTTCTGTGCAAGTTTATATTTATAATTTCGAGAATAAGATTCATAAATTCACATAATGTATTATTTGCTTTAATACTTTAACTATGTGTATTTTATGTATGCTATGAATTTATTTCTTCTAATGCTATATATAATATACCATTCTTAGCACCAATGATTTTTTCATTAATGAATCTAACGGCAGTTTCTTTATTATACTGATATGCTAATAATCCTATGATAGAGTACATCATATTCATTGTGTTTTTGGTTTTGTCAAGTCTTCTTGAATAGTTTGTAGCTAATGCAATGTCTATAATCTTCGATCTTTCCAAATATTTTGAGAACCCAAATTTCTTCCTTATAAGTCTAGATATTCTTTCATTAAATAAATCTTCATCAATTTCTTCACTCTTTGAGAATTCATTCACAACAAATATATCTCGCTGCAGATTAAACAAATGAAATCCTAGTTTTTGAATTGATTCAATAGGAACAAATAACCTTGCACTATTATTATGGTCATCTGTTGAAATCATTTCAATATGATCTTTATTGAAAGAAAATAGACTTTTTATCAATAATTCATCAGATAGTTTGTACTTCACTCCTAGTCTCCTTTTCAATACTTCAAGACGTTTAGGAAACTCTGGGTTAACTGTTGGTTTGAGCAATATCTTCCTTATAGCAGGATTTAGTGGGATTCTGTTTATTTTAACTGATCTTGAGTTTGGTTTCGTTTTTTGTATTGGATCAAACGTATTCACAGTGGTGGCCAAAGTTTTGTAATGCCGTATAAGATATCTTGTGGTATTATTATATGATTTTATGAGACTATTTATATGGAACATCTCTTTATATTTAAAAGCTTCAATGAAAAGAGACTTCCAAACGAGTGAAAAATATATGCAAAAAAAAACCAAAATAAAAGTGCACAAACCAGAAAAATATTATAGCGATGAGCTTCATTCAATGAGAGATTTAGGTATTGTTTAATAGGATAGTTCACTATTTTTTAATGTCTTCTAAGAGCTCTAAACCGACAAAGAAGAAGTCTTCAGCATGCGATGATATCACTACTGCTCCAAAAGTGAAACTACCTCGTTCTTTCATCACTAGACCGTCTCCTAATCATACAGCAAGAGCCATTGTAAATGTTTATCTTCATACATCTATTTTAAAAGGTAATGAAATTGCACCAGGTTCATTCATTAATATCACTAAAGAAGGTGAGAATGAAGGTATTCTTGGTCTTGCTGCGACTGCTGATCAAAGCTGCCCCTTTAATGTGATTCAAGTATCTCAGACTTTAAGATCCATTTCAAATATAATGCTAGGTGATAGATTAGAGATTAATAAAATTTCACAACAACCATCTTATGCAATGAACGTTGTGGTTGGCACAGAATCTGGCTTTAAATTAGAAAACAAACATAAAAGTGATATAGAGAATTTTTTAGATGATGTTGGTATTATTGCACCAGGAATGAAATTTCTCAAATTTGCTACTACTGATCCAGAAAATGGTGAAACATCATACGAAACGTTGATAATTACTGAAGTTGATGACAACAATCTTGGGTTGGGAGATCTAAAAATCAATGATGAATCTAGTGAATCAACCAATCAGTTTGTTGTGCCTTCATCAATTTTTAGAAAAGGTGAAACGTCAATAACCTTAACAAATGCAAGAGAACCCCATTCAAAATATAATATACCAAAAGCTACATCATATTCACAAGTTGGTGGTTTGAAATCACAGATTGAGTTATTAAAATCAACTATTGAATTGCCATTGCATCAACCTACCTTATTTTCAGACTTTGGAGTTACTCCTCCAAGAGGTATTTTATTACATGGACCTCCAGGTACGGGTAAAACTATGCTATTGAGGGCAGTTGCAGCTGAAACTAATGCTCACGTTTTAACAATAAATGGTCCTTCCATTATCTCTAAATATTTAGGTGAAACTGAATCAGCATTGAGAGATATTTTCTCAGAAGCTAAAAAATATCAACCTTCAATTGTTTTCATGGATGAAATCGACTCATTAGCACCAAGTAGGAACAGTGATGATTCAGGTGAAGTTGAAAGTAGAATAGTGGCAACGTTATTAACACTAATGGATGGTGTTGGTGATAGTGGCAGATTAGTTGTTGTTGCTGCAACGAATAGACCAAATGCGATTGACATGGCATTAAGAAGACCAGGCAGATTTGATCAAGAAGTGGAGATTGGAATTCCTGATATTGAAGCAAGAAATGAAATTTTACAATTACAATTTTCCAAAATGAATGATCGTCATTGTTTAAGTGATGAGGAAATTTTTAACATTGCATCTAGAACTCATGGTTATGTTGGTGCAGACTTAATCGCTCTATGTAGAGAAAGTGTCATGAAGACAATTCAACGTGGATTGAAATCATCAACAAATGAATTATTAAAAGTTCAATTAGATGACGTTGAAGCTGCATTACCAGAAATTAGACCAAGTGCAATGAGAGAAATTTTCTTAGAAATGCCAAAAGTGTATTGGAGTGATATTGGTGGTCAAGAAGATTTGAAACAGAAACTCAAAGAGATGATTCAATTACCATTAGATGCAAGTGAAACCTTCAAGAACTTAGGAGTTACTGCACCAAAGGGTGTTTTATTATATGGACCACCAGGTTGTTCTAAAACTTTAACTGCAAAAGCTTTAGCCACTGAATCAGGTGTTAATTTCTTAGCTGTTAAAGGACCTGAAATCTTCAACAAATATGTTGGTGAATCTGAAAAAGCCATCAGAGAAATTTTTAGAAAAGCAAGAGCTGCCTCTCCAAGTATCATATTCTTTGATGAAATTGATGCGTTATCACCAGACAGATCAGAAGGTGGATCAACATCAGCTGCAAATCATGTTTTGACGTCATTATTGAATGAGATTGATGGTGTTGAAGAGTTGAAAGGTGTTGTGATTGTTGCTGCTACGAATAGACCAACCGAATTAGACCCTGCTTTATTAAGACCAGGTAGATTAGACAGACATGTTTATGTTGCACCACCGAACTTCGAGGCAAGATTACAAATTTTAAAGAATTCCACAAAGAAGATGAAGATAGACCCAAGTGAAATCAGTTTAGAAGAACTAGCTATGTTATCTGATGGTTGTTCTGGTGCAGAAGTTGTTTTAATTTGTCAAGAAGCTGGATTAGCTGCCATTATGGAAGATTTGAAAGCGCAAAAAGTCTCAAAAAGACATTTTGAAAAGGCATTGAGTGAATTGAGTCGTAATATCACTCCTGAGATGCTGGAATACTACACTGAATTTGCTAAAAGAAGTGGTTTAAAAGCATGAATTTTGAAGTTGAATACACACCCAGACATTTCACGAGATGTTAATTTTTCAATGTAAATAAGTAAAAAAACTACTAAAAACAACCGAGTAAATTGGTGTAAGAGATATGTCTAAAAAAGTTCAGCTAGAGGCTCCTATCTTGTTGAAACCAGATATTTACGATGAGATGTATACTGAGGGATCAGAAGTTTATTCACTAATGTGAGTTGAATACAAAACTTTGATTTTTATTTTACTAGATTCTAACTTTTTTTAATGACTAGATATGATCTTCCTGTTCAAGTTTCATCAATTGATTGGAATGGTAAATTACTAGCATATGGTACTGAAAATGGAGTCAGTATTCTTACACCGATCCCACAAGATTCCAAGATTTCCAAAAGTTTCCCAAGTTTATTTCAAAGAGAATATATCTTTCAATTAACTAATATTCTAACATCATCACCAGTTACACACGTTAAATTCACAAGTAAATATTTAATTACAGTGCATGATGATTATTCACTAACCGTAATCAACAATTTAGAGGAATCAGAAACAAAATTGAATACTAATGGACATACTAAGGATATCAATTCAATTGATATATCTGATGGTGGACTAATTGTTAGTGTTGGTGACGATCAACAGATCATTATTTGGGAAAATGATAAAGTAAAGACCAGATTTCATTGTAATGGGATCCCAACACTGGTGAAGTTTTGGGCTGATAAAGATTTTGATAAGATTGTTGTTGTTGAAGATGATAACTGTATTAAAATATTAGATTGGAAAAATAGTAACTGGTTATACACAATTTATCCAGCATCATATTCTAATAACTTGAAAAGTTTCATAAAAGATGTTTTTATTTTCCAAGAAAAAATGATAGTGATCGGAGAAGGCTGGATAAAGAAGTACAATGTTAATAATTTAAAAGGAGGTACAGGTTTTACACTTCCAGATGAAGAAGTTCAGCTAAATGGATGGATCAATAATTCTAAATACATCTCATCATCCTCTTCAAGTTCTTCTTCTGTAAATAAAAGACCGTTGATTGGTGGTATAAGTACAGACAGAAGCTCATTTTATGATTTTGCCTCGACATCTAATCAAGTTTTACAATTTAAGTTACAATTACCTTCATTATCTGTCCCCGCAGGTAGAATAAGCTCTAGTGGAGTTGTTGCGTTTGTTTCAGGGAAAAGACTGATACTTGCTAGACCATTTGAGACTTATGAGGTTGTACAGTTTCATTAAAATAATAGAATTTATACAACATAAAAAAAAAGTGAAAAATTACCGAAATTTGTAGACACTCATTTTTATTTCACCATTAATACTATAATAGAACATCACGGAATGGGTAGAATCAATTTGTTCAACTTCTCAGCTTTGATGTTAAGTGTCACAGTTGGTCTTTATACAGGTGAGCTCATTTGGTTATATTGAAGTTCTTACTATCACAATACTAACGTCTTTCACCAGGTGTCAGATTCTTCGAACCAATAATAGTGTAAGTGCTATCCATAAGAGATATCACTGGCTCCACTACTAACATGTATACAGTGAGCAATTGAGACATGATGGTAACTTAAGATCAGACATGGAATTCCCAGAATATGACGATGAAGGTAATCCAATTGTTCCGGAAGTACAAGAGTTTAAACAAAAGCAATTAGAAGAAAGTAAAGTAAAAACAGAAAAACTAGAGAAACTAGAGAAACCATCAACAATCATTGAAAAGGTGAAAGATTTAAAAGAGAAGGAGCAATAAACGGAAAAATTATACTGTTGGGAATTTGTAAAATAGAATATATAATAATTTTTTGAGGTTCCAAATGTAGAGATTTACCTGATTCGGATAATAAAAAATAAAAAATTTCTGCGATGAGCTGAAAAATTTCATAAAAAACATAAAAAATAATAAAAACATTCAAAATTAGAAGGAAGTAAAATGGGTAAATTAAAGAGGAAATCAAGAAGTTCTCACCACAGAGATAACCCAATGGGTAAAAGAGTCAAAGATGAAAAACAAAGTGCCGCAGTTACCAATAAAATTGCCCCACTAATCGCCAAATTATCATCATCTATACCAAATGATAAATCTATGGCACTAGGACAAATATCTGTTTTAGCAGAAGATCCAAAATTTAGAGAATTATTACTAAAAGAAAGATTAGTTCAACTACTGATCGATAAATGTCTAAGTGATTCAAATGATGAAATTATTGTCGAAACATTTGGTCTATTAAGAAATTTAGTCATTGAAGAAGGTTATGATGTTTCAATTTATCTATGGAGACAAAATATTTGGAACGAAATTGAAAAAAACTTGGAGAAGGCTAAAGTTTCTTTTGACTCGTTGATCAATGGGAAAGAAAATTCAATTGGAAAGTCATTATTGTTTGATTATTTAGAAAATTTGATTTCTTTGATTGTTGGATTAGGTGATTCCTCAGAGGATATATTTGAACAATTATTTACCAAATTGGATCCTATTATGTCGTTATTAAAGAGTATTCTAAGTTATGGTATTGATATTGAAAACAAGAATTTAAAAATCTCAATTCATTTATTGAATTCAATTTTAGAGTTAATTTATAATTTCAGCACTGAATCTTTAGAATTTGCAAGATCATTATCTAGTAAATGGGGATTCAATTTTGACGTCTTAAATCTATTTGTCAATGAAGTTTCAAGATGTAACGAATTATCAAAAATCTATTTAAATGGTATTGGTATACAATTATTAGATCTTGATGAGAGCAGAAACAATAAAGATTCACTCCTTCTACAGTCATTACAGAATATTGTCAATGTCATCAAAGATATTGATGTTAACGTCAATAGAGAAATCATTGCCACACAATGTGATGCAAATTCCCCAAATTTAAACACCGAAGTTAATAAAAAAGCAGATGCACGGGCTAAAAATCAAGCTATCGAGTTATCAATTCAACTAATCACAGCCACTATTGAATACACTGCATTTGAAGAACATGAATCTAATGAGATAACACAAGATTTTGAAAATTTATTAGAATATCTATCAGGAACAATCACAACTTTATTGAACTCATTATTATTATTTATTGAGTTTAGGTTCGAGTCATTGATTGCATTAAATAATTTAACTTGGTTATATGTTAAGTTTGGTATTCATATTCAAGAACCAGTTGCTTCACAAATTTGGAATTCTGTTTTGAATTTAAAAGAAGTTGAAATTGATGAAAAAGTTCACATTTTTAGCATTTTATGGGCTTTAATTAGTAATAACAATAACGTGCCTGTTGAAGACAGTTTGATTGACGAAACTTTAAAAGATTTTGAAAACACTTTCAATAGCCCAGATATAGAATCACAATTAAAGGATGAATATTCAGTTCGATTAGTGGGATTTTTAGGGACGATAGCAAAAAGACAAGGATTTATTGAGACTAATCTGAAGATATCTAAATTTTTCATAGATTTATTAGAAAGATTACCAAATTTATCATCTGTTTTAACTATTGAAATTTTAGATATTTTTTATGAAATTTTTTCGGATTCTTCATTTGATTATGATACTCCAGTTTTCATTAATCAAAATTATTTAACTAAATTAGAAGAATTGAAACCTGTTATCAAAACTTCAATTAAATTGGTTGACAAGAATAAAAACAGAGATCTGAAATTAAAAGGTGAAGATGTATTGAACAATTTAGGAAGATTTATTCAATATAAAAGAAATGAAAAATAGATAATATTATGAAATTAATTCCCACTTACAATATAAATTTATAATATTTTATAGTACATTAAATTTCAAAACAAACTGATATCGGAAAACTGGAATGAATGTAGATGAATGATGTTGATTATAAAACACCTTTTGTTCAACGACTGATGGAAGAATTGAAAGAACATAATATAAACTTCTATTTCATGTATCTTTTAGCTTGCTCTAAAACTTTCTTCTCATATGTTGGTCTATCTTTACCAAACGCTCTCCAAGCAGGTTCTTGAGCTGGAGAGTCTGGATTTGGAGTATCCAATAACTCTTGAATACCTAATACGATTGTTTTCAAATTGATAGCAGGTCTCCAGTCTTGATCTTCGTTTAAGATAGATAGACAGATGGTACCTGATGGGTAAACATTAGGATGGTAGAATCCAGCAGGAAATTTGACCTTTGGAGGCTTTGAAGGGTAATCATCTGGGAAATGCAACGTTATTGGATAGACACCATCTGCCCATATTGTGTTTTCTTTGCCAGGAATACCAGCAGTCCAGTTTTGTAAGTCCAAACCACCATCTGCGGCCTTTGAAGGTTTGGCAAAAAAGCCAAAAGGGTGATCTTTTCTCCACTGTTTTCTCTCTTCCTGAAGACGACTTTTAAGTAAATTTGACATGATTTCAAATTGATGAATTTGTGTGTCTTGTTTGAATCAATGATATTTTATTCACAAAAAAATGTCGCGATTTTTGTCAAACAAAACAATTTTGAGGTTTGAAGGAACTGGAGAGAAGATTTTAATATAAAGAGGAAATTGAAGAGGTTGGAGATGTCGAGAAGAAACGAGGAAGACGATTTGGACGATCTGGATGATTATTTGGACGAGTTTCAGGACGAGATTCTGTCTAAACCAGCTGAAGAACTAGCGAAAGATGCTCTGGAAGCGAAGAATATCACTGAGAATGGTAATAGAAGTGAAAACAAGTCGGAGGATTTCAATGGAGATGAGTTCACTGGTCAATTGGGGGATGTCTTGAAACAACTAGAAGGTGAATCACCAGAAGCTAAAGCTCAATTCGAAGCCTTGATGAATAACTTCTCACAATTTGAGAGCCAGCTTAAATCTGAAGAAAGTGTCAAACAAGAGAAGATCCCAACCAATTTGAAAGATACAATCTCCAGCACATTGAACAGGTTGAAGGAAAGTGGTGGTAAAGTAGATCAATCTATCAAAGATGAACAACCAGAACACTTGTTGGAAAATCTACTAAATCAGTTGAATCTTGGTGGTGAAGGTGATGATGCAGATGGATTCGATATTGGTAACTTATTAAAAGAACTACTGGAACAGCTAGCATCGAAAGCAGTGCTGTATGAGCCATTGAAGGATCTCAGTGTGAAATATCCAAATTGGATCAAAGAAAATAAAGATTCGATTACAGAAGAAGAAATGCAACGTTATACAGCCCAATCAGATATAGTGAACAGCATTGTTGCTAAATTCGATGAAGAGTCTTACTCCGATGATTCTAAAGCCCACAAGGAGTTTATTTCTAATAAGTTGGAAGAGATGCAGAATTCAGGAAACCCACCAGCTGACTTGATGGGTGATCTCAGTAAAACGGGACTTCCTGGATTCCAATTCGACGGAGACGACATGCCTGAAGAGCTCGACAAGGACATCGAGAAAGAGTTGGAAGAGGGCTGTCAGCAGCAGTAAATTACATTGCAGTTTGTACCCTCATACAGTTATTTGTAGAGATAAATTCGCGATTATAACTAGAAGGTAAACAAACCAAAAAGGAGGAACTTTGATAATATTTGAAGAATTAGGTATTTCGTAGCGATTATATTATGGGTTAGTAAAGTGGAGTTAAATAATGGGGTGATATTATCACGATACTAACATTGGCTTAGATAAAAATACCATTATCAAGGGTCTGAGCGACAGACTTTACGAGAAACGTAAGGCTAGAGCTCTGGAACTTGAACAATTGATCAGACAATGTGTCACTAAAAGGGATTCAGAACAAATCAAGGAGATCATTGGTCAATTGTCAAGAGACTACGCATATGCTGTTCATCAACCTAATGCAAGAAATGGTGGGCTTATAGGTCTAGCTGCTACTGCTATTGCTTTAGGTCAAAATGAAGTTGCTCTTTATTTACAAGATATTATCCATCCTGTATTAGCTTGTTTTGGTGATCAAGATGCTGGTGTTAGATATTATGCTTGTGAAAGTCTGTACAATATTTCTAAAGTTGCCAAAGGTGAGATTTTACTATACTTCAATGAAATCTTCGATGTTTTATGCAAATTGGCAGCAGATTCTGAACCATCTGTTAAAAATGGTGCTGATTTATTAGATCGTTTAATTAAAGATATTGTTTGCGAGAAGGCAACTTCTTACGTTAGTATCATTCAACAGAACCCCGAACTGGAGTATAAAAATGCAACTCAAACAGTTTACAAAGACACTAATGGATTGACATTACAATTACAATCAAGTCAAGAACCAACTGCATTCTCGTTACCAAAATTCATACCATTACTAATGGAAAGAATCAACACAATAGACCCATTCACTAGAGTTTTCCTAGTTTCTTGGATCACTTTATTGAACTCAGTTCCTGATTTAGAATTGGTTTCTTATTTACCTGCCTTTTTAGGTGGTCTACTAACATTTTTAAAAGATTCTCACAGTGATGTTAGAATTTTAACTCAATCTGCTCTAGATGTCTTTTTACATGAGATCAAAAGAGTTAGTGAAATAAAGAAATTGGTTAAAAAAGAAAAAAATGCTGCAGTTGCAGCAAAGGAACATTTTGAAAAAGATTCAAGACTACAAAATAGTATTACCATAACAGATATTGAATCTAATAAAGAGAATAGTAATCTTGATAGTGAAAAATCAGTCGTTGTTGATCATAAAGATGGCCAAACTTCAGAAATCAAAGAATATAGTCCCTCAGTCGAAGAAGAAACTAGAGAAATTGGTAAAGAAAGTCATAACGGTGAAATTTATGTACCTGGTCAAGATATTCATCTTGATTATCCAAAAATCATTGAGATATTAATTTCATTCATCGATTTAATTGATGAAAAAACTCAACTAGTTGTTTTAACTTGGTTAGAAACGTTATTAGAAATCTCTCCACAAAGTTTTATCCCATATTTACCAAAATTATTATCAGTTTTGTTAACTTCAATGTCAAATCAAGAAAGTGGCTCATTATCACAGGAAAGTTCAAAAGGATTAAATGATAAATTATTAACTTTCATCTCAGATTTAACTCCACAAAATGAAAAAAGATTAGATTACAAAATGACAATCAACACTCTAACATTAAATTTTTTGAATGAAAATGAAATCACTAAAGTTTCAACTTTAGACTGGTTGAAAATGTTACATCAAAAATCTCCAAAACAATTACTTGAACATAATGATACATTTACAACTTTATTGAAAGCATTATCTGATTCAAGCGAAGAAGTTATTTATAGAGATTTACAATTAATTAGTGAAATCTCTTATGAAAGTGATGATGATACATTTCAAATATTTATGAATAACTTACTAGATCTATTTAAAAATGATCCAAAATTATTAGAAACAAGAGGGAATTTTATTTTAAGAAGATTATGCATATCATTAGATTCAGTTAGAGTTTATCAAACGTTAGCTAAAGTTTTAGAAAAAGAAGATGATTCAACTTTTGTGGGTATTTTAATTCAAATTTTAAATAATAACTTTATTACTGCTCCTGAATTATCTGGATTAAGGAAAAGACTAAGAAATTTAGAAGATAAAGATGATTGGGAGTTTTTTTCAACTTTATTCAGAGCCTGGTCAAGTAATGCTCCTGCAACTTTGGCTTTATGTTTATTAGCTCAATCTTATGAATTGGCTTATTCTGTTTTACAAATATTTGTTGATTTTGAAATAACTGTTAATGTTTTAGTTCAAATTGATATATTAGTTCAACTATTAGAATCACCTGTCTTCACAAGGGTAAGATTACAACTGTTAGAACCTGAAAAATATCCGTATTTATATAAATGTCTATATGGTATCTTAATGTTATTACCACAGTCAACTGCCTTCACTACGTTGAAAAACAGATTAAGTAGTGTTAGTGTTATTAATACATTTGCCAATAATTCTAACCTTAATGAAGTTAATTCATCAAGCACATCAATTTCAGTTTCACATTCTGCAAGTTCATTAGCTAAAAGAGATTTTAAATGGGCAGAACTATTACAAAGATTTAGAAAAGTTCAAAGAGATCAAGAAACTTCCTTATTGAAAAATAGAACTAGTTTAACAAAAGAGAGAAAATTGCCGAAATATTCAAATACACCAATGAATGAGATTGATGATCCTTTGAATGAACCAACTTCACTAAATAATAAAGAAAAAAAGAAAACTCAAGCAAGCGAGTTAAAATCTGCAGTTCGAAAATTATCAGGTAGATCGTTCGTATTGAAAGGGTTTGGTGGTGATAGTAAATAGTTACAATAAAGTTGTAATGTAAATGCATGATTGTAAATGATATTTTAAAATTGGAATAAATCACAATGTAGTATCTCTGTAATGTGGTTGGAAATTACCTTTTTTAACATCACGAACAACATTTTTACTCTTCAATCTATTTTCAGTCAATTGAGTCGCCTTTTCATATTTATTATGTTCTTGTAAAGTTAATCCACCAGCGACTCTTCTGTCTGCATTTGCTAGAGTTAATTGACCTTGTGTTGGATCTGCTGGGGACTGAATACGTTGTCTATATACTCTTTGAAGGGATCTATGACCCAATCTTTGTCCATTTGGTAAATTTAACTGTGCATCAATAGGATCAATTGTGGCGATTGTATAATTCCCATTTATTTCATCATCATCACTGTTATATTCTTCTTTCTGTTCATCATCTTCAATGATGTTGATTTCATCATTATGATTTGAAAAACCAACTTTTTTAGTAGTCTTAGCAGAATTAACTTCTGAGTTAATTGAAGAGAAATCATAAAATTTAGAAAATTCAGATCTTTCTTGTTTGGTTTCAAACGGTAAACGACAATGACCTTTTGCGATTACATGATTTCTAATACTTTCTAAATTTTTACCTTTGAAACTGCAACATAAACATTCATTATCCAAAACGATAATATTGATCAAGTACTCTAATAGCCCCTTTAAATCCTTTAAGTATGACCTCTCAGGGATGTATAACCCATGTCTCTTGAACATATGAGTGACATTGACTTCTAAATCATCATGAGGGATACCACAATAAATACATGAAGTTATTGGCTGGATTGATGTTTCATAGTTATCAGGATCATCATCATCATTATGATGTCCAGTTTTTTCATCATTATCATTATTGTTCTCAGATTGTAAATCTTGATAATCATCATCAAAATTACTGTGAGTTTCAGCTTCTGAACCAGTTTCAAAATTACTTTCTAAATCAGAATGGGTACCAGCTTGACTATAAACAGATTCACCTAATGAGAAGCGCGAAACACCACTGATAACAGTACTTGCAGGTGAAGAATCTCTAGCATGGCCATTGTTTGGAATTTGCCTTCCTCTTAATTGATGGATATGTAAACTATGCTTATTGATGTTATTTGTAGTTTGTTTTGAACTGACTTCAGGCAACACTTTGAATCCAAATTCATCGAATTTCTCATCGTAGTGTTTAGATTGATTGACCTTCTCAGCAAACATAGCAGCATCAACTGCTGTTAAACCAGCTACTCTTCTCTTTAAATTATATCTATGCCAATCTGTTTTCATATGATACCGTTGAGCATCTGAATCTAAGAACTGAATGACACATGAGTTACACTTGAAATGAGCTGATGACATGGTTATATTAAAATTGAGATGTTGTAGGTAAACAAGTTCATCATTCATGAGCTTTATCTAAGAAATGCTTCAGAAAACGGTGGCGGCACACACAGAGATTCTTAAGTAGGTTCTCCACCATAGCTGCTACAAGTTTTGATGATCCAACTGAAGGAATCAAGTTTCAACAATTAGAAAAAAGATACTTTGAATATGGTGATATGGGGTTCTCAGCTTATCATTCAGATCCTGATTATGACAATGTCTCTGTTTAAATTATCATAATCTTCTTTCAATAAAAAGACCAAACTACACTACTAAAAGCTATTTAATTTTTTCTTTAAATTAAAACCATTTTAAACAAACGAAAGCACCATATAAGTCATATAATAAGATCCCTTTGAAACTATCATAATATTTAAAATTCAATGCTAAAAAAACCTTTTCTTTAATATAGTAACTTTACAAACAATATGACAAAGTTGGCTTTTCTAACGGTATTTGTTGAAGCCAATATCTTTAGCTTTTTCTCTGAAACATTGACGACATAAGTTTAAACCGTATTTTCTGATTAAACCAGAGTGTGATGAACAAACTCTACATTGACGGCCACCTTTACCGTTACTTCTTGGGTGTGAGAACCAGACATTTTCGTGAGCCATTTTGCTATTATTTGTAGTTAGTATGCATATTTCGATAGTTGATGGGTTCCCTTGAATGGTGATTGCGTATTTTGAGAAGAGTAAGAGGAATCGATTGGTATTTGATTTTTAATCTTTAAATATGTTCTTATAATAAAATTGGCTTTGATGCTGTATCATTGCATAGCTCATTATTCTTGTTCTAATTTTGAGATGTAGCTTGATCGTTGATGACATTGTTGTATGGTATCCATTAATTGTTTACTGTTATCAAAAAATATAATTATATAATTATAACTTGACATACTTGTTGTACAGATTCACATCTCTCCATTTTGTTTTCTAATATATTACATGACGGTGTACCCTTCTCTAGCTTCATTCATACACACAAGATCCTGGGTTTATGAGTCCACTTACATTAATGTGTTGTCTTAATTATACTGATGTGTTCTTGAAAGTGTTCTTAGACAGTAATAATTTTAACGAAATTCAATGCGACAATTTTTAAATGTGTGTCTCTAACCGGACTTACATAAGAGGGACCACAGGCAAAATAAAAAAATCCACGCAAATCTGATACCAAATCCGGGATTTTCACTGTCACAAAATCTCCTGGTGGCAAAAGCCCTACATACATGCACATGACTAGCGGATAGCCCTTAGATGAAAATTTTACTATTTAAAAAAAAAAATTAATCTTTCAATCTTTGAGCTTTATATCTTTTTCCTTTCTTTAATCAAAAAGTTAATTATGGAAGCATTTGCCACGATGAGTTTACATTTCCTAAGTAATTTCATTGCCATTACACGGGACCGCAATCCCAATAATGTTCGCATCCTAGAATAATCAATTATATCCTCGATAGGAAGTTTGGAATTCGTTAGTCTCTAACAAAGGCGATGAACTTTGAATGTCGATGACGGGATACATCCTTTTTTTTTGTATATTTGCTCCTTTATATTGTAGTACAGCTACTGTTCTATATCATCCAGAACTCAGAATTTATGATTATGTGGTTTCGTATAGTGGTATTGTTGTTTAAATTTTTTTCTTAAGCCTTGAGCAAAGATTGCATATTTAGAGGATGAAAGTTGTGTTATAAAATTTCAGAATATAAATCCTATTCATAACTCACGTTATTCAATTCGCAACTATAAAATCAAACATATAAAAAACATGTAACTTCTGAAGTGTGTTTTTATGATTTATTAATTTGGCAATTGATTGATCTAAAACAGAAATCTTCTCGCTTGTTGATAACCCAGAATTGATATCGATATGAATATTTGATAGTAAAAGTTCTATTTCATTGAATTTATAAGCTGGGTACAATCTGTTTGAATTTAACAATTTAACTCTAATAACATCTGATTGATCCTAAAATGGAATAAACGTATGAAATTGATTCTGTAATTTATCTGGGAAGAAATTAACTTTATTTATGAAACTTCCACCATCATAGAAATATGATAATGGGACACCTAATAAATCTTTCAACAATTTGTTTAATTCTTCATTCTTTGAGCAGTTTTCATCTCCCTTAATGGTAATTCGAGGATCGTTTTCAGATGAATACGATCTGATCAAATCACTAAATCCATGTTCTGATTCTTTCTTAAATTCCAACAAAACTCTAACAATTTTTAGAGAACTCAAATGTTTGTAAATTAGTCTCATAAAGATCAGTCCAAATCAACAGAGATTGAGATTAATCGAATAAATTAAGCTGGAAATTCGAACAAAGGGTATTAATACAATGGAATTTCAAAATGTTTCACTAAAAAGGCGATGAAGAATTAAAAAAGTTTTACGTTTTTTTATAGAAATCTAATCGAATAAAAAAGACATCAAGAGATGAAGATTCATGAGTCTGATGAGATATATCTTTAAATGGATAACTATATAACAACACTTATATATGAGCCTATAACTTTGAACTAAAACCACTAGTATCAAGATCTTCAACAGGTTGAGGAGAAGGAGTAATGTATAATGATCCTTTAAATATGCCGTAATCAACAATTGGTTCACCTGTTGGGAAGCCTTCAATAACAGAAGCATCAGTGTTACCTTTTGCGTGTAAGTTGATTATCAGTTTGGAATTTTGCGGGTTCAAAATATAGTCTTGATATAATTTGAGAATTTCTTCCTTCGTAATAGATTTAATGATTTCTGCATCAATTTCATGTTGTAGGAAATCGTAATAACCAGATGCTATACGTCTAAAGAATCTGCTATTTTCTTCACCAAGATTCTTCAAGACCTGTAATTTTTTATTGATTAAGGCTTCTTTATTTTTCTCAAAATCTTCATCAGATAACTCTTTTAATGTGTCTATAAAGCTATTCAAAAAATTAAAAATTCTTGATTCTAAAAATGCTGGATTTTTTTCACTTTGAATGATAATTCTGAAACCAAATGTGGTTCTTGAGTCTAAAACACCACTGAAAACAACATATCCTAATTGTTCTTTTGTACGTAATACATCAAACGCAGGTTCTTTGATTAATTGACCTAATAATTCGGCTTCAGTGAGTAATCTTTCGTTAGTTTGTTCGCCAATTTGAACAAAATATTGAATACAGGAATTTATATTCTTTTCATCTGGTAAGACTTTATCTAATTTGAAAGTTTTATTGTAAGGTAATAAAAATGATCTAGGTTTTGAATTTTGGGAATTCGATAAAGGTTGAAAATTGATTGAGTTTTCAACAATTTTAATAATTTCATTAGCTTCAACTTTATGATAATTACCAGTGATCAAACCTTCAACAAAAGCTTGTTTAAAAATAAGTGGAATGAAAGTTTCTAAATCTTTAAATTCAAGAGTTTCTAATACCGTTAATTTTTCTTCTGTTGACCAAGAATGCTCATTAATCAAAGAGGAAAAAATACCAGTGACCAAATTATAAGGAGGATTATAGAAATGATTTTTATAAGCTCTCAAAGTTTTATCTTTGATTAAATTGAATCTTTCTTCTTGTGCTTCGAATGAATTGATCTTATTTAGAACAGTTTCTAATAAAACTGGTGATTTTTCGTTATAACCAGACACACTTAAGATCAAACCTTCTTTACTGATAGAATAATCAAATTTCAATCCTGCTAATTCAGCTTGGTATGAAGTATCAGTCAATGAATCTCTGACTAATTCGGTATATAATGCAGTTAAAACGAAATTAACAGGTGTAGAAACAGTTGTTGGTAATTTTAATAGTAATTGAATGTAACCTTTTGGAACCCAAAATTGATCATCTTTTTTGAACCAAAATCTATATTTTTCATTGTTTTTCAATAATGTTGGTTTTTTAGAAGGTGAAACATTTTCTAATTTTTCAACATCAAACTTAGTTGGAATAAATTGATTTGGATTTGGTAAATATAATTTTGGATTAAAATCAACATTTTTCAATTTATTCAATAACTCAGATGATATATCATCAATGGAATAATCTGTGCCATACCAATGTTCTTTCAAATTGGTTTCAATGTTTTGAGAAATTAACGTAACTCTTAAATTATTAACATTTAAAGCATCACCAAATTCAGAAATTAGTTTAGAGTCATACCTTTGTAGAACACTTTTACTTAAAATATATTTATCTGGAATGAAAGTTTTTTGTAGATCTTTAGCTAATTTTGAAACACTGGCAGATGGTGAGGCTTTTTGTCTAAATTTGAAATTCATTTCACTAACTTCTCTTAATTCTTCAAATGCATATTCCTGTGGTCCCGAAGTTTTCAATAATTTGAGATATTGGAATACAGAAATTAAAATTTCTTCATAGTTCTTCAAACCAGCTTCAGTTAAATCAATGTCAATACCAAAATCAGCATTATTTTCAGAAATTGTATAACCTCCTGAACTTAAACCATCGGCTAAACCTAGTTCTTTTAAGTATGCGAATAACGAACCATCACCTTCATGACCAATCAAATGACTATAATAATGAGAAGATTGGACATCCCAATGTTTTTCATGATCAGGAACAACAAATGAAATACTTAACTTATTTTTAGCCATGATTGGTTTTGCCTTAATTAATTTTTTCAACTCCTTTGAAGTGAATACAGAACCCTCAAATTTTGGTTTTGGAGTGTTATAATTTGGAACTGAGGTAAATTTTTCTGAAACCCATTTTTCTAAAGTTGACAAATCTTCTCTACCGATAACAGCTAATTTCATCAAGTTTGAGGAATATGAATCCTTATAAAATCTTAACAATTCCTCTCTAACATCAATTCCTTTGGATTCGGGTTCAGTGCCCAAAGTGAATAGATTACCAGTTGAGAATTTATGATAAGGATGTTGATAATTTGATAAACTTTTATTTAACTGATATAATCTCCAAGTATCATTTTGTAAATTTTTCTTATTTTCAGAATCGACTGCTCTGATTTCACGATCTTTACAAGAAGGATCAAATAAAGGCTCAATAAAAAATTGAGCAAATCTATCTAAAGCACCTTCCAAATACTGATGATTAACTTCAAAATAATAATTAGTGTCTTCAGAAGCGGTGTAAGCATTCGAATGACCACCGTGATTTGATAAATAAGAAGAGTATTCATTTTCACTTGGGTATTTTTTAGTACCCATGAATAATAAATGTTCACAAAAATGAGCTAAACCAGGTAAATGTTCATAATCACTAAAAGCACCAACGTTGACATCTAAGGCAGCTGCAGACTTATCAGTTTTTGGATCACTGATTAATAAAGCAGTCAACCCATTACTTAAAGTGATGAGTTTGTATTCTCTGTCATCAAGATCAGGTTTTTCGATTCCGTTTGAAGTATTGAAAGTCATTTTATTTCTGACTTGTATGAAGTTATACGATTTTATAGAATTGCTTTGAAATGAAGTACTTGAACTGGTTAGATGGTTGTAAAGAAGCGACAGACGACGGACACAAATGTTCATATAATGACGTAAAGGCAGGTGAGACTAAACGAAAATACAAGCTGATTATAATGAATTTATAAAACCACTACTGTTGATAAGTTTTGATCCGAAATTGAAATCCGAAATTAAGAAACCCATCTCCTCGTAACCATAAAATAATCTGATTTATTACTGAAAAAAGGAAATTTGTCCAATTAGGAAATCCAACAAAAAGTTTTATTTTTAGATCGAGACATTTTTCTTTTTTTGGAACTGAAACTAATAGAAATTCTTTAATTCTTTACTTGTTTATTTCCTATTCAAACTGATCAAATAATGAGAACTTTAACATTTAGTTTAGCAGCAATCGCTTTATTGACCACTCAAGTCATCGCTACCCCTCCAGCTTGTTTATTAGCCTGTGTTGCACAAGTTTCTAAGGCTTCCTCCCAATGTACAACCTTGAATCAAATTTCTTGCATTTGCGAAAATGAATCTTCTGAAATCAAATCATGTCTTGATTCAATCTGTCCAAATGGTAATGGTGATGCTGCTTGGTCTGCTTTCAAATCTGATTGTTCAGGTGTTAATGCAAATGTTGATGTTTCAAGTTCATCACATTCCTCTTCTTCATCTGCTGTTTCCTCTTCCTCTTCTTCACCATCATCTTCAGCTGCTCCTTCCACTACCTCATCAACCACATCCTCAGCTGTTCCATCAACTAGTTCAACTTCGACTTCTTCCACTTCTGTAACCACTTCCACAACTAGCGTTGCTCCTGAATCTACCACCGCTTCTGCTAGTAGCTCAGCATCTACCACTTTCAGTGTCAGTGCACAAACTGACGAAGCTTTCAACTTAAAAGCTCCATTAGGAGCGTTAGCTGTTGTTGGTGCATTTGGTTTATTATTATAAATATTTTGATAGATAAACTTTTAGGAATGACTTGAAATTAAAGAATCTCATTTCTCATTTTATAAGTTATTAGTTTTATATCTCTTAGGATACCCTCTTATTATTATACACGGTTCGGTTATGGTTAAACCTGTGTAGTTAGGTCTTTCATCTGTTTATGTTAATATTAAACAAACTAGTGGTATGTCATTCAGTATCCTTCTTAAAAAAAAACATGAAAAATTTAGTTTCGGAGATGCTTCATTAACATCTATAGTCAGATAAGAGAGATGCACTTGAAAGCAGTCGTATTATCTTGTCAGATAAGGACATTTTCAACATCTACAAAGTCTCTGTTCTTTGGGAAATTAGGAAATCAGTTAGCTGCAACCAAACCAAAAGATTTTGTTGTTGAAGCACTGAACAAACCAATTGGGTTCACTACCAAACCAAAAGTTGAAGACAATAAAGGTGATGAGAGATCAATTTATAAAAAATACAAAGATTTCTTAGATCCAGTTAAGAACAAAGAAAGACAAGCTGAGTTAGAGAAAGAAATCTCGAAATCAGGTATGTATAATGTTTATACCTACCGTAAAACAAATGGTAAATTTTTCATCTCACCTTCATCTTACTGGAAAGCTGAAAGTTCATTATACTTTCCAAACTTCTATGGTGAGACTTTGAACAGTTCAGAATTGAAACCAACATTATCACAAACTGAAGGTAAAATTAATATAATTAGAGTATATACTTCTCAAACTGGTGAAATTGCATCAAGATCATTTTTTAAAACTTCAGAAAATGATTACTTGAACCCAGAAGGGTATGATAAATTTCTTGAATTATTCCCTCATTCACAAATTGTTGATTTTAATATAACTGAAAATGCAACAAAAGCATTCTTTATTAAAATTTCCAAAAGTGGTTTGAAAAAAATTACACACAAATCAAGACATGATAAATATTTCATCATTCCTAGAAAGAACACTTCTTTAGAATTGAGAGAACAAATCCATATGGACAATACATATGGTGGTTTCATTTATGTTTTAGACCATGAAAGTAGAATTAGATGGTGTGCTTGTGGTGATGCAAGCGATGCTGAAAGAAATTTATTGTGGAGAACAGTCAGAGGTCTAGAAAGAGAATATAAAGCTTTGTTTCCTGAAAAGTAAAAGAAGATAAATAACTTGTAAATAAAAGACTTGTGTGGTTTAAATTGTAATCAAGTAATTTTGTTAATGGTACTATTGTAGATTTACTCCAGAACTTGAAGTTTGACCCCGAAGATTATTATTCAATTAAACTAAAAAAAAAAAAACATTCCATATTGTATTCTTTTAATTCACAAACAGCATCAATAATGCTCTCCAGATGCATGATCAACACTCCAGTAACGACAAAACTAATCTATTCTTCTTTAAGAACATTGAGTACCTCTCAACTGTTCAGAAATTCTACTAAAAACCAGGCAAAAAATCCTTCACAACAACATAACAAAAAAGAACAACCCTCGTTACATGTAAGTTAAAACGTTAAATTTATCCATTATTTTTCATATTAACTTTTGTATCAGGCTATGTTTTACAGAGTTTATGGTATGCCATTAGTTAAAGTTCTAACAGTTACATTCGGTACTTATTATGGGTTAATGGGGTTATGGCAATTGTTAGAATGGCAAGAACAAACAGAACCAAAAGGAACTTAAAACTACATAATTCAATCAAACATATTATATATATTATATCTGTGAACTTATGACCAGCATTTCCCTTGCTATGTAACGTTAAATAAACAATAAATGTAAACTTGTATATAAAAAAAAAATGATCATGACAACATTATGTTATGAGTTTAAAACATAAAGTACTTATAATTATTATAAAAAGGATAAACAACAATTCAATTGTTAGAATATCTTCTAATTTTATTGAAAAACGCTGATTTCTGTCGAAAAAAGGGTTTAAGCTTGAGCATCAACTTGAGATTTCAATCTTTTGGCCACAGCATCTAAAAATTCAGTTGTTGTAACATAAGATTCTCTATCAGTTCTACCTGTGGCTAAAGCTAAATCTTTAGTCATGATACCATCTTCTTGAACGGTATCTAAAGTAGCTTTTTCTAATAAATTAGCGAATTCAACAACATCATTAGTACCATCTAATCTACCTCTTTGAGCTAAACCTCTTGACCAAGCGAAAATAGATGCAATTGAATTTGTGGAAGTTTCTTTACCTTGTTGATGTTGTCTGTAATGTCTAGTGACAGTGCCATGTGCAGCTTCAGATTCAAAAGCTTTACCATCTGGGGTAACTAAAACAGAAGTCATCAGACCCAATGAACCGAAACCTTGAGCAACAATATCAGATTGGACATCACCATCGTAATTTTTCAAAGCCATAATGAAACCACCTTTAGATTTGACCATTTGAGCAACCATATCATCGATTAATCTATGTTCGTAGTAGATTCCCAATTTTTCAAATTCTGATTTATATTCTTCATCATAAATTTTTTGGAAAATATCTTTAAATCTACCATCATATTGTTTCAAGATGGTGTTTTTAGTAGATAAGAATAAGTTCAACTTCTTAGTGATTGCCAATTTGAATGAAGAATGAGCAAAACCGGTAATTGATTCATCAGTATTATACATGGCTAAACCAACACCAGAACTTTTATAATCATAAACTTTTAAAGTTTTTGCTTCGGAACCATCAGTTGGAGTGTAAACTAATTCTAATTTACCAGGACCTGGAACAATCAAATCGGTAGCTTTATATTGATCACCATGTGCATGTCTACCAATAATGATTGGTTTTTCCCAACCAGGAACTAATCTTGGAATTCTTGGGATAACAATAGGTTCTCTAAAGACAGTACCACCTAAAATGTTTCTAATAGTACCATTTGGAGATTTCCACATTTTTTTCAAACCGAATTCTTCAACTCTTTGTTCATCTGGAGTAATTGTAGCACATTTAATACCAACACCATATTTTTTAATGGCATTAGCAGAATCAATAGTAATTTGATCATTGGTTGCATCTCTTGCCTGGATACCTAAATCGTAATATTTTAACTCAACGTCTAAGTATGGTAAAATAAGTTTATCTTTGATTCTTTGCCAAATGATTCTTGTCATTTCATCACCATCTAATTCAACAATAGGAGTTTTAACTTTAATTTTATCTAACTCAATTCTTGATGAAGAAAATTGACGATAAGCTGCAAAAGAGTTGGAGTTGAAATGAGTAGCTCTGAGAGCTGATCTCATTGAGTAGTTTAAACGTAACATTGGTGTTCGATTGTGTACTAATTTTTGAGTAGTAGTGATACTCTGAAAGAAACAAAAAAAAAAAAAAAAAAGCTTCATATAAAACAAAATTCGGAAGCGGCGCTCGCACTTCTCAGGTCCGATAAAACTCCGGAACCGGGGAAAAGACGTCAAGATGTTTGGATGTTGGTGGGCTCCGGTGCATGAACCGCGAATTTTATTTTTGGCACATTTTATTTTTTTTTTTACTTTTTACAAATTTAATTTTCGTATTTGTTGATAAATTTTAACATTCAGCGGCTCTTTGAATTATTCAATGAATGAACTGGTAGATTTATTTCTACCGTTTGTCAGTTGCAGCGTCTGCCATGGAAGTCAAAAGACGAAAGAGTTATTCCTCACTTCCTGTGCTCATATTCTATGTAAAGATCACATCAATAGTATACAATGATACCTTTAAAATATTCTTATTGTTGATCTTTTTGTCACTTATTAACACTTTTTTTGAGAAGATATATCTTCATCATCCAGATCTGCTAGCTGTACTGCTTGTGGACATGAAAACGTTACAGTTGTCAAGCTAGACCAAAGAATTCCTTCAGATATACGCCCATTTTTGACTCCATTTCCTAAACAGATTGAACAATTCTTTGCTGTTGCTCAATTTCAATACGTGGGTATGATGGAAAGAATTCAATATCAAGATACCACCATTAATAGACTTTCGCTGAAAATGAACAAACAGAAACAATTACTCCTAACAGCAAAGGAAAGAGTAAATGAAGTTGAAAACTTAGAACTTAAAATCAAAGAATTACAAAATGAAGTTAATTTTTGGAAATCTAAGGCTTTATCCAATAATTCATTGAACCAGTTCAATCAATTATCGAAAACAAGACATTTACCTCAGTTAAGACCAAACACTATAGATTTAACGTTAAATGACTCCTTTGATAGCGATTTAAGTAAAGGAAATGTGGATACTTCAAGTAGAGGTACAATTCCAGATACTTTTTTTCAACAAATTAAAAAATCTTCAGCTCAAAAGTCTTCCATGAACAATGTTTATGTTCCACCTTATAATGATAAAACACATTTGCAGAATTATTATCAGCCATCTGATCTATCTTTAGAATTTGGTAAATCTAAAATTGCAGAATCCACAAATATTCACAACAGTACAGCAAACTCACCATTGCAAAAAAATTTACCACTTGGAAATAGAATTCATCCTGTTATGAATAGACGCAGTGGGACAGATACAAGAAACTCTAGCTCAAATGCCAATGGATATTCTAACCAATCCCCTAACTCCTCATTTAAATCAAATTCATTTGAATTTTTAAATCAACAAAGAGCTAACTTCCAAAATGATTTTAATTTACCTTATCAAAAATCAACACCATTAAGTTCAAATTTAGGTCTTTCCAAAGAATCATCAAAAAGTAATAGAAATACAAAACAAAGAGCATCAACATCACAAATAGCCCAACGATTATCAGCTCATATGAAGATAGGATCATTACAATCTTCGGCTAGATCTTCAACTGGAAATGCGAAATCCTTGATTAGACCAGGATCTTCTTTCGGAAATAGTCTAAATCGTTTTAGAAACTGAATATAATCATATCTTTAGCCCTATGTATAAAATAAAAAAAATCAGCTCTAAGTGTCAAAAGTTTAACACTGTATTTCAATAACTCAAGGGTCACGATATCGATATGCCAAATGTCACTTCAGGTACTCAAAATTCAAATACATTTGACTAAAAATTCACGGTTTTAGAGAGTCAAAATACTTGAGCTGATATGGTTTTATGCATGTTTCTATACCAAAGTTTTATCTACATTGAAATCTGACCTATGTTTTAAATATAAACTATTACAGAGGAGATTAACCCATAATGACTTCCTTCAACTTGGTTTTTATATCTTTGAGTTTGAATACAGAACCCTCGCCATTTTCGTCTCCTTCTTTAGCTGGATCAATCCATTCTGCATCTGAGAAGCTGATTAAATAAAATTTCCCATTGTTGATTGAAACATTATCCTTGTGAATTGATTTTATAATATTTATAT
>PPNJ02000012.1:0-278406 GCA_003707215.2 Phaffomyces thermotolerans | reverse complement strand
AAAAAAAAAAAAAAAAAAAAATCAAAAAATATAAATAACTGAATTATTTCCCTCAATTTATTATATTCTTTCTTTTGCTACTTCAACACATAAAAAAAAAAAAGAAAAGAAAAGAAAAAATGTCAACCACAATCGCAGTCTACGGAATCAATGGGTTCTTAGGTAAACCAATCATTGAAGGTTTATTATCAGAACCATTTATTTCCAAAATCAAAACTCCAATCAGATTAGTTACCGGTTCTGATAAAAAACCAATTGAATCTGATAAAGTCCAATACATCAATTACAAGGAATCATCCTTCACTGAAGCATTTAAAGACGTTGATGTTGTTATTAATTTAGGTAATGTTCCATTTTCACCATTGCAAGAAGTTTTAGATGCTGTTATTGCCAATAAAGTTAAATTATATATCCCTTCACAATTTGGTTGTGATTTACCAGCTGCTGAAAAAGTATTACCTGGCTTCATGGATATTAAAACTAAACATTCAAAAGCTGCTAGAGATGCAGGTATCAAAACTGTTGATTTAGCATCAACTTTCTTCTACGATGGTACCTTTGTTGGATTAGATCTTCCATTTTATCCAATCAATAAAGAAACTAACTCAGTTGAAATTATTGGTGATGAATCAGTTAAAGTCGATATTTCATATTTCAGAGATATTGGTTTATCAACTGCTGCAATTGCAACTTTTGATGATTATTCCAAATTACCAGATAATATCAGATTCTATTCAGATTCAATTACATTAGGTGATTTAATCGAAAAATATGAAACCACTAATAACGTTAAATTGAATAAAACTTATAAATCAATTGAATCTTTTGTTAATCCAATAAAGGAAGATTTTGCTACCAATGGTTTGAATTTCGATAAGTTTATCAATTATTTAACTGCTATCTCGGTTTCTGGTGACGGTTATGGTGCAGTTTTTGAATCTTCTAATGAAAGAGAATTAATCAATCCAAATGAATCTTTATTTAAATGGACAAAATTTTCTAAAAATTAGTTTACAATTAATTTGAAAAATAAAAAATTATTAAAAATATGTTTGATTAATTAATATTGTGTAATTTGAACGAGCAAGTTAATTTCAAAATTTTTAAAAAAAATTTAAATACTGTCCTTATATAGCAAATATTTCTGTTTGTACTTTGTTTAATTGAGTCCCTTTCCATGTAGTAATTTATTGATTGTTATAATATTGTTCCAGATTATAAATTGAAGTTGTTGGTGTAGTACCTTTTGGTTGTACCAGTATTGGGGTATTATAACTATTTTTCAAAACATTTAAATTATTCATCAAAACAGCATCATTTTGAATAGTGTTTTTATAATAATTTTTTTTGTTATTGTGATTATTAGTATTATTAGTATGATTGTCATTGTTATTATTGTTGTAATAGAATTGTTGTGTTGGAAATTTATTTTGAATATAATTATTTGCTTGAGCAGTACGTGAGTAATTGTTCTTGAAATTGTTATTATTGTTGTTGTGATCATTATAATTATAATTCTTCTTAATATGTTCCGGTTTTCTTTGGTTGTTATCGTTGTTGTTAGAATACGAAAATTCATTAGTTGACGTTGTATAGTTACTATAATTAGTATTATAACTATTTGGTGTAACCGGTGAATATTGGGTAGTGCTGCTTATAGTATTTTCAGGTGAAGTGAAGGTGTTATTATTAGAATCAATGTTGAAGTTTGGAGTTGTGTTGAAATTATTAGCTAAAGATGCTGAACTAGAGCTTGACGCAGGTGACACAATGTTCAATAATTTATTTAGCTGATTTGAATCCAATTCATTGAAACCTAAATTTTTTAGAATTGATACTTTATCAAATTTTATAGTTTTCTGTAAATCTAGTAAAGTTGAATCATCAATTTTTAAAAATTTATTAAACTCTTTATAATTTGAGTTTAATGGTTCATTCCATTCAACTATATAATCTTTTAACAAGTTTTGAATTAATGATTTTTCAATTGTAATTGCTTGTAATTTTGTTCCAATTTTGGTATGGAAATATAAATGATTCAATAGTGAAATTGAAATTTGTTGTAAGGTTAAATCTTGTTCACTAATTTTGTTGATAAATTTTAAAAATTTAAAGATCCCAAAAGTATCATATAATTCAAATATTTTTTCAAAAATTTCAAAAGTTTGTAGTTTTAAAACATTTGAAATTGATCTATAATCAAAAAATAATAATGACAATTTCTGATTATCGTTAAAATCATAAGATTTTGATTTTAATTCTTCAACAATCAAAAAATTTGTAAATAACGTAACATAGGTTTGATCTAATAATAAATCAGTGGTTTTGAATTTATTATTAATATCTTTAATGTTTAAATCATTAATCAGACCCAATTTTCTCTGATTCAAAATTTCATTAATAACGATTTTTTCGATAACACAATTATTTAAAATCAATGAATCAAATAACCTATTAAAATTTTTCAAATTTAATTGAGTTTTAGAATTTGTGTCATAAATTTCAAAATCTAAAAAGTTTGATCTTGGTAAAGGTGGAAATCTTCTAAAATTGATAGTTTCATTAAATGAATCTGGAGTTTGATTTTTAGAGTTGATTAGTTTTAATAATGATTTTTGAATAATAAAACCAACATTATTTTGAATAGCTTCAATAGAATAATAAGAACCTAACTCAACTAACGCGTCAACTTGTTTTTCAAGGTTGAAATGTTTCAATTGATAAAATAAAGAATTTTCTAAGCAAAATAATATTTGAAAGTCTTTTTGATAATCAATCTTTAGATTATGATCAATCACATCAAATAAAATTTTATATCTTGCAAAATCAGATGATTCGATAACATCTAAAATATCAGTATTTAGAATATGTTTTGTTAATGGTGAAATTTCATTTGAGTTAAAATTTAACACATGAGATAATTTGAAAAACATGTAATTTATAATAGATCTCAATTCTTTATTCTCCAATTGAATTTTTTGGAGAAGCTTGAACGTGTTGAAATTAGAAATTAAATTTAGAACCAAATCAGCACCATAATCAGTTGAAAGATACGATAAGATGACAGATAAGTTATCATAAATGGTTGTTGAATTGTTCAGTGAAATCAAATTTGAATGAATGATAACAATATCTTTTGAAATTTTCAATAATAATTCATTGGAATCAAAGGGGATTATTTGATCAATTAGTTCAGTTGACATTGGGACATTTTTCAAAATCTCAAATCTATTCAATAAAGCAATTGGACCTGGTGAGTATTTGATGTCTAAATTATCTTGTTCGATTGTATTTTCTAAAGTTTTTGACCATAACTTACCAAAGACTTCAAAGACTTCAACATTAGTAGAGCCATGATTAACTATGAAAAGTTTCATTAGTTCATTAAATAAAATCTCATTGAAATTTAAATGATAGATGAAGATTAATGTCAAAATTTTGATTAATCTTTTTGATTTTGAATAATTCAATTTGAATGAAAATGAGATAGTGATTAACAAAGGACTGATGAATGAACAATGTGATAACAACGAATTTTTGCTTGTAGTTGAAGATAGACTTCTCAAGACCTCAAGTGTTTCAATGTAATGATCTGAAATGAATTCAATAGTTTCAATAGTCATTCTATTTTTGATGATTTTATTGATTTTATCACTTGATATGAACAGGGATAAAATCTGTATAAAATTCAAAGAATCAGTTGATTTAATTTCGCTGAAATCACAAAGATGAAACATTTCAAGAATTAAATCCAAATGAGTGTTTGGATCTTCATCAACTCCATCATTAATTAATTTTAGTTTATTTATTGCGTCAACAAATTCTTTCAGTTTCGAGTCAGTGGCAACAGTTTCACAACTAAAATAAAACAGATTTTCAGTCTCCTTAATGATAGCCTTCCCATTATCTTTAGATTCAACTGATAATCGACACATCACTGTCTCAATTTGAGAACTCATATACGATCTTATCACCTGTCAAAAACACTTACCTGATATTATTTGCTAATGACTAAAAAAGCCCCCACACGCTAAAATCCACAGAACAAGATGGGCAGCAAATGAATATGACGACGAGTTTAAGTGAATATAAACTTCTTTTTGAATAAAATTTAACTGAAGCGCCCAGTTTGAATTGAAGTTTCCAGCTTTAAAAAATGAATTTCCCAAAGTGAAAAAGAAGTGCTGATTTTTTTTTTTTTTTTTTTTTCTTTTTATATAAAATTTTCCAGAGGATTTGAACGGAATTTCATTATTTTATATAAATTGAAACGATTTTGAAACAAAAAAAAAAATGAAGAAATTTATTAGAGAAAGAATTGGTGAGGTGTTTTGATTCTGTGGAAGACTAAATCATTCATAATCTATCAAACTCTCATTCATGGGGTCTAAGCGTACATCACTGAAAAATTGGTGTTGTTTTTTGTTTTATTTTCTATTTGATTTTTTTTTTTTTTTTTGTTCTTGATGTATCTCTGTTATTTCCTATTTCAGGAATTGCCCCAAACAGGGATAATATTAATTATTTATTTATGACGTCAGCGTTGAAATTAATAAATAGCAAAAAAAAAACAACAAACAAATAAATAAAGTGAAAATTAATAAAATTTATTAAGAAGTCTAGAAATATATATATAGATTTTTTTTATTTTTTCAATAATGAGAACTGCACTTTTAGTCATTGACATCCAAAACGATTTTTTACCTGGTGGTCCATTGGCCGTGAAAGGTGGGGATGAAATCATACAAGGATCAGTTGAATTATTAAGAGACTATGATTGGGATTCAATTATATTTAGTCAAGATTGGCATCCAAAGGATCATACATCATTCTCATCAAATCATCATAATACTAAAGATTTTGAACAAATTGAATTTCAATCGACAAAAGATCCTAATGTGAAGAGACTACAAACACTTTGGCCAAATCATTGTGTTCAACATACTTCAGGTGCTAATTTCCCAGATGAATTAACTAATACATTTAAAGACATTCATCATATCCCGAAAACTATTGTTCAAAAAGGTCAATTACAGGACCGTGATTATTATAGTGCCTTTAATGATGTTTGGGATGATCATCATACAGAATTAAATGATTTTTTACAAAAAAATCAAATTGATACAGTTGTTTTAATCGGATTAGCCTATGACTATTGTGTTAAGTTCACTGCAGAGTCTGCTGCAAAATTGGGTTATAAGACTTACGTTATTAAATCATTGAGTAAAGCTATCGAAGTTGATAAAATTGAAGAAATTGATCAGTACTATTTGAATTCAAAAGTTATTATCCTTAATGATGTTGGTGAACTAACTTTTGTTCCAAAGATCGAAAGAGACTAGTTATTGATTTATGCAAGGTTTTAATGAGGTTTATCGGTTTAAAATGGAGTTTTTGATAATACTATAATGTCAAAGTCATATCTTTATTCTTGTTTTGAAATATATAAAGAATAAAAATCAATTTAAGATGAAACGAAAATGATGTTGATTAAGAATTTTTTTTTTTTTTTTCTCATATATGTGTGTGTGATTTTGGTGTACTTTTATAATTGCTTTTTTATGTTTTCACGATTTGCTAAATATTTAGCGCAATATTCAATATGATCATCTGCAAAATAGTTGAAGTATTGAAAATATTCCCCACAAACTGTACAACAACCCAGACCTTGATTTGATTCTTCTTTATGATCAAACTTAAAGTGAAATGTTCTTAAATGTCTTTTCCAAACATCCATTCTAGTAAAAACATGTTTACCTTTATGATTTGGTAAGACTGTATGATAAGGACATTCAAATATCAAATTTTTATGACTTCTGATATGTTTTTTATAATCATTTTTTTTCTCAAATTTTTTATGACAATATTTCTGACTACATACTAATGGCTTTGATGATTGAATTGGAGTTGAAATTCTTTTGGAATATTTTCTAACTGAACCAAATTCTGATTTACTGCCATTTGACGTATACGTGGTATTTGTAAGTGAACTTAAAACATTTCTTGTTGAAAGTTTAGGTGTTTTAAATTTAGATTCATAAAACTGAATAGAATATTCATTTTCAAGAAGATCCTTTTCATCACAATCTTCCTCAGTTTCATCAGCATCAAAATTAAAATCTTCATTGTAATAAGAAGCAATATTATCATCATCTTTGTCATTATCTAAGCCTTCATCTTCTCTTAATTCATCAATCCCATTCAAATTTTCATTGTTGAACTGAATTAAAAGCAATTCTGGATCAAAATCAGGAAAAATATCACAAGTGCTCATAAATATTGTAGAATTGGATGTATCTTCATTTTTAATGTAACTTTGACTTAAATAAATAGGATCTATTTGTTTAGAAACCAAATTTGAATGGTTTTTATCTCCATAGATGTTAGTATTAAGACATGGATCATTGGAGTTTAATAATGGATAGTTGATTAAATCTTTATCAAGTTTGAAATCTGGGGAAGATGATATTGACATATTTGTTGGATTTGAAAATATAAAAAAAAATTATATCAACTATAAATTAATCACAAGTACTGAAATAATAGAAATAGAATTGACAAAATGCCTTTAAAGAAATATATTTATAATTCAAAACTAAAATCCACATTCAACTTTCTGTGAACCACAAACTGAAAACAAAATAAAAAAAAATACATCACAAAAACGAAATCAAAATAAAAAAAGTTACACAAAAAGAAATAAAAACTGGTCTTGAAGGGTTATCTATGGAAACAAATATTGATTATCCAATATGATGGATCATCGAATGAAAGCAGCATAGTAACAATTATTTATGAAGTCTTAAATTATCTGTACAGGAATTTCCCCATATTGAAGAAGCTCCAGTGTGTGATCATCACTAACTATCTTTCGTGACTTCGTCTCATGATTTAGCTCGTTACTAAATCAGCAGTTAGCAATTGTTTCTTTTTTAATGCAAATTACTATATCTTTAGTAATACTCGGACCGCAACTATTATTAATGTGCATGAACTTTTTTTTACTATTAAAGAAGAGCAATTTCCCTTATAATTATTTCACAATTAAGTCACTATAATCAAAGAAAAATGTCACAAGTTGGAGTATGTTTCAATTAGTCTCACTACATTTTCTATAGTCACTAACAATTGAATAGAAAACAGGTTTGAAAATTTTAGAATTTGCTAATAAAGATGGTGCTTTTAAAAGAAAAGCATCTGTATTTAGGGATTTGATTTCATCAAAACCAGGTAGTAAATTTCCTCCAGAAGCTGGAAGATATCATTTATACATCTCATTAGCATGTCCTTGGGCATGTCGTGTTCTAATCTATTTGTCAACAAAGGGTTTGATCAAAGATTTTAATCCAAAAACTTCAGCAATTGCTAAAGATTCAATTATTGGATTAAGTGTCGTTCATTGGCATATGGATTCCAATGGTTGGAGGTTCCCAAGTGAAGGTGATCAAGTTCCTGGTGCAACCAAAGATCATCTATATGATTCTAAAAGAATTAAGGAGATTTATTATAAAGCAGACCCTGGCTATGAAGGTAGATTTACTGTTCCTGTCTTGTGGGATACTAAAACTGAATCTATTGTCAATAATGAAAGTTCTGAAATCATTAGATTTTTAAACACTGAATTCAATGATTTCATCAAAGATCCAAAACAAAAGGAATTGAATTATTATCCAGAGGAATTACAATCTAAAATTGATGAAATGAATGAATTAACTTACGAAAATATCAATAATGCTGTTTATAAATCTGGATTTGCTACAAAGCAAGAAGTTTATGAAGCTGAAGTCAAGAATTTATTTAATCATTTAGATAAAGTTGAATCAATTTTAAAAGAGAATAACTCTAATGGTATCAAATATTTATTATCGAACGAATTGACAGAAGCAGATATCAGATTGTTTACAACAATCATCAGATTTGATCCTGTTTACGTTCAACATTTTAAATGTAATTTAGGTGATATTCGTCATGATTATCCATTTTTACATGACTGGGTCAGAGATATTTACTGGAATCATCCATTGATCAAAGACACTGTTAATTTTGATCATATCAAATTCCATTACACCAAATCTCATATTGCTATTAATCCTCATGGTATTACTCCATTAGGTCCAATTCCTAATATTTTACCATTATCTAAGTAAGTCTTTTTTAATGTTTTAAGTATATTTGAAGAAAAAAAAATTACTGTAAAAAAAAAAAACGAAAAATCCAACTTTTAATCTTGTCAGATAAAAATGTTGAGATCAAGTATATTGAAAAATTCAAGGGCTTTATATAGCACAGCTAGTAGTATGTACTATTTATTTTATTCACGAATTAGACTTTAATACTAAACAATTGAAGAACTTCCATCTCCATCACAAATTGAATTGAAAGTTGGCTTAATAAAAGAATGTCAAAGACATCCAAATGCTGATAAATTATATGTCAGTCAAATAATCACCTCATTATCTAAATCAGAAGAAACTCAAGATGAAATATTAACAGTATGTAGTGGATTAGTCAATTATCTTCCAAGAGAACATTTATTGAATAAGAAAGTTATACTAGTTACCAATTTAAAACCATCAAAAATGAGAGGAGTTAAATCAGAAGCTATGCTATTAGCTGCTGATCGTGCAATTAATGAGAGTAATATTGAAGTAGAGATAGTTTCACCTCCAGTTGATTCAGAAATTGGTGAAGTTTTACAGTTTGAAGGGTTTGAAAGTAATGAAAAGAAGAATAGATTAAAATCTAAAGTTTGGGAACAATTACAAAAAAATCTGAAAACAAATAAAGATGGTGTTGTTGTGTTTATAGATGATGATAACGTGGAACATAAATTGATTTCAAATAATTCTTCAAATGCTTTTGTTGAGAAATTGTTTGGTTGTGATGTTAGATGAAGTTATGTGTCAATAATGAAATGGACTTGTAAATAGTGAACTACACTCACAGTGATATATATGTGATAAGCTGTTCAGTATTTATATATATATAATGTCAATGATCAAATTTTCATTAATTTCTCCAAAATTTACTATAGTGTAATACACCAAAGATATATTTCCTTTTGTAATCTATATTCTGTGTATTTCCATATATTTTTATGATAAAGAAAAAACGAAAAGGGTATATACCCACATGATGGAATTATTCATCTCCGTATCATTTTACATCCAAATAAAAAAAAATTTGAAAAAATAAAAAAAAAAAAAGGCAGTCCAATATCTCTCACTATTAATTTTATACTAGTAACAATTACAAGGACTCAAGTCAATCATTTCCATTTAATTCTCCCTTCACTTCTGCTGGTTTCCCACACGTTTTTTTTTTTTTTTTTTTTTTTTTTTTTTTTTTTTTTTTTTTTTTTTTTTTTTTTTTTTTTTTTTTTTTTTTTTTTTTTTTTTTTTTTTTTTTTGTCGCTTCTGGTTGAAGAAAAAAAAATGTGTGAAAAATTCGAGTGAAAAATTATCGAAAATAATCATTTTAAACCTAATAGGAAAGTGTACTGTTCAACTCAGTTCTTTCAACTCGACTTCTATTAGAATTCCATTACAATTACAATTGCTCTAATTGTTTTTTTTTTGTCAACAAATTTTTTGTTTATCCAATTTTTGATCCCACTTTCAACCCACAAATTCAGTTCCATTCCCTTAAAAATCACTAATTCAGTCCATATCACACTCACTCATAAACTACATTTATAATGGTAATGCAATACATGGGCCCTTGGGTTCCTCCATTCTTAAGAGCAGTTAATACCCATCTTGAATCAGCCCCATTCGTTTCATTTTCATTTGCAACTGTTGATGAATTTGGCTCACCAAAAGTTAGAACTTGTATATATAGAGGCTTCTTATTCGATGATAAAAAGACAAACATATTGACATTAACCACTGATATAAGGATGGAAAAATATCAACATTTATTGAAGAATTCTAAATTTGAAGCATGTTTTTGGTTTCCAAATTCAAATGAACAATATAGATTAAGTGGTAATGCTAAAGTATTAAACAAAAGTTCAATCAATGAAATAAATTCAAGCTTAGGTACATATCCTTTAGTTTCACCAAACTTTATTAAGAATCATTCTTCTTCATTAGATCTTGCTCATCATCAAGATTATTCAAATTTTGATAAACCAACTGATAAAGAATGGGAACAAGAATTAACAAATAAATGGAATTCATTATCAAGAAACTTGAAGTCAAGTTTCAGAAATCCTGAACCTGGTTCGAAAATTGATGTTGATAAGAAGAAATTATTAGATTCAATTTCAAGAGGTGTTGATGGTGCTAACGAAGATGATGGTGAGAAATATTTTTCTTTAGTCTTATTGTTAGTCGATAAAGTTGATCATGTAACTCTTAATAGTCATGCCTCAACAAGAAACATTTATGAAAGATACGATGATGATCAATGGACTGAAGACGATGTTTGTCCATGATTTTGGCCTTACTATCTTGAATTCTATCCAATATTACACCAGCCTGTGTTTTTTGTCCCCCCCCCCTTCTATATATTGATCTTTTTGTATATATACTGTTGTTCGTGTCATGATCTGGACTCTTTTATATAATGTCTTTACGATCTAATGAGTGTAAGTCTCTCAATCCGGCCACTTCACGCGCGCAGAATTACCGCTTCTAGACAAATCACCGCCCGCTCTCCCTTTAACTATTTAAACAGTTATGAATTCCCATTCAAAATCTTTATTCTTCTCTTTCTTTATCAGTCTTTGAATCATGTCCTCAGTTGCTGCTAAATACTATCCAGATGAGCCAACTGCTCCAGTTGTCAAATCAACTGACATTCCAGGCCCGGAATCAATTAAGGCTATTGCTTCATTAGGTGAAGTCTTTGACTCAAGAGCAGCTTACTTCGTTGCTGATTATGAAAATTCAAAAGGTAACTATATTGCTGATGTCGATGGTAACGTTTACTTAGACGTTTATGCTCAAATCGCCTCAATTGCCTTAGGTTATAACAATCCAAAATTAATTGAAGCTGCTAAATCCCCAGAAATGATTAGAGCTTTAGTTGAAAGACCAGCATTAGGTAATTTCCCAGGTAAAGACGCCGAATCAATCATTAGAAAGATCTTAAAAGTTGCACCAAAAGGTCAAGATCACGTTTGGTCTGGGTTATCAGGTGCCGATGCTAACGAATTAGCTTTCAAGGCTGCCTTTATGTGGTATCAATCTAAAAAAAGAGGTTATTCAACTCCTTTCTCAGTTGAAGAAAATGAATCAACTATGCAAAATTCAGCCCCAGGTTCTCCAGAATTAGCTGTTCTATCATTCAAAAGAGCTTTCCACGGTAGATTATTTGCTTCTGGTTCAGTTACTGCTTCTAAACCAATTCATAAATTAGATTTCCCATCTTTTAAATGGCCAAAAGCTGAATTTCCATCTTATAGATATCCATTACAAGATAACGTTGAATACAATCAACAAGAAGATGCTCGTACCTTAAAAATCGTTGAAGATATCATTACTTCATGGCATATACCTGTCGCTGCTTTAATCATTGAACCAATTCAATCAGAAGGTGGTGATAATCATGCTAGTAATGAATTCTTCCAAGGTTTAAGAGATATCACTTTAAAACATGGTGTTGTCTTCATCGTGGATGAAGTTCAAACAGGTGTTGGTGCTACTGGTAAACTATGGGCTCATGAACATTTCAACATTAATCCATCCCCAGATTTAGTTACATTTTCAAAAAAATTCCAATCTGCTGGTTATTTCTTCCATGACCCAGAATTCGTTCCAAACTTCGCTTACAGACAATTTAACACGTGGTGTGGTGATCCAGCTCATATGATCATTGCTGGTGCCATTGGTGAAGAAATTTTAGCTAATGATTTAGTTTCAAAAGCTTCTCAAGTCGGTGATTACTTGTATGGTAAATTAGAAGCATTAGCTGCTAAATTCCCACAATTCATTCAAAACTTAAGAGGCCAAAACAGAGCTACTTTCATTGCATGGGATTTAGAGTCTGCTGATAAAAGAAATGCCTTCTTATACAAAATGAAACAAAATGGTGTCAATGTCGGTGGTTGTGCAGATGTTTCTGTAAGATTAAGACCAACTTTAACTTTTGAACAAAAGCACGCAGATATCTTTGTTGAAATCTTAGAGAAAGTTTTATCTGACTTTTGATTCATATTAAATATTTCCTTATTTATGATAAACGAATTTCTATTATACTTTCTTTGTATATATCTTTTCTCTTATAACTATCTATCAGTGGTGTTCGGATGTCATTTTCACTTTTGTGAAAAATTTCTAATAAAGTACAGATTAAATAAAAAGAAATATTATTGTAAATAACATTATATATGAGCACTCAGGATAGAAGAAGAATAACAGGACCAGCAAATGCACAACCACTATCATTTGGTCCTATACCCAAAGATCAGCTCCTCAAGCAAAAAATTGACATTGAACAAGAATCCAACATAAAAGCTCAAATCTCAAGAACTTTCTTACAAATTGGATTAATTTCAAATGCTAATGGATCTGCTTATTCAGAACTTGATGGTAACATAATTTTAGTTTCTGTATACGGACCAAGACCAATACGAGGCACGTTCAATGAAAGACCAATGTTGAACGTGAATATTGATGATAATACAGGATTAGTTAACGAACTTCTAAATAAAAAATTTTCAAATTATATTTTAAATAATTTGAATAGCGTTATTAATCTAGATAGATACCCTAAATCAGGAATTGATGTCTTTATTAACATTTTGTCTATCCAAAATATCAATGAATTAAGTTTGAAATTATTGAGTTTGATTTCAGATACGGTTACTTTAGCACTAATCAATTCAGGAATTGAAATTTTCGATTTAGTTTCAACTTGTTTTAATGTTGAGAATAAATCAATCGCCAGCTTTATTAAAAATGGTGAAATTGTTGGATTTATATGTGAAAGTAATAACTCTTTAAATAATCTAGAAGAAAATATTGGAAAATTATATGAAAATTCAACTATTGTTAAGAATTCATTGACTAGTTTCTTAGCAAGTCACTTCAATAAATAAATAAATAAATATTAACAATTCAAATAATTATAATAAATGCATTTCTCGATACAGTCATGTTACTCAACTCAATTGAATGTTCTATTTTTATTTAAACAAATACTCTAGGTTTTGTATATTGATATAATTTTTCCATTTTTTTTTATTATTTTCTTATAAAAGTTCATCTTTATTTAATTCATCAAGAAGTTTCTTTGACTTGATAATTCTTTTTGAAATATTTGAAATTGTTTTCAACTTTAGTACAATTTCACTTGCGATGTCAATGTTTGTTGAATCAGAAATTAATTCACTTATTTTATTTGATGAAATCAATTTGAAATTGATTAAATCATTACTTGATTTCAAATCAGGTTGAATTTTTTTGAATAATTTAAATAGTTCTGTATCTAAATTTTCATTAATTTCAAAAACTGGTGAAACTATTTCAAATGGTTTAGATATAAACATAACTTTATGTGTTTCATTATTATGATATCTTATTTCATAAACTCCTTTTTCTAAAATTAACAAATCATTATTAAATTCTAAAGTTCCTGATATTGAACCACTTGAACCAATTTTACATCCACTTGAAGTATGACCAATAGTTCTGTTATTATAAGATTTTGGTTCAATTGCAATCCATTTTCCAAGACTTGATATATTGGTATAGGTTCTTGAATTTCCTGTCTTCGTAACTTTATAAATCCCAATCCAATCTTTTAAACCACGATTTTTTGATGCACTGAATTTTACCTTAATTGGTTCACCAATTTCAATTTTCGAATTTTGGTTTAAATTAACAACATCTAAGGAATATTCATTGTTATTTGATTTTGAAATTGAGGATGATCTTTCTTTTATTGAATTCTCAAAAATTGAATCTTTTAAACCTGCTCTATTTTGGACCTCAGATCTTGTTCTTCTCTTGATATAATTATCAACCTTGTGGAAAGTTCGATAATAAATTGAATCAATTGTGGTGTTTAAACCTTTTGGAATAAATTGCTTTAAAGTTAACGAAACTCCTGATTCACTTCTTAAAACCTGTTGTTCGCCATATACTTTAATCATATGAGGTTTTTCAACAAATGTAATGAATAAAGTAGTGTTGATAGTCCAAACCATTGCTAAAATGAAAACAAATGGTGAATAAGTAATTAGAGTAACACCCCAAATTCCACTGATACCTAATAACCTTTCAGGATCATTTAAATATCTATATATACCAAATTTAGTTAATGATTTATGTGACAAATTAGGTAAAAAGAAATCTCCATAAAACCAACCAAATTCACCAATTGAATTATAAATTGAAGAACTTGTCCAAATTTGTAAAAAAATTAATGAAACACCTAAAATTATTCTTAATAATAACCAATTACCAACTTGAAATTGTCCATTTAAAACTTCTCTAATACAAACAGTGAATAATGATGAGTAAGATAATACAAGAGTTAAGTTATATAAAACTTGCCAATTTGCAAAAGCCTGAATAGTATCAATACCATACTTCAGATAAAGTTTCGTCCAAGTTTTAGATTCACTTTGTTTATGTAAAATATAAGTTGTTAAGAATGATTGAATTGATTTAATTGATAATGCACTAACAAAGAAAAACCAATCCCAATTTTTAGAATTAATTCCAATGAAAAAAGGACTTAAAATAGTACCAATTGCGAATAAAACAGTTAAATAATCAGTAATTCTAATTAAATTAAAATTTTTATAGATATTGACTAACGGTTTTAGGTAATTTTCATTTGATTCTAACTCATCAATTACAATTTCATTTGAATCTGAGCTTCCATAAGTTTTCTCAATATGAGGTTCTTCAACTAAGGCTAAAAATGTGAATTGTAAACAATGTGCAACAATTGAAACAATTAAAACTAAATAAGATTTAGTAATTAATGCAAATCCATAATATCCAATATAACCAATTGAATACATTGGGTGTGGAGATAAATTGAAAACACCATCAAATATCAATTCATTCTCTTCTAAAAAGAAAAAATCTCCCCAATACCATGCATAATCTTTAACCACTCTATGAGCATCAATTTTAACCCATAAATTGAATAAAACCATTAAAGAACCAAGAACAATTCTTGAATAATTCAAAATTGGAGTTTGACTTAATGTTGAATTTTGCCCACAAGTATAAACTAGAAACATATATGTTGTAAAATCTTGCATTAAAATCAAATCAACAAATTGTCTGAATATAATCCAAGTATTGAATTCTTCTGGATAAGACTCCATTTTATAACCATTTCCCATCTTAGATTTCAATTCTAATTGAACTAATCTTTGTAATAAAGTTGGATTTTTGGTTTTTTTAAATAATTGATTTTTGATTGCAAAATTAACTAAAGATCTTTTAGTTGATTGCTGATACAGTAAAATACCAATTCCTAAATTATAACCTAGTCTCCAAAATAAATAAAGAGCTAAAAATCCATAAACCCTATATTCATGATTTCCTAACCATTTATAAATCCAAAAATTGGAAACTAAAGAGGTGAAAATAAGAATTTCTGCATATGATTTCCTTAGAGTAGGGTCAAACAAAGAACGAACCATATCATGAGTTTCGGGAACTTCGAATGTTGTATCATTTGGAGTTTTACCAATTCTTATCTGCGGTGTTGATGATACCTTATTTCCGTTCTCAGCGGTTAAGGATTCAATAAGAACTTCATTTTCAATTAATCCATCAGCTGAATTAGTTGGGATGTTTATAAAATCATCAGAGTCGCTGGAAGTGGATGTATCACTTGAAAAAGGGCGAAGTGAATTGACTTTAGAGTCGTGTGAGTTTGAGGTGGCAACGACCATTTTTTTCACACACCTATCTTTACAAAAGTTGTTGGAATTTCAATTCAAAAAATACAGTATCAGTTAAATGATATTGTGTAGTTCGACCGGTTGAAAAGTCTACCTTGTTGAAAGGAGTTGTTTAGTAGATTAGAAAAGATGAGAATATTAATTCGAAGAAAACATTTGGAAAGAATTTTATGGAAATATTCTTGATTTAGCAATATGCATGTGACTGTTTAACTAATTTGGCTTTTTTTTTTTTCATGTGAAGTTTTTTAAATACTCCGGAGAAAGTCACGTGGAGATAAAAGATACAACACTAAAAGAGGTTTAGTGAGCGTTATTGAGTGGTATGAATGAGTGTCTCTTTATTTAAATAGAGTCTAGATATCATTAGTATGGGCTTGATAGTTGATTTTCTTTTTTGCCACAGTTTAGATGACGAATTTTAGTGGATTTATTTTTTGATGTTCCGTGTCTTTAGATGGAGTAAAATGTGTCATAATGATAAGGACTGAAACCAGGTAGAGATATCTTACTTTAAAAGCAAATAGCTGGCTAAAATTCTTTTCTTTTCTTTGTGAAAGAGTCATGTCTGTTTTTTACTATTACTACTAGTTGATACTTTGATTTTCCCATAGAGGTATCAAAGATCAGAAACATTTGACTCAATTTTTTATTTCTTTCACGGAATAACAGTCTCTACAACTTGAGCTATACTATATCTGTATTTTCATTAAACGTCATTAAATTAGGAACTATCAAATAAAACCAACATCCCAATAATCACTTAGAAAGTATATTAATTATTTAGTAACGAAACTGATGGGACAGAAGAGGAAGGACTTCCAGTATGTGAATCACGACCAATTGTGCTGCTATTGTTAATAACCTCAGCTAAATATGTTGTTGATGATGTTTGAGTTGGATTGGCAATATATTCGGGAACGTAATCGAATTCAGGTGGATCACTTTCTAATGTTTGTAATCTTCTTCTTTCTAACTCATTTTTATCCTCATTTGAATGATATGAAGTATGTGGTATATTATCGTTATTAGTGGAAATTGAATAACTTATTGGTGATGTTGGAATTGATGGTGCACTTGGTGAATTTGGAGATTGTAAAGCATCATGATTTGATAATATTGGGATTTGTGTTTCACTTGATGAATAACTTGGTGCAGGTGTATTAAGGTTTGGTTCAGATGGTAATAAACTTTCTTCTTTGATTCTTAACGATTCTTTTTCTGATAAATGATTTGAATCAAAGTCTGTAGATGTAACATCATTGTTGTTGATTGTTGTATTATTTCCAACATTAATGATGTTATTTTCATTAGTGATAATATTGTTATTATTCAAGGTAATACTTAGTGGACTAATCGAAGATTGACTTATAGAATCTAAGATTAAGCTATCAGATTCGATTATGCCATGAGTTTCATTACGTTGATTTAAAGCCTTTTGAAGGATTGTTTTCTTACCAATATTTTCTTTACTTTTGATTGTTCTTTCTGTACCAACTATAATTTCAGTATTTAAGCCTAATAGATTCTTAGCTCTTTTAATTTTATCAACATTGATAAAAGAATTTGAGTTTTCAGATGAAGATATTCTTTCTTTAGTCGAATCTAAATCAAAAACAATTGAATGACTGAATTTAGTTGATCCTGGCTTATTATTATTCGAGTTTGAGATAGGTATTATATTTTTATTTGAAACGTTAGCTAAAACTTCAATATAATATTGGAATGAAACAATATCAGAACCAATTATAGTTGGAAAAGCATCAATGGGAACTCTGACAGAAGTACTAACTTCACATGATAAAGTCTCTGGGTCAATATATAGTGGGGCAACGGTTTGCGATAAATCTTTTCTAAATGATTGAATTGGAGATTCTGGATCATTATCAACGCGACATAATCTTATAAGTGAAACAATTATACCGTTTGATGATTGAATTGGTTTATAATGTGAAATTTTGATTTTGATGGGTATTATTTCACCTTTCAGATAACCAGATTCTGGTATATCGACAGCTAATTTTATTGGAGAAGAATTTTCATTTGATGATGTACTGTGATCACTATTATTTGTATGATTTGAATTAACGGTTGATGTTGATGACAATGTTTTTCTCAATTTTTTATCAGATATTCTTAAATATGCATATTTTGTCTGCGGTTTAGGAATTTTCGCAACGTTTATTGGAACAATGATTTGTATGTTTCTTTCACAATACTGAATTGCATTTTTTGAATAAAGTAAAACATTTGATGAAGTTGAATTTGATGAAGATGAGTATATAGATGCAGGAGATGAATTTAATGAGGATGATGGGGATGTTTGACAGTGGTTAAGTGAAGCTCTTAAAGAATAGGTTATTGAACCTTTTTCAAAACTTATTGATGTGTAGATACACTTCTTTGGTAATTTCATTGAAAACGGAAAGTTATGTTCACCTTTACTTAAACCAAGCACAGGCTCTTCACCAGGTATTTCGTTTGGGTCATGCCCATATATAATAGCAGTATGTGAGAATAAAATAGTTGGTTTATTCCGTACTGTTGTTGTTGATGCACTGTTCTTAATTTTGATATAACCCAATAGAGTTAACGTTATATTGACATTTGATAAATTTTTCTTTAAATCAAGAGTAGTTGTACCAGTTATTGATTCACCTGGTCTCCAAGCTTTATGGGGATCAGTTAATTCGATATAAAAATCTTCAATTAAGTTTATACTATCTAATTTTAACGATTTTTTCAGTGATGAGGTTGAATAGTTCCCTTCATTTCTAGAGGGAATGAGCCTCTGAACAGCTTTTTTCATGAGTTGTGGCCTATTTTTATGTAGCTCTAGATTTCCTGTGAATTAAACAAAAATTGAGAATCTCTTTTATAGTTGTATCAATAAAATGTAGAAAATAAAATTAAGCAATGTGGATATGAATATGAATGGGCCTATGTAAAGGTGGTAGGTTAGTGGGCCAACTTCTTATAAACTTTCTTATTTCTTTGAAATTTGAAAATATGAAAATAAAATTTGGAATTTGATAAATAAGGGTGGGATAATCGCGCAAATTAAGGACCGTTGTGAAAAACAGATGAGTTATAGATGAGTAGTGTGTAAGAGTATATATGGGCGTTTATAGTCTTGTGAATGAATAGATTCTGGCAATGAAGATTGAATAGCGGAATTTGTACAATTAAACTCTTGAGTCTTCAGTGTAATCTAAATCTGTTTACTTGAAATATCTTAGCATTTTCCATTGATTTTTTTCTTTTTCGTAATTCACCCAGAAAACATCCAGACACCGCGCACGAGGACTTCATTTCCGCTGAACCAAAAATCAAAGTATCTTTTGCTGTGTATATAGAGACGGTGTGGTTTTTTGTGAGTAGAGTTTAGACTCTGAAAGAAAAAAGAGCTGCTAATTAATTGAAGGGGTTTAACTTTCCCAGAGAGGTTCATTATCGAAGATTTAAAATCTCTTGAATATTTCGTACCAATTTCCAAGTAAACTTCCCTGTTTCAAACGTTAAAATTTGGAAGTTCGAAACATCACCATAAACAGGCTAACCAAAGACTATTACAACATTAGTACAATAGCTTAGTGTTTTCTCAACTGTACTATAATTTATCCCGATATGATAATCTATCACACAATACCAATCTATGCATATAATCTTATCATACGGCAGATCTACTACTGCCTAGCAAAATTTTGCGTTGATATTTCCGTTGCTTGGTAAATTCTATGTGGTTTCTGGAAGGTCAAAAAAGCTCAAATAAAACTTCCGTAACTTCTCTTAACTGATGATCGTTAATGGAGAATCGATGCTTCAACATATCCTTATATTTTATTACATGATAACATACTTGTTTTATTTAGGGATACTTTATTCAATGACTAGAAAATTATTGAAAAAAGCGGTATATTTTACAGATGTAACTAAACAAAGATAATATCCCTTTCATTTAAAACTGGCCCGTTATAATCTGACCCATCAACATGAATTTAAATATTGTACACACAAACAAAAACAAAAACAACTTTTTCAATAAAAACTTACAATTAAATGCTATTCAGAAATTAATCAAAGGTTTTTTTAGAACCTTTAAATTCAACAGGAGTACTGTTAGAACCTGTTGGAGTGAATGATCTTCTTTCTCTACCACCAAATCCGCCTCTGGATCCACCTCTACCGCCAAAGCCACCTCTTGAACCACCTCTTGAGCCACCTCTTGGAGCATTGTTATCTCTTGGAGTTGAGAAATCCAATCTAACTGGTCTACCAGCAATGTCAGCACCGTTTAAGTTTGTTAAAGCTTGTTGAGCTTCTTCAGTTGAAGAATATTGAACGTAACCGAAACCTTTTGGTTGTTCAGTATCTGGATGAGTTGGAATTCTAACGGAAATAACAGAACCAAATTCACCAAAAGTGTTAAATAAAGTATCTCTGTCAACACTGAATGATAAGTTACCTAAGAATAAAGTATCAGATGGAGCTGATGGAGTATCACCAAATTTAGAAGCTCTGTCATTTGATTTAGCATTACTAGCATGTTGTTTACCAGTAGAAATATCTAAGTTGATTGGTCTACCATCAATTTCACGACCTTGAAATTGTTCTAAAGCAGTTTCAGCAGCAGCTTTTGATGAAAAATCAACGTAACCGTAACCTCTTGATTTACCACTAGCTCTATCCATGATAACTCTAGCACCAATAACACCATCTAAAGCTTCGAATTCTCTCTTTAACCATTCATCATCAACACCCCAAGATAATCTACCAACGAATAAAGTGGTTGGTTCTTCAGCAGATGGAGTTTCTTCAACTTTTTGTTTTTTAGCTGGAGCAGCTTCTTCATCAGCAGAACGTTTTTTAGTATCTTTTTCTTCCTTTTCTTCTTCTTCATCAGATGATGAGTCTGAGGATGATGATGATGATGAATCAGATTCTGAATCTGAAGATTCTTGTTTTTTGGATTCTTTCTTGGATACTTTTTTAGATTCTTCTTCTTCTTCTTCAGATGATGATGATGATGAATCTGATTCAGAGTCAGAAGATTCTTGTTTTTTTGATTCTTTCTTGGATTCTTTTTTAGATTCTTTCTTAGTGTCTTCTTCTTCCTCAGATGATGATGATGATGAATCAGAGTCAGAAGAGTCAGAAGAGTCAGAAGAGTCAGATGAGTCAGATGATGATTCTTCTTTCTTCGTTTCTTTCTTGGTTTCTTTCTTGGTTTCTTTCTTAGTTACTTTCTTTTCTTCTTCTTCAGATGAGGATTCATCTTCGGATGATGAATCGCTTTCAGAGGAGGATGAAGAGGATTCTTCAGATGAGGATTCTTCAGATGAAGATTCTTCTTTCTTAGATTTTTTAGATTCTTTGGTTGGTTTGGTAGCTTTGGAAGCTTTGGTATCAGTTTTAGTTGATTTAGCCATCTTTAATGATATAATTTAAGTTACAATTCAGTATATAATAAATTATAAAGTAAAGAGAAAAAAATTTTATTTTTTTTAACAGTGAAAAATTTTTGACCTCATCTCCTTGTTTCCCTAGTTACTTGACATTATAGATAAAAAAGAAATTTTCTGGTTGGAACCACAAGAATAAATAAAAAAATTATTAAGAGATATCTTTTTAGTCTTCAGTCTTCAGCTTTAAGTATTGTTTGGTTATTATTTACTCTAATACAGAATTCATCTTCTATGTAGCATTTCTGCCTCTATCTCATTGATCATTATAATCATCTGTGTCTAATGAAATTGTAACTGGACCATCATTAACTAAGGCAACATCCATCATTGCACCAAAAACACCATCTTTAACGTTATGATCTCCCATTTTAGCTTTCAACTGATCTAAAAATAAGTCATACAAATCTTTAGCTTCTTGTCCTGTTGAACATAGTTAGTATCTCGTGAAGTCTGGATGGGTTTTCGAAAATAATAACTTACCTTTTGCCGCTTCGTGGAAATCAGGTTTGGTACCCTTCTTAGTTCGTGCTAATAGAGTGAATTGAGAAACTGTTGATGTTAGTTATAGTTCTTCAGATATTCTTGATTGAAATGGGTTGTATTCACATACCTGATAATATTTGGGCATCTTTAGTGTCGCAAATATTTTTCTTCCACATAATCCCTTCCTGATCTTCAAATAATCTCAAAGTTAATACTTTGTTAGAAAGACGGGCAACTTCTTTTGGTGTGTCATCTTTTGAAATACCAACCAATAACAAATACCCTTTTTGAATTCTACTCTACTGTTAATACTAGTTTTGAATACATTTCTAGTCTTAAAATTTAGCAAAGTATCACTTACGAGGATACAATTTTTGAATTTACTGTAACAGAACCTTGCTTAACTTTCTGTATCACAACTTTCATTTTGATCTGTCAATCAAGAGTATTTTTGTTTTAATCCAATCGATTACAGATGTGATGAGTGGAAAAAAATATTCGCGATCTCTAATAGATTTAAATTGTACACATCATAAACAGATATTTCAGTCTTGTTAATTAAAACGCAAAGGTAGCTTTCAGTAGACTAGTAGTGGAGCATAATTCGCTATCAACTCGTTATTAAAAATTTAAAATTTAAATATCAGTCAAAAATTCAATAATACTGGATGCACAAATAATTCTAATACTACATCTCCTGGATCGATCAGAGTCTATAATCAAATATAAAAAACGGGGACATAAATTAAAGTTATTTCACCAGTCTTGAAATAATATAATAAACTGTCCCAATCAGTCTAAAAGCAGCCATAAATGCAACAAGCCATAAAATAACACTTAAAAAAATTTGCGATCTTGTATCATCAGTAACAGTAGTTGGAGTTGAAGTATTCGAAGTTAATTGATTGACACCACCAGTTTCTAGAACAATGGCAATAATTACAAAATTAGTAGTGATCCAAACTAAAACAACCATTGATCTAATGAATGCATAATAATCTTTTTGTTTTTCTTGTTCTTTTTCTTTCAATCTTTGTTGTTCAGCTTTGAAAGTTTCTGGAGTTTCAACTGGTTTTTCTTTAGGTAAATGGGCTAAGATTGTCATCTGTCTTTCATACAATTCATTGATTTCTTCAGTTGTAATTGGTGCATCAACAAATTCAACTTTACCATCTTGAGTAACTTTAGCGTTACCTAAACTTTGAGCTGTTGCACCTTTTGTACCCCAACTTATATCATGTAAATTACAAAATGCATAAATGTTCAACACATTAACATATGAAGGACTTAGCAATAAGTATTGTATGAATGACGTCAACATGTGCATTGGTTTCAAGTGAATTATTGAACCGATCAAATATAATGCATAAGTTGATAAGGAAGATATAATCAAATCTCTAAATGTTTGATTTTCGAATAACGTCTTTGCTGTAATTGTTGTACCAGCTGCGAAAACTTGTTTGATTGCATCAACTGACATTAAAATTGCAGCAGCCATCATATAAGCCATTAAAATAGCGAAAAAAATCATGATAACAACATAAAATTTAGGTGTACCTCTTGGAGTGTTACCAAAGGATAAAACAAACGTTGTAACCAATGACAATAAATATAACCATAAAAACACAACTGATAAATATTTACATGGTGTATACAAATCACCTAATGAAGTTGTTAAAATTCTGAAAACCAGAAAATAAGAGCCTAAAGAAAACCATGAAACTAATAATGAAACAATATTATAAATAAACTCAATAGTCAATGCTACTTTTCTACCAAATGAATGTGAACTTCTACCCAGTAATTTATGAAAATGAACAGCAGAATAAATTGCAGCAAAAAATGAACCATTTAACCAACGTCTTCTTTGTGAAACAAAATCATGAACTTCTTCAGGGACGTCAGTTTCTGCACTTGCACTTCTACAATATTTCAATAACCAAGAACAGTTATCCTTAGCCACTAATTCAAAACATAGAATACGATCTTCTGCAAGATACATGTTCGATTTGAAAACACCAGCCCCTGCGTCATGTAGAGTTTCACCTTCAAAATATCTTGCTAATGGACCATCACCATTTGGATGGTTTTGTAAAGCCACAAATCTATAAGCTGAAAATGCACCGGGTAAAACAGAAATAAACCCAAATGCAGATTCCATTGGTTTATCTAAAATATTTGACATTTTATATTCAAAATTTTGTGCTGCAACTAAAGGATTTAATAATTTTTTATATTTTGAACCTAACATAGCTTTAATTTCACCACAAGTACCAGCAACATTTGGATTTCTATCAAATTCTTTCCATAAATGATAAATTGAATCTTTTGAAGGCTGTGTACCTGCATCTAATAAAACAACAACTTTCGGTTGTAAAACTTCTCCAAAAGCTTGTAATGCCCATCTATGAGAGTTAATTTTCTTTTGATTTTCTTCTTTCAAACAATATAGTAACTGGACAGGAACTTTATTTGTTTTCAGTTTGACTGTATCTTTTTCAATTGATGAAATCCCAATCATTGAACTATACTCATAAATATGACTAACAACTTTTTTTTCATTAACTGCACTTCTTGCAAAACCTTCTTGATAAACACCTAGCCCTGCTAATAAAGCTTGGGCACTTTCATTGATTTTAGAACGACCATCAGCCACAATACAAACAACGACTTTTTTCCAAGAATCAGCACCCCAAGTACTTGATCTATTTCTGCTTTCCAAGTGCTTGATATTATCAAAGACACCTTTCAAAGTTCTTGCTAATAGAACATCAGATTCGTTATAAATTGTAATTGTTATTAAAATTTCGATTTCTCTTGGTCTCTTGTAATATCTTTGCCTTAAACTGAAATTATCTAGTGAAAAATCCCTTGGATCACAAGTAGCAGCTTGATATCTCATGAATTTGAATTCCCTTGAATCATCGATATTTTTACCAGTATATTTTTCTAAAATTCTGTCAGGCACAGGACAATCCAAAATTAAATTACCATTCAATAACCCAACTTCGATTTTTCTTCTTGGTGTTTCATCTGGAACATCAGAATTTTCTTTACCAAATGAATACTGGTCATCAGCGTTAATATCAGGAATTTGTTTAGCAAATGTATTCAATTCGTAATTATCACCTGAGATATTTTCCCCGATACGTAATTCTTCTTGACCTGGATCATAGGCGTTCAATTTATCCATACTAACGAACGGACCACTATTCGGTAAATTGTTATTGGAATATGAATTATTGCTACTATCAGCTCCATAATAATAAGGATCGATTTGTTGTGGTGGTAATGGAGGTTGTTCAAAACTAGATTCAACAGGAAACCCATTAAATCCAGTCGATGAATTCATTGGATCATTGATATATGATAAATCTTCATTGTTATATATATGCGGATTTGTTGAATAATCAACTGATATGGAAGGAATTGAAGGTTGATGTGCTCCTTCTATTGGAGAATATTGTCTTGCATATTGATCTGATGAACCCCTTACTGGATTATTGTAATATCTTTGTTGAGCATTGTCGTATTGGATGTAATCTGGAGAACTTTGTATGTTTGTTTCATAATGAGTATTGTAGTCAAATGGAGCACTAGTAGTTTGTTGATGATAATTCCCATTGTAGCCTGTATCCGATGATCTTCTTTGATTATTATATGAATCCCCAGCATAAGAAGGTTGTAACTGCTGTAGTCTATCAGATGATCTGCTATCTTGATAAAGGTCATTATTGAAAGGGTCGTTATATTCTTCTTCTCGCTGGTATTGTTGATCTTTATCCTGATTATTATTGTATTGAGTGTTATTAGTATTCTCATATTGGTTACGACCTTGATGGGCGTAACCGTATTGGTTGTTGTTATTCGTGTAACTCATTGAGTTTAATGATCTAGCCAAAAAAAAAAAAAAAAAAAACGCAATAAGTTTAAGGATTAATAAAGCTGAAGATCAATAAATTTATCTATTTATTATATATTCATGGTTTCTTTTATTTACAACTTTAAAAATAGATTTTTTTTTTTCGTGTTAGTTTTAAAAAAACGTTAGAAAATGATCTCGGACTTGCATGAATATAATTTCCCGCCTACAGTCGCTAAAAAAGTAACGTAGAAAATTATAAAAATAGGCAGTGCGTTCCGTCTACAATGACTTAATCACAGTAGTAGAGATTTATCAGTAAATTGAATATGGATAGCTGCTATTAATTATTTCATGAAATTCACCAACTTTTTAGCTTTATTTTTTTACCTATTTTCAGTATTTAAAACCAACACCATTTTTGGTTATTTTCCCATTCATAATCAGAAACTGTTGGATCTAACAATCTAATTGCGCCCATTGAGCCATTATCTTGGTGTAACTTAGCACCTTTAATATTAGAAATGATCTCAAAAGCTTTATCGTATAAAGCTTTATCATCACCTAATGAGTTATCCCATAATTTGATTGTTGTCATCTTTGACTTAACAGCTTCATCTTGAGCTAGTTTAAATAAGAATTTAAAAGAATCAATTGACGAGAATTGTAATTTGATAATCGTCAAATGATCATCATTCCAGTCACGTAACCAAATAATATGATCACTTAAACCATTTTTTAATGAAGCACCAAATTCTTTAATTTCATAATCTGGAGAAACTTTGGAACCAATGAACAAATCTCTCAAATGATACCATGTAAAAGTGTTTATATCCAAATCTAGAGAAAAAAGAGGATAATCGACGGTCTTAGATTTTTCTATCAAATTTTTTTTCAAGATCTCATTATCTTGTTTGATTAAATCTTCGTAACTTTCATATAATAAATCAGAATATTCAAAAAAATTTGAACTTTCGAAATATTGATCATTTTTAGTGATTGGGAAAGTATGGACCTTGATTTCATGTGATTTATAACCAACACGAGAATAATATTCACCAACTTCACTATATAAAGTCATAAAACAATCTTTATCCAAACGTTCATTCCAATATTTATTTAATAGTTCAATCATTTTGTGAGCATAACCCTTTTTTCTATGAATTGGTAAAGTGTAAACACTACCAATGCAAGGATTAATGACTTGTTTTAGAACGCCATTTTCAGCTTTCCAACCTAGTCTATTTTTTGTTTCACAAGAGCTAACGATATTTGTAAATTTATCATCATCATCACATTCAATGGATAAGTCTCTCAAGACGAAATGAAAAACACCTAAACTATTAGCTTCGTCACGTTTGCTTGGTTTTGATTCCACACCAAGTTTCCATTCTCTTTCCATGTATTCTTCGTTGGTTAATCGAGATTTCCAGTTGAATGAATTCTGATAATGAGTGTATTTGATAATATCTTCATCATTGGTGAATTCGAATAATAAGTTGGAGATAGTCATTGTGTATATAACTTTGGTGGGCGTTAATTGTGTTTAACTGCAAGGAAAGTAGTTATTTTATATTAAATTTATGCCATTTTATCACGTTCGTTCTTACATGCCTTCAGCTGTTGATTTTTTGAAAAGTCGGTCGGTAACTTCAAGTTATAGCTGCTTTGAATATTTCATTGTTTGGGAAAAAAGACTCGGTCCGTATCATCTCTAGACAAATATCCTTACAAGCTCTCTAGTGTGATTCGTTAGTGGTGACATTAAGTAATTGTTTGAACTTTTGTACTTGTCAACCGCCCAGGTACATTGGTCAAAAAAACTCAAAAAAAAGAAAGGTAAATGCCCACTGCCAGAATTGAACTAGCGACCTTTGCATAGCATGAAGTTACTAGTTAAAACTAGATTGCTTACAAGTGCAACGCTCTACCACTAAGCTAAACGGGCATATCCTGTCTGGACTTTCGCTAAAGACTATAGACCACGTAGAGCACAAATGACGTCATAATTAATTGAACACACCAGGCCAGATTGACAAGACTGAATCGAAACTAATAAATTGTGTGAAACACATCCAAATGATACGTTAAGTTGAAAAAAATCACTATCAAGAAGTGCTGGTAAGAGAAAGAGGTGTTTTTATAAGTTGTATAAATTTAAAGATATATTTTTTTTCTCTTAAATCGTTTATTTTAAAGCTATACAACTAAATACATTCCCTAATTTGGTATTCTATTTCTTACATTTTCTTCTTTATAATCTTCTGGTTCAACTGAATTTTTCCTTCTGGGAGTGGTTAATTAGGAGAAGAAAAAAAACACATTTGTTCCTAGAATAGAGAATAGCTCCAACACCTTACAAGTCACAAGTCTATTCGTTAAATATATATGGACAATAAAACCTTATGGGATAAAACCATTTGATTTAATACACTTGTTTATTTCTTCTTCTTAGATTCTTTTCCAACCTTAACGTCTTTATCTTTATCATCCTTCTTTTCTCCTTTATTTTGATCTTTATCTTTATTGCCATCGTCGTCGTCACCACCTTGACCAAATTCGTTGATTCTTGTATAATCAATTCTATAAATCCAGGTTTGATATAAATAAATGAAAAAAATAACATCATCTCTTAATGTGGCTAATCTATGTAGCCATGGCATTTTAATAACAAAAGCAAATAAATCATCAATGAATGTGTTAACCACTTTATAAGCCATTGCCTTTCTAGGAACATGAGCAACTGATTTTAATCTATAATTAATGTAAACTGACGGAACTAAAGTTAAGAAACCGTAAGTATAAACAAAACCAACTAAGGTTGTAATAATGAATGAGTACCATGATTTGTATTCTTTATAAAACAATGAATAAATTGCGTATAGGAATAATAAAGGACCAGCAACGAAATATAAATATCGGAAAGCAATTGAATCATATTCTTTTGTCTTCATTTCAGTTTCTGATAATTCAAATTTATCAGTTATTAAAACAGTTGGTAAAAGTTTTTTATTATCATACTTGATTTCGATTTTGATTATAGTAGTTATTTTCCATGCTTCAACTAATATACCAAAACCTTGTGACGCTAAAATCATGAATGAGGTACCCTCAGAATTATCAATCAAATATAGCAAAGTAATTGTTTGTTGAATCACATTAGCGACAATAGAACGAACTGAAACACCAACATTATTCTTTTTATTTTTCCAATGTGAAATATCATTTTTAAATGCTAAGAATTCTAATAATGAATGCAATAGAGAAACACAAATAGTTATCGCCAATAAGTAAGGATTAGTTTCAATCAGGATCTTCTTGATCGTATCTAATTCAGAACCATCTGGTAGACCACCCATTTGTTGTTGTTTCTGTTGTTCTAAACCATCAGAAACTATAATTAAACCTTGAATTTTCCAATATGCACTAAATTCAATATTTAAGTTCAATTCTAAATGGCTTAAAGTTGAGTTTATTTCAGCCATATGATCTTTTAACTGCCAAAATTTGTTTTGATAAATGATTGGAAAATATTGTGTAACTAAACCTGTTTTGTTATCACGTCTATTTAATGGATCTAATGGGAAGACGTCAATCAAAGAAGGTGGAATTGTTTTCGTTTCAATGATTCCCGGTGGATTGGCCAACAGGATTGTCACATTTGGATGCCAATATGACACAATCTCAACGTCTTGTTGTTTAATAACAGAAGTATTTTCTTCTTCTTTATCTTCGTCTTGTTTATCATTACTATTACCAATTAATTTATGCAATTTATGTTGCTTCTTTTTAGGTAAATAATTGTTTAATTGTAATCTTTTATATCCATATATCTCATCATCATGTTTTGAAATAAAGGCATGAAGGTATAAACTACCATTATTTTTAACTGAATCAGTCAATGGGATTTGGAAATTTTGATTGACTGTTGGAAAATCATCAATTTTGATAGATGAAATTTCATAAACTAGATCATTCTCGTCAAATAAATTAATTGAAATGGACTCAATATCATTGACAAACACTTTGAAATCGTATAGTTCAGTGCTGTTGTAAAACGGTATCAAAAAATTTGGTTGATTTAGTGAATTTTCATAAATTAAGTCCTCAATGGTTTGAAATTCAACTTCGTTTGAACGTCTATAGTTCGATGGTTTTTCAATTTGAACAAATGTAATATTTTGTAAACTTGGTTTGAGATTATTACCTGATGATTTCAAACCTGCTAATTCACCATTATTAGTAGCTGATGAAGTAATCTCGCTGTTGTTATCTTCTTCACTGTTATTGAAATAGGAACCGATTTGATTAATAAGTAGAAATGCAAGCAAGATGTACTTGAAGTTCTTTGTAATTATCCCAAAGATGGAATCGTCTTCCTGACGCGCCTGAGTTGTCATGATTGAGATTCCCTAAAGTTTTTTCCAATTATAGTGAATGTGGAAGTGTTTAAATTGTGGATCTCGGTGTAAAGCAACAACTTTTTTTCCACTACAATAACAGTTTTTAAGTTGAAAATGTGTATGATCATTAGAGAGAGAAGAAAGATATCTCTTTTATCCTGTGAATAAAAAACAGAAGGGAAAATGAAAACTAAGATTATCTACAATGTTGAAGATGTGGAAAATGTGGAAAATCTATAACGTTTATAACATTAGTTAAGTCATTAACAGTAATGGCGCTGGTAGTAGTAATAATATATAACATAATATAATAATGATTTTGATAATAAATAAATGAATTAGGTTTCACAACCTAACTCTAATGCTGATGTTTTGAATTTCTTTCAGTGATGTCTTTAGGTGTAGGTAATGAACCATTTAATAACGAATTGACACTAATGTTCTGTTTGTTATTATTGTTTTTAATAGGTGAATGAGTTGACGTTACTGAATTTGGAGGAGATAATGAATTTGATGGTGAATGATTTGATGAAGTTGAGGAATGATGAGAATGATGCTGTGTGTTTGAATGTATTGGAAAATGAGGTAGCGTATGCTGGAAAGGTGGTAACATTTGAAACGTTCTTGAGAATTGTGTGGATGGTGATGGTTTTGGTAAATATGATGAATTAAAAACTGGTGGTGAATGCAATTGCACAATTTGTGGATGATTTGGAACAAATAAATTATGGGGATGTTGTTGAGGTAGTGGTGATGCTTGTTGTTGTTGTTGTTGTTGTTGAGATGGATCTGATTGACATTGTTCTGTTTGAGATTTAGGTGAAGATCTTTTTCTTGTAAACATGGCAGTAAAGTCAACAGCTGGAGAATTTCTATTATTTTTCAAAGGCAATGTTCTAATTGGAGGTAATTTAACATTTTCAGAGTCATTATATTTATCAATGTGATACATTTCATGCTGTGAAGAAGAGAACTGTTGTTGTTGAATATTTTGATTGGTTGGTTGTAAATCAGGAGAAACTAGGTTATTTTGAATATTTATTGTATCTGTGTTTTCAGCAGTTGGATTGTTTCTTTTTCTTCTTTTGATAACAGCCCTTTTCATTTTGATTGGTCTATGCTTGCCATGTAATTTATAATATAAACCACAGGCATTACAAATGGTATCACCGTTATCGTCTCTTCTCCATAATGGAGTCACAGTCGTACCACAATTAGTACAAGCAATAGCAACATTTCCAATGGTTTCACTTCCAATGATTTGATCAACTTTAATATCATATGAGGCTTTATTTGTGTCTGATTTACTGTTACTATTATCAATAGTATTATAAGAATCTGCTTTATTTGAAATATTTGAGTTTGTGTTTGTGTTAGTGTTTGACTTGGGTATTATATCATCTGTTGACTCTTCGTTTTTAATAGTTGATGAGATAACGATTCTGTTATTAAAAGCAGGACACCCTTTACAACCAATACTGCCACCCGTACCATTACAACGACCATCACCTTTACAGCTACCTTGATGAACTTCTTTCAAATCAACAGTTACAACATGAGGAGGTCTTTTCAAATTCACAGGTCTATGACAGTTATTTGCTCTGTAGTATAACCCACATGCGTTGCAAATTAGAACACCATCAGGACCACGTCTCCAAAGCGGAGTTTTTGTGGTGTTACAATTAGCACAACTTTGGGCAGTATTTGATTGATCTTGTTGAACCAAATCTGTTGGTGGAGGTGATATTACTGATGTTGATGGATTTTGAATGATTTGATTCTCAGTCGTGAGCATTTCTCTTATAACTGTGTGTCTATATATAATATATATATATATATGAGTGGTGTATTTAATATCAATATTATAATTTGAAGTTCTAATGAGTTATTTATAAGAATTTAGTTGAAATACTTGATGATGATGTTTCAAAATGATGACTTTTTTTCAATAAAAAAATATGGAATAACAACTTATGAATAAATAGGTTATACTGAATATGAAGAAATATTGAGAATTGATACCAACTAAGTTGTCAAACTAAGTGTTTCATACATTGATTGATGTAAAAACAGTAAAGCTACTAAAATTATTCGAATGTTACGTCAGCAACTTAAGATATATTATGTAATACGTTTGATAATGAGCTGGCCAATCAGAGTGCGTTTAATTGTAATAATAATGCATCCATGATTATGTAACAAATAGTGCCACTGATAAATAATACAACATGTAGTACAGTATTACACTATTATAACTATACCACTATGGAGGTAATATACCACCACTAACTAGTATACCAATATAATAATTTGTATCACTAGTGACTAAACCAATTCCAAAATTGAACACAGTTTATACACTTGCTCACCGATACACCCAAAATGACAAATTAATGAATCTTTATTGGACAACAATAACACGTCAAATCCACCTTTGCATCATTAAACATAATTGAAACACTCAAGTTTTTATCATTTCACCTGAAATATTTCATTTTTTACTAACAAATTAAAAAGGTGAATTTTAGGTGTTTTAGGGTGTTCCAATTAAAGTAATCTCGATTAATCTAATTGGTTTAAATTAAAGTGTCAATCTTAATCAATGTCCAATAAAAATCAAATAATTAATACACATATCTTTATCTCTCGTTTCTAGAATAATTAATGTGCATTAATAACAAGACATCTGACACGTACTACAATATGGTCTTTAAAATTTAGACAGTGATCACTATTGTAATTTGTAACATGGTGGTAACCTGTTCTATATAAATCACCATTCCATAACTCTATAAGTACATACTACAAGTTACCCAATACAACACTAACCACTGCAGCAGGAGTGATTTTTATCTCCCCACTTTCATCAAAATAAAGGTGTAATCTATTATAGGTGTATCTACACCTTATTATTACACACCATATGATAATCTGTATGCTACGATATATTATTTATTTTATTGACCTACAAGGAGGTGTATATAGTGTAGATTCGACTTACAAGGTGTTTATTAAAACTTCACCCTTTTAGAATTATTCCCGTTAACTTCATAAACATCGTCGTCCTCTTCGTCATCAATTACTATCACATCATCAATTACTCTTTTATCTCTATCCTTTTTCTCTTTCTTCTCTATAACTTCAACATTATCTATTTCATCACTAGATTCACTTATAATGATAATTTCATCATTATTATCATTGATTTGTAAACTTCCAATTAATTCATCATCAATCGTTTCACCTTCATCTAAATCATGGCACCATTTATTATCATGTGCCCTTTTCATTGCTGCTTCAAATGCTAATCTCCTTGGATCTCCTTCTTTGTTATCACCACCTAATTTCGAAACACCCATAATGAACTTCTTATCTAGTTTATTCAATCTTGATTTACTAACATCAACCATACAATTACCACCCAGCATGTTTCCATTCCCTTTAAATCTACCAAACAACGTTTCTCCATTAATACCTTGACTCATAAAACCTTCTTGTTTTGAAGTATACTCATCTAATCTTTTATAAAATCTAGCATCATGGGGTCCAATACTATTATGAACTAGTTCATGTAACATCGTGCCAACCAATTCATTCAATGGTAAGAATTGTAAATCGTTGTAATGGGGTCTCAATCTTAATTTAACTTCAAGACCATGACCAACGTTTAAACCTAATAAACTCTCATTCTTTGGCGACATCTCTGTTAATTTTTTGACATTTAACCCATATTCTTTCATTAGTGGTGTAACTATATTAGCTATTTGATTCAATAAATTAATAGCATCTTGTTGTAGTGGTTTCTTCTTTAATGCATTGATCACAGGGATATAAGGATTATGATTTTTGGGTATTATAATCGTTGGTTTTGGTGGTTTTTTAGAGAATGTTCCCTTTATCACCATCTTTATTCAATATTCAGTACCCTCAGGTTTTAATTGTGTCAAGTTTCAAACTTCAAAATACTGTACAGTGTGGAATCTGGATTGTTTGTTGTCCACATTCACTTATCGGAATCTTCAATGGTTTTAACGAGTGCCGTTGTTTTGATAATTGCCTCCAAGACTATTAGGTTTGCACCTGCGAATCGATCAGAGCTTGTTTTGAAGTTTGGACTATAATATTTTGTTTATACAGAATTTTTTTTGTAATCAGGATTCGGTGATAAATAAAATCATCAACCGATAATTCCTCTGAGTAACTAAATTGTCTTTCCATATATCATCTTCAATGACTCTAGAGTCTAGAGTCTAGACATACACTCATCATCTTTATGCTTACTCCAGTTCTCCCAGTGTTCTGAATGCCCTCAAGGAGAAAGCATTGTTATAACTTATAATTAATATTAATTCGATATTTCCGAAGATCTGCTGCAGTCCAAAGTTTTAGGTGTTTTACTTGAACGTTATTGGTTTTGAAAAAAAGGGGTCTTGTTTCTAAAACTTCAAATTGCTGCATTGAAAGTAGCGGGAACACGGTGGAACTGGGACGTGGTCTCATTTCACATGCAAGGTTTTCATGGGTGTCGAATCTCGATTAATGATAACACGTTAACAGCTTTTTTTCTCTATATAGAGAAATGAGGAATTTGATGTACAAATTTCTTCTGTTAACGGATTTTGAATTCCAATAGAATGATTACTCACTGGTTAGTGAGTGTTCAGCTATATATATATTGTGGTGTGACATGTATATATCGGTTATAAAGTTGTACAGCTGTTTTACACCGTAATATCTATAATCGAAATCAAATTATTTTTACCTAGTATTGAATTAGATCCACTTTTGACTATTCTTACTGTGTAATCACAAATGCTAAGAATTAGTGGAGTTTTACATACTTGTTATGAAAACACTACAATCAATCAAAAATCAACTCTTATATAACCAACATACTAAAGAAGTAAAATTAAAACTAACAACATTTAATAACTAAAACTAACAAAACAATATTTTTATTAACCACATCTTGAATTTAGGGCTCGTCTAAACTGGCGCTTTATAATCACGTAACTCGACATTTTCAGATGATCCAGCAGTATTGACTTGTTCTGTTCCATTCAGATATTCGATCGAATCATTATTTAATTTGTCATGATCTAATAATTCAGCTTCATACATTTCAACTTGATCTAATCCTCTCTTTTCTTCTTCTTCACTGACCCTTAATTTCATACCTGGGATCTTATCAACTATAAAACAAATCGCATAAGTCATAACAAAACTCCAGACTGTAATTGTTACAGTACCTGCTAATTGATAACCCATTTGAACCCAGTGATGAAAAATCCATCCCCCTGCAATTTCAGTAACACCATCAGAACCAGCAATTGTTGGTGAAGCAAAGACACCAACTACGACAGCACCAACCATACCACCAATACCATGAACATTGAAAGAGTGTGTGGTATCATCAATACCCATCCATTCATTGATGTTGTAAGTGCATCTACAGACTATGGCAGTAAACATCGCCCCAACTGCACATGCCCATGGTTCCAAATAACCACAAGCCGGGGTAACAAAGACTAAGCCAATAATTAAACCTTCTGATGCAGCTTGTAAAGACCATTTCTTTTTGAAAAAGAAATCTGCTAAAACGAAAGTTACCATAGCAAAACCAGCTGCAATTTGAGTGTTAGCTAAAATGTAAAGAGTTCTTGGTGTTGTGATGGTGGTTAAAGTACCAGAGTTGAAGAATAACCATGGGAAATAAATTAACAGTGAGCCAACGAAATTTAGAATTGGATCTCTTGGTTCAAATCTTGGGTATTTACCAGTATCTTTCCATTCTTTTCTTCTACCTAAATATAGAGAGTAAGCTAAAGAAGCAACACCTGAAGAAACATGAACTGGACCACCACCAGCAAAATCTAAATCTCCTAATTTGTATAACCAACCATTAGCGTTCCAAGTCCAATAAGATTGTGGACAATAAACTAAAGTAACAAACAAGACAGCAATCAATAAAGATGGTCCAACCCTGCCTCTATCAACAATAGCACCTAAGAAAATCTGCGTTGTACAGATTGCGAAAAAGTCAGTGAAAGCAAAACTTAAGATTGTTGGAATTGAAACCCCGCCACCACCAAAACCAATATTATTCAAACCTCCAATTGCAAAATTACCATAAACTGACGAACTTGAACTCGATGTTGACAATGAAAACCCATACAAAAACCATTGAATTGTGATGATACCAGTGACCATATAAGCTTGGAAGGCCAGTGTTAAATATGATTTCTTTGTACCATAGAATAAGGCGATTCCTGGTGTGATCGCTGAAATCAGTATTGTTGCAGTGGCAACATAAGCCATATCAGCAGGATTTAAATCTGCTACTTGTTCTTCGTAAGTCGACATTAAAAAATAAATTGTTAATATATACTATTTGGTGGGTTAAATGATGAGAAAATGGAAGATTTGTAGTTTCTTATAAGTTAATTTAAACTGAAGATATGGTGATTAAATTGGGTGTTGAATCCTGATATCATGATAAGATTTGTGATATTAATTGGAACTATTGAATCTTGATAAGTGTTAGGTGTCAGGAGGTATACTTGTTACGTATTTAAATCTTACTATATCTTATATCTCATGTATAATTAAGTGTTAATTTTGGTACATGGTCTTGGATAAGATTCCATCCGATGATTCTCTTGATTTAATTGGTTCTTTAATATTACTGGGGTCCAAGTGAGTGTCACTTTGTAGAATTTGTTAATTTTGCTTAGAACCACAGGTAGTAATGAGTATACTCCACTTCTCGTTAATCATATATATGTGCTTGTTACACTAACTATTCAAGTTATTGACAGAAAGACCTTTACCAGTAAAACTTTCCTATCTAGTCTAGACTCTAGATCTACTATATCTACTGTATGAGAATTTAAGCAAGATTGGAATAAGATATAAGTAATACCAAAAGAGTGTGTGACTGAAAGGGATCCAGTTATAGAATAAGATTTTTTGATGGATCAGCCTTGGTCATGATAAAGGAAATTCCCGTTAGTTGAGAGTTCAAGTGATTGTTTGTTTAAAGTGTTTTGATCCATTAATAAATCCCGATTTGGTTAAAAGTTATCAAATTTGCCAAGCTTTGATAAGAAAAAAAATCCCACGAAAAAACAACTGGAAGAGACTCGAGAGGCTAGAGTCACAGGAAAAAGGAATATAATACAAAAGACTCTTCTTATACAGATAGATAATGAGACTACTCAAAAGGGTATTTTGTAAATACTATAAAGCTACTATAATCTATTAATATTCACCCATAGGTACTCGACCCTAAACTACTACTCGTGCAACTTCATCTTATTATACTTTTGACAGAAGCATAGTGATATACGTTATATCTGTTTAAACTTTGAACTGCAGAATTAATAAATATTCTGAAACTCACAATTATTTTTGTTCTTAATCTTTGTGTGAGGTAGTCACTAATCACTAGAGTCTGGAACTTGGAATTTGGAAGATCTAGCTAGTGATATTATACTCTATGTTACTGTATAGAGCGGGTTCCCCTAAGTATATAATGATGCTACTTTCACGGTTTCCACTGATGAAAAAATAATTTAAACCACAATGCTTACGTCTTGAGTTATTACACCAGTGTTTGAAATGCTTTTCGACGAATCTATACATTTCATAAAATACAAAATTCTTTTAGGAAAGTTTAAACAATAACTAAAATGTTGACTTAAATGATTATCTGAACTCGATTTAAATGTGTATTTGGACGTCTGGCTTATATCTATAAATGGTAACTATACTGAAAAGATAAGATACACAGGATTCTCTCATTGAGAGACTTATTCCATTGATTGATTATGATGGTCCAGTGTCTGAAATTTAAATAATTCTCACAGTCTTATACAAAGAGTGAAGCTGAGTTTCGGATTTGGGCTTTTCTTCTTTTTATCAGTTCAGTCATTGATCCAAAAGAGCCCTGAAACTCAAAAGGCATCAAAGTTACCTCTCAAAAACTGAGTTACGTTTTCCTTCTTCCTCAATTAGACCCGCCTTCAACCTAATCACCAAGGTTGATTTCACAAAAATAAAATATGTCAAAAGACTGGTTGACAGCTATTTTCACTTGGTAATTTGAAATTTAGGTATCGCTTTATGACTTATTAAATCATCATGCTCAAAACTCTCAGCTAAGAAAAAGAATAAACAATAAAACCGAATTGATATCAAATAGTTCTAAAGAACAGAACTAAGAATTTCATAAATCAAACGTTCCAAATATTATATATATAGACATTTTTATCATAGGCCGGTTATTGGTGACTTGTAATCGTGTAACTCAAAATTATCAGAGGATTCACCAACTACTTCTTCAGTACCATTGAAGTATTCAACTCTTGAGTCATTGACACCATTATTTAGTTCATCATGATCTAATAATTCAGCTTCATATATTTCAACTTGATCTAATCCTCTCTTTTCTTCTTCTTCACTGACCCTTAATTTCATACCTGGGATCTTATCAACTATAAAACAAATCGCATAAGTCATAACAAAACTCCAGACTGTAATTGTTACAGTACCTGCTAATTGATAACCCATTTGAATCCAGTGATGAAAAATCCATCCTCCTGCAATTTCAGTAACACCATCAGAACCAGCAATTGTTGGTGAAGCAAAGACACCAACTACGACAGCACCAACCATACCACCAAGACCATGAATGTTGAAAGAATGAGAGGTATCATCAATACCCATCCATTCATTGATGTTGTAAGTGCATCTACAGACTATGGCAGTAAACATCGCCCCAACTGCACATGCCCATGGTTCCAAATAACCACAAGCCGGGGTAACAAAGACTAAGCCAACAATTAAACCTTCTGAGGCCACTTGTAAAGACCATTTTTTTCTGATGACGAAATCCATCACAGTGAATGTAACCATAGCAAAGCCAGCTGCAATTTGAGTGTTAGCTAAAATGTAAAGAGTTCTTGGTGTTGTGATGGTGGTTAAAGTACCAGAATTGAAGAATAACCATGGGAAATAAATTAACAGTGAGCCAATGAAGTTTAGAATTGGATCTCTTGGTTCAAATCTTGGGTATTTACCAGTATCTTTCCATTCTTTTCTTTTACCTGAATACAAAGAGTAAGCTAAAGAAGCAACACCTGAAGAAACATGAACTGGACCACCACCAGCAAAATCTAAATCTCCTAATTTGTATAACCAACCATTAGCATTCCAAGTCCAATAAGATTGTGGACAATAGACTAAAGTAACAAACAAAAAAGCGATCACCAAAGATGGGCCAAGTCTACCTCTATCAACAATACAACCTAAGAATATCTGTGTTGTACAGATTGCAAAAAAGTCAGTGAAAGCAAAACTTAAGATTGTTGGAATTGAAACCCCGCCACCACCAAAACCAATATTATTCAAACCTCCAATTGCAAAATTACCATAAACTGACGAACTTGAACTCGATGTTGACAATGAAAACCCATACAAAAACCATTGTATTGTGACAACACCAGTAATCATGTAAGATTGTAACGCCAATGTTAGGTAAGATTTCTTTGTCCCATAAAATAATGCAATACCTGGGGCAATAACACTAATTAAAATTGTTGCAGTAGCAACATAAGCCATATCAGCAGGATTTAAATCCGCTACTTGATTCTCATAAGTAGACATGAAAAGTTCACTGACTGAATTTCAAGGTGATTGGGAAATGAATAATTTTTTGAGCGTTATATATGGATTTGTTATATATGGATTTATTCAATAGATCTAAGACTTGATATCACGATAAGGATCTCCCATTGCCTAAGATTCTATCATGCAAATGTATCGTTAAGTAACATGAACGGATTACGGCTAGATAGTATGATCTATATGAAGGAATCAGGATTAAGGATTAAGGATTAACTAGTGATGAGGTAAGACTCAGGAGTTAGGACTTCCGGGGTTCAAATTAATTTGATTGGTTATTTTTGAACATTTCTAATCTAAAAAATTTACAGAACTGGAAGATAACGCAGATTTCTAACTAAACGTGTCACTATCAAACAATGCATAAGAGTTCTAACTTCTAATTATAATTAGATTCTAATACATCTATTATCTATATAGTATATACCGTATAAATCACAAAATAGAGGTAATTCAGATTGTGTTGATAGTTCACTATTGAAGGAATAAAAAAACGATACCAAGATGGACTGTTTGTATTTTGTTACTATAGAACTTGGAGAGATGTGAAGTAGTAAAACATAACCACATCAATAGGTTTCGAAGATCCCATAAGATGGCAGTGTGTTTTGATACAAAAAAATTGGGAAATTATGTTTACTTATAGAATTTTTTTCCTGTAATCAGCGATCTTCATCTTTTTTTATTCCTTCAATTCCGTTAACAAATCCCAAGATGGTTAAAATAAGTCAATTCTCTATAAGTGATTTGGTTGGCAGATTTCCGAAATCTGTCAAAGTCTAAAATGACACGTCTCATCACAATCCACAAAATTCTGAGCTGTAACTTGTAACTTGAAAGCATTAGGAAACTTGGCCAAATGCTTTAGCATTAGTGGTGAGCTCAGGAAGCCCATTCGCTAGTTGCACTAGATAGCGAGACAAAGCCAAACTCCAATTTCTAAATATTAGTAAATAGCGGCTAGCGAGGCACTGGCACAACAGAAAACTGCCCATTCACTAAATGAGATAAATTAGTAATTGAAAATTCTTGATCGTTTTGTCTCTACTACGCTATTTTAATAAGGGAACATTAATGTTCTCCAAAGTTTTTACTGCTTCGAGACTAATTTATATGTAATATTGTTACAGTACTGTACTACTGTACCAGTTACTCACGTGACTTACTCGCATTATAACTGATTCTACTAACACTTCTACTAGCTTCTACTACTTTCCAGAATATTCCAATCATTTATTTCCAGAACATTCTATTATGACAACGAAGCTCCAACTAGAAGTCTATATAAGGACCTCTAGTCGTCCACAAATTGTATACTTTATTCTATATAAAAAACAGATTATTATTACTATCACTGACGTAACAAATAGACTAATACATTAATCACCTATAAAACCCATAACAATATATATAATTTAGATAAATAATTATCTAATATAATTAATTAATAATATTATTAATAAATATTATTTCCAAAATTAAATTATCAAAAACCGGCGGTACTTTTCATCATTACTTATTACAATCTAAGTACAAAATTAGAGTATTTCATGTACAGCTAATTATTCTATGAGTTAGAATGACGACGTACGTCCTATATTTTCACTCTTATAGTGAGACATACGCCAAAATATTTTATAACTTATTTTTCGTTTTTCTCGTAATCTAGGCAGAGTTTTGTTAGACATAAACTAAGTGAGAAATATGTGACTATTCACTTATTATAGGCTGTGTAGGCCTCATGATCAGCACAGAACATGTTATGATAGAAATATATTGGTAGACCTCTAAAGCTTGAAAAAAAAACAGCTCAAAAGTTTGCCAAAATTTTTGTAAAGAATAATGTTGAATTGTAATTAACGCGTTTCCAGCCAGGATATAAAAACATTAGTAAAGAACAAACACTTAAGCGTTATAAAATTTCAATGTACTAAACAGTTCAATGTTTGATTTTGTTGTTTAAAGAACATTTAATTTTTAAATCGAATTGGTTAGCAAAAGTTGTTTGTAATTGCGGCTTGATTTAAGTATATTATTGAATTATATAAATTTGTATCACCAATTATCAAGGTGGCAAAAATCCTGGTGAAGTTCTATGCAATATATACTTATTTGGAATGAAGCAATTTCTTTTATGATCGAATTTTTCAAAGTATTTCCCAACAATCAAATCCGATTCCAAAAATTTCAAAACTTCATCATTTACTGAATTAACTAATTCTAATGCATCTTCTTGAACTAAGATTGTTTCTGAACTTTCATTACACAGTAATAATCTGACTTGGCTAAATCTTGAAAATGTTTTCAAAATAACGTTATAAGAATTCGTTTTTTTTAAATAAACAACTTGACCTAGTTTGAAAAAAGGATCGATAACATCATAAGTTATTTCACTTTTTGGATAATCATAATAAAAATCTTTAAATTGCTCAATTATCCAATCCAAACAAGTTTTAGAATCTGAAAAGTCAGGAAAGACTTCATATAATGGCTTTTCTAAAATCAATAAAAAAAATGGATCAAGATCTGAAAAAGAACTTAGAATTCCGTTTATTTCATTAGGTGCGACAAGTTGTAATTGTTCTTTTCTTAATATTATATCTAGCCATTTTGTATCCATCTTCTTTCTAGAATTAGGAAAAATATGATTGAAAGTTGCAACATGTGATTTGAAATGATAGTAAATTGAGCCATCTTCAATTTCAACATATGGATCTAAGAAGTAATTCAGGTCAAACGAATTTAAGATGGATTGAATATCATATGGTTGGTTTAATGCTTCAAGGTCTTGATTTAATAAATCAACAGTGAAAAACAATAGTTCATTTTCTAAACTGATTAAACTTATACCATCTTTAAAGGTATCGTCTTCAATAACCATAAATGAATTACAAACTCTAATGTTTAAACCAAATTTAGAGCAAACTTTTTGAATTATTGAATATCTTAACTCAGGCACACCAACAACTTCACCTGCATAGACTCTCAGTATTGAATAATCTTCAGTTGAGGGCATTATATCATTAATGAAGTTTTTATCAATTTTGTAATCTGTTACCGGGTTTAATAGATCTTGGATTCTTTTAATGATAAATAATATCTTTTCAGTTTTATTTATGTTCTGGTTAAGAATCCCACTTGATATAATGATTTGAAAAATTTTATCATAAAATTGTTGTCTAAATGGTAAAAGAACATCAAATGAGTTATCCAAATAACTAAGATTGAAAAAAAAATCTTCAATATCTTTTTTGAAAAACTCTTCATCATTTGAATAATAATTCAACACATGATTTAATCTGATTGCTCTTAGTATAGACCCTGATATATAGCGCACGCCTAAATTTTTATTTTTCTGTAGTTCTAATAAAATAGTAGCAAATTTATCATTCTCATGAATTATAGTATAAGATTCTTTTAGTATTGTCAAAGGATCACCAGTTTCATTCAATTGTATAATGGTTTGTTTAAGACTCATGTCTTCACCGAACCTATGTTTAAAATAATGAAAATAATCTTCATATTTGGCGAGTTTCTCACCCGAACTCGTTATTAGACCATCATTATGCCAACGATTATGAGAAGCATTTTGCCATATGAAATCTGAACAACAGATGCTATACAGAATCTTATTCACTGATTTTAGCGACAATATATCCTTATATCCTAGGTGTTTTGTTATATGTAGCCATATGTGTAAATTAGAGTAAAATTCAATATTAGGCATTTAGACAATTTTTCAATATCATGTAATTTAATTTTTAAGGTTTAAAGGCTTTTTATAAGAGAAAAATTCGATCCCGAATTTTTGTGTCACAAATTGAAAGGAAAAAAAATCCGAGGTTAAAAAGCATAATTACGAGGGTTTCCTTTAGAAACTCCGTTGAAATCCGTGATAGTAACTGATTTTTTGAATCCGATAATAGAGGTGTTGAAGTTGCTACTTTTTGTAGTGAAAAAGCATTAGAATTTGACCATTATTACTGATAGATTATCACATTATACAAATACACGTAATCAATGATGAGATTTGCGCATAAACAGTATAAAATGGAATTAGGAACACAAATTTGATATAAATTGAAAAGGTGGATTCTGTATCGGATACAATAGGTGAAAGGCATTAAGCACCAATTGAAACGAAGCTTAATTCAGCTAGATAAGTCTATAGTTATGCTCAGTAATAACCCATTACGTATGCTCGAAGCTACTATTGAATACAATCAAGCCATATATATATGTATTAACAAATTTGCTACCTTCAATAGAAATAGTCAAATCGTAGAGACTCAATTGGAATGAATGTAAACTAGACTGGTTCTCTCAATACAGAAATAAATCGCTGCTCTGTGCTGTCCAGTTCAACACATCCACCCAAAGCATTAGCTTTTGTTCTCTGATACTATTTAAGGCCCTTGCCAGGCTCCAGCATTCAAAAACGGACTTTAAAGCTTACTGTTTCCTGTGCTTTTTTTTGAATCGTTTTAATTCCGAGAAATCTCATCATGTCATGGGTTTAAGTTTATATAATGAAGAATTCCCACTTAATCATCTACTTCTTTGCTCTAACTGGCTAGTAAGCTACAAGGTCATGACTTTACCTGATAAAATTCAGGATATCGCAGTCATTGGAGGTGGTCCATGTGGTGCTGGTCTTACTAAGGCTCTAATAGGTGAAAAAACTTTCAGAAGAGTGAAAGTTTATGAAAGAAGATCAAAATCTGGTGGTTTATGGAACTACACACCCTTAAAATCATCTAAGATCCCAACTCAAAATGATGTCCCATCAGAAGACCCAACTGTTAAAACTGATAAAGTTGAATCAACCTCTGGTGAAAAGTTTTATGAAAGTCCAGTTTATAAATATCTAGATGCGAATGTTCCAAAAGATTTAATGGCTTATAAAGACTATCCATTTCCTGAAGATGTACCATTATTCCCAACTCATGGGCAAATATTGAAATACATTGAAAATTATTCAAAAGATATTGAACAATATGTGACTTTTAATGAAGAGGTTACAAGTGTTCGATATATTTCATCAAGATCAAAATGGGAAGTTATATCACAATCCACCATCAATGATATAAAAAGAACTGATTTTTTTGACGCTGTTGCAATAGCTATTGGTTCTTATGATAAACCGTTCATTCCAAATGTTTCAGGATTAGAAGAATGGCATAAGCAATACCCAAATTCAATACTACATGCGAAATCATATGATGAACCAGATCAATTTAAAAATTCTGCAAATATTTTAGTTGTTGGTAATTCTGCTTCTGGTGCTGATATTGCTTACCAATTAGCAACTAGATTGAATAGAAACATCTATAAATCAATTAGATCTGAAAATGTGCTACCAGCAGGTAAAGATGATAGAATTAAGGATGTTGGTGATCTACTGAAATTCGATCCAATTACTAAATCAGTTTACTTTAAAGATGGATTCAGACTAGATAACGTTGATAGTGTGATATTTGCAACAGGTTACTTAAAATCAATTCCATTTCTCAAAAATGAGAATTTAATAACTGATGGGAAAAAAGTTCATGGTTTATACAAACATTTAATTAAGTATTCAAACCCATCTTTAGCAGTCATTGGACTACCTAGATTTGTTTTACCAACGAGATTATCAGAAACACAAGGCTGCTGGCTAGCTAGAGTTTGGTCTGGTAGAATTTTACTGCCATCATTCGAAGAAATGGAATCTTCTAATAATGAACAAGAAGGTGATGAACGTAATCATCATGATTTAATGTTTCCAAAAGATGTGGATTATTCAAATGAGTTGAACAATCAATGTAAACTAGCTGAAGGTGATTATGGTTATCAAGCAGTTCATTGGGATGAGAGACAAACTCAAATAAGAGGATCAATTAAAATCATTAAAGAAGCTTATATTAGATATATGGCTGAAAATGGGAAACCTGCTGCATCTTTAAAAGTTTTGGAAGATTTGAAATATTTCGAATATCCTAAAGAATAGATATTCATGAAGTTTTAGACTTATATAGATTCAGTAATTGCATTTTTTAGATTTATTGTAGAGGAGATATCATTGTATACTACAAAATCAGTATATATACAAACAAGGTTATTATTAATTAGGGTGAAGACAGTGTGTCAATCATTATAAGGGGAAGAAATTAAAAAAACAAGAACAAGGAAATGAAAAAAGAACTGAAAATCATTTAAGTTGACTCATTCTTTTTTTCAGAATCAGTATGGATTTGATCATCAATGGTGTTGAATTGTGGTACTTTATTAGATTTATTGGATCTAACTGGTTCTGGAATGTACATTTGATCTTCTTGATAAGTAAATTCACCGATTTGAACTTGATCAGTACCTAATTCTTCCTCATCAGGTGATAATCTTAATTTCAAAAATGGAATTCTGTTCATAATCAATAAGATGATACCAGTGACTACTGAAGAATAAGCAGCAATGGTGACTAAACCAGCTAATTGGTAGCCTAATTGTTTCCAATGATGATTTATCCAACCACCTGCAATAACAGTGGATCCATCTAAAGCTGCAACGTAATCAGCGGCAAAAATACCCGTTAAAGCAGCACCAACACAACCACCAACACCATGTAAAGCCCAAACGTCAACACCATCATCGATACCAATGATGTTTTTTAAATCAACAGCAAAATTACAAGCAGCAGCACCTAAAATACCAATTGGAATTGAGGCCCAAATTGGAACATATCCAGCAGCTGGGGTGATTGCAACTAGACCTGCAACAACACCTGAGCATAAACCAACAGTAGTCCATTTACCTTCACCTTTCAAACCACCATATCTGAAATAGTCAATCAACATCCAAGTTAAACCACCAACAGCAGCTGCAACGTTAGTGTTAACACAAGAGAACCAAGCTCTAATTGTAGCATTACCAGCAGAGCCACCGTTGAACCCAAACCAACCAAACCATAGGAATGCAACTCCTAATACAACGGAGGTGACTGAATGTGGTTTATATTTTGGTAATGATTTAGCGACAGGATCATTTCTTTTACCTAGAATGAAAGCATAAACTAAAGCACCATGACCTGAAGCAATATGAACTGGACCACCACCAGCGTAATCTAATTCTCCTAATTTTGCTAACCAACCACCTGCATTCCAAGTCCAACAAGCAATCGGACAATAGACAATGGTTAACCAAATGAAAACAAAAACCATCATTGGACCCAATCTTGCTCTTTCACAAGCACCACCGACCATTAAACAGGCAGTAACAGCAGCGAACATACCTTGATAAAACGCAAATAAAATATCTGGTAATGAAGAGACTATAGATGGAGCACCTAAAACGTTTTTGAAACCAATGAATTGTAAAGTACCGATGAATTCAGATTTAACAGTATGAGAGAAAGTTAAAGAATAACCCCAGAAGAACCATTGAAAAGCCGAGACACAAGCAACCATCAAAGCTGCCCATAATAAAGATAAAGCATGTTTTTTTCTTGATAAACCAGAGTACAATAAACCAATACCAAATATCATAAAGAAGACTAAAACAGCTGCAACACCAATCCATGCCATGTTAGCTAGATCGAATTGTTCATTTAAATCAACGGTAAGAGAGTCACCACCAGTACCAACGCCGGTGAAACCAGAATCATCAACAGCAGAGTCTGACATTTTTCTATAAAGAAGTTTTATAATTAAAGGCCTAACCAAGGAGTAAAATTGAGGAAATATTAGCTAGTTTTTATAGTAAAACTGATTGGATTCTTTTGTTTTGTGTTTGCTGTATTTCTACAATGCATAATCTTGCATGATTGTTATCTTTTTCAACGGGTTTTTCTATGAAAATCCTCTTTAGTATAAATTTTACTCCTGTCAGATATGATTTATTAACCTAAGAGATACGTATAAAAATGTGTCAACTGATTATATATGTGGACTCTGGAGTGCTCAAGCCTTACACTTCAAACTTTAACTCAATTAATCAAATATCCATTATTTTTTTTATCCTACTATACGGATATAAATTCTGGCACTCCTGGACTGCTTTCTGCTTATGTCATCGCTATCAACAGATTTCTTATGTGGACATTTCTGATTGGTCAGATTAAGAATACTTCAAAAGATCTTATGTGAAGATGATCCAATTATTTCACTGCGATGAGTTCTTAAAAGATCTTGAGGTGATCAGAGCAATTATTGGTCAATCAACTATCTGCCTATTTATCCTGGTTAGTTGCTGTCTCATATGTATGTAATATGACTATGGAACTTGGATATGACTCTTTTTATCATAGTGTCATCACTACACCAGCTGATAATTAATTAATAATTAAAGCCATATCATCTCCATTGAAGCAATTAGACAACCTAACGTATAACTTATGTCACTGCGGAATTAGATTCGTATGATCTTAAAGTTTAATATATCTGATATTTTTCATGTATCACTCATCTTTTCTAGTGCAGACTTTACTAGTAACAAAACTTCTAGCACTAATCACTCACTTTATATGCGCCTTTCTTCAGCTGTTGCCAGTTATCATATTAACGCAACGCTAACTAGGTACGAAACTTTTAACTTCTTTCAAAACATTAGTGATCACAGTCAAGTTTCAACTGTAAAATCATCAAAATTTACATTGTATCCCTCATTCTTGATATGGACGATGGTAATCTAACCCCAGTGACATTTGACCCGTCAACTCAATATTTGTACTCAGCTAAAGCTGCATTCTTATCGTAGCTAGGCATCGAATACTTTCATGCGTTCAGATCAAATAACTCTAGTTTCGGAAACTTGCTAAAATCGGCTCCTACTTAGAAGTCAGGATTTGCTTTCCATTACGTTATAAATGATATTGCGTTATAAATGATATTGAAACGTTGATCATAGAAATAATCAATTATATCACTGGTCTTTCGAACAAATGACTTATTGATACACCTGGTAGTCCAACAATTGAAAATTTGGAAGAGCGCCCCAATTATTTTAATTATCAACAACAAAGTAAGAACAGAACTACGTAACATTGGAGTAACAGGTAGTGAGTAACAGGTAGCGAGTAAGAGGTAGCGAGTAAGAGGTAGTGAGTAACAAGCTCGAAGATTATTTTCGTACCGGCCCTTAATCAAAAATGAACATATCCCAAAAGTTTAAACAAAAAGTTTGGGTTACACAAGAGTAGATAGTTACTGTTATATTTGTTTATTTATCTTATGGTTTCATCACTGTTGTGTTTCTTCCTGTAGAGATTAACCCTGCTACATTTGCACCGGTCAGGGCAGAAGTTTCCATCGTGCTTATAAATGTTTCCATAACATTCAGATACCAAAAATTTTGACCAATTTGAAATTCTGTAAAATTAGTTATTGGACTTAGATGAGGGTACGGGTTCCATTTCTTATTATATAGCACTGATATGTCTGTAAAATCCGTTTTTGTTTCATCAAATAGATAAGACTTTAAAAAGTCTTCATCAATTGGACTCTCTGAAAACACTTTGTAAATCACTCTATCCGTTTCATTATTGAAACTATTTAAAGTAACACTATAAAATGGAAGTTTTGTTTCTCCTTGTGATGTTAAAATTTGTTCAGGAGCTTCATAATTGTTCAAAATAGGGTTATTAAACTTTTGAGTTCTGTTTGTTTCAAAGAAACTTGCATATAATTCACGATACTCAACAGGTTCTGGGATTATATCTAGGCCATTGAATTCGATTTGAGTTTGATGGAAAGGTGATGCTAGAATAACATGATCGTATAAACTAAACCCTAGAACATCATTGTGAACATACGTTATATTCCAGGAACTTTTGTTCCTAGATACACTAGTAACGTTAGCATTCAGCTTTGTTGTTGCACCTGAAGATCTAATGAAATGTTCAAAGATTTGAAAGTTACCGCCCTCGATAGAATAAACCTTTGAATCAGCAGCTAGACTGACCAACGTCTCTAGTGCATGTATATCATTAATATTTGACTTGTAGTTGACTCTAGTAGCAGCTTCAACAAAATCATGGATAAAATCACTTTTGATACCATGGTGTAGTAAATACTCTTCACCTGTGACATTAGTCTGTGCATTGAATCCAGAAACTTCAATAATTTTATTTATACTTGAGAATGGGAAAAATTCGTCGTAATAGTATGAGATGAAGTTATTGATCAATGATCTCACAAGTCTAAAGGTTCTAATTGGAGAAAACCCATATCTCCAGAATAACCTTCCATATAAACGCAATTTGTTTTCATATTTTGATGTAGAAAACAGGAAATCAGTTCCATTCCAAATACCAATACTATCATCAAAAAGGTGATCAAAGGTTGAAGGTATAGGACCACCTTCTTGTAAAGTTAAATTGAATTCAGTAGCTGCGTTAAACAAGATCTGATTGGCACCAACAAAAATCGAGGCACCTAATTCAACATCACAAGGAAAATCTGGATCAGAGTTCCTTAGAGTGGTAGATCTGCCACCAATAAATGAGCTCTTCTCATAAATCGTGATATCAAACCCGTTATCAGTAAATTTTTGCAAATAATAAGCAGCTGAAGATCCACCTGCTCCTGCCCCAATGATTGCAACTTTTGGAAATTTTGGAGAGTTTTCCTTTAGTAAAGGTTGTTCATAGCAAGATGCTAGCGCAATACAAGTGTATATATAGATAACAAATAGCAGCATTTGGCATTCTTTTAAATACGACAAGAGTGAACTTGTACAAGGTCCCTAATTAAAAATGAGTGTCACGTGTGAAAACCTGGTTATGAACCGATGGATAAAATCGATCAGCTTTTATACCTACATTTCGATGTTTACTTATATTAGCAAGATCACGTACTTCTTCATAAGGTTAATAGAGGTATCAATAACAACCAATCACTTAGCATGGATCTAGATACTACGCCGAGAAGCGTAGATATTCGAGAGATATCCGATACTGCATCATTTCAATCCTCAGTTTCATATCAAAGAACACCTACAAAAGCTGGTAGAATTAATTCATATGGAGACATTGAAAGTCCTGCTTTTTCATCAGAGTCAACCATAACTTCAACGACACCAAGGATAAGAAAGTTTGATGAAAGATTGAGGACAAGGTTTTCCAACCTGTTGAAAGACTCAAAGCTAAATTATAATAACTCTCCACCAAGTTCACCTTTAACAAAAATAAGTAAAGTCATTGAAAATCAAGCTTCATCTTTGAAATATATTGATCTGGATACACTAAATACATTCTTATACTCTGGACACTCAAGATTGATCCATGGAGAACCTACTTGCATTGTCCCCGGTGATATCGTTGCAGTTGGTACTACCAAAGGTTACATATTGGTCTTTGATTATAGACAAAACTTAATTCATGAATTAGGTAAATCAACAAAAGCATTAACTTGTGGAGCAGTTAATAGTATATCACTGTCATTAGATTCAACCCATATAGTTGCTGGGTTTGAGCATGGTGATGTATTTTTATGGAATTTATCAAAACCTAATAAACCCATTGCGTATCTTCCTCCAAAGGAAGATGTTTCTATCGCAGACGGTCATTTGAATGGATCTACTGTCAATAATGTCTCATTTGTTGGTAAAAAACATACCGTTTTTGTTAGTTCTGATGTTGATGGAATGGTTTTCTATCATCATTGCCAGAAAAATGTTTTAGGACTAAACATATCAACAAAGAGAATTCTTGGTAAATATGAAAACGTTTCATTCAAGTCCTCTACGATTTATGCATTAGATGCTTTGCCTTTAGGCTCTTCTATTGAATATGCAGATGAACAAGGGGTAGTTGCAATTCTATCTCCGAATGCACTAGTTATAGTTTCTACTACAAAGTCAGTCAGAACTCAATATAAAACTGGAAAACCCAAGATTGTTAATACTTCCTTAGGTGAATCAGGCTGTCAAGCCTGGTTTCCTGCTCATGTTTTGAGAAATGGAGACAAGGTTCCCGCAAGATTGGCATATTGTTTTTCCAATATTCTGACTATTTTAGAAGTTAATAGTGTTGATGATACTTTACAATTTGATTCCAAGAAGAGATGGGTTTGCGATGAGTTGATTTTAGGTATTCAATGGATCAATCCAAGTTTAATTGGTATGATAACACCAACTCAAAGACTAGTTCTAGTGAATGAGAAAACGATGAAAGTTGTCAATAATATTGACTTAATGTCAAAACATTTATTTAGAATAAATAATAGGGATCGCTTTGAACAGTCATACAATTCAACATATAAAACATGCAAAGGTAAAATATTTTTAGTTGGCAAATACGAAGTTGTCATTGGATCAGCTCCAAATTGGGTTGATATTCTACTCGATTTAATCAATCGCGGTCAATATATTGCGGCCATTGAGAGATGTAGAACATATTATTTAGGAAATGATGATCTAGAAGCTTTTGGACTACCAGTTGACTCAAAGGATAGACATCCCTTAGTTCTAAAATATTTGGCAAACATCATAAAATCTTCAGCAAGTCATGTTCTGATAAAATCCGATAAAAACCAAATTGAAGAATATTTATTCTCATCTATTAATACCCTGATATCAATCAATGCTGAATCGTTAGTTTTTGAAGAGTTGTATGAAGTTTTCAAAAATAATAATAGAGATGAGTATTTTTTCCAAAGTTTAGAACCTTTTATTCTAAAGTCTCATATCACATCATTAGCACCGACTATTTTGAAAGATATGATCAAATACTACATCTCAGTTAATAAATCCGATACCCTTGAACAAAACATTTGTTTATTAGATTTACAAACGTTAGATATTGATTTTACCATTTCATTATTGAAAAAAAATAAACTAAGAGACAGTTACATCTTCATTTGGAATAAACTATTGCATGATTACATATCCCCTTTAATGGAATTTTTTAAGGATTTCAAATTCGGCACCAACACAGAAGATTCTTTCAAAGTCTATGGTTATTTAGCTTATATATTAACTGGCCGTCAATATCCAACTGAGGATTTCATCGAATTATCAGAAGCAGATGATGTAAAATTAACAGTATACTTCATTCTTTTCAATGGATTACCAGTTATATATGAACATGCCGTTTTAACCACTATTGAAGAAGAGTTTGGAGAATCTGGAGTGGAGTTTCCATATCTGTACCTCTTGATAAAAAATGATTCCAAGTCTTTCTTATCGGCAATGAATGAATGTCTGGAAGACAGTTTATTGAACGATGATGAAATTGTTCAGTATGATAAGAAATTGAAAGTTAATCGCCAGTTTATTATTGAGATATTGATTCTAGTTTTCCAAGCTAATGAATTTGAAAATTTAGATTATTTACATTTTGCAAATTTCATTGCTAGAAATTACCCAAAGTTTAAACAATTTTTAAGATTAGGTGAAGATATTTTGAATGAAACTATTTCAAGGTTATGTCATTTTGAGAATGACGATAATTTAAAAGAAGATTGCAAATTGAGTTTACAGTCTTTATTATCAGTTTACCAACCACCAAATAAAGCGAAATTGATCAGCGTTTTCGAGAGTGTTAAGTTCTATGAAATTCTAATTCAACTATATTTAAATGATAGAAAATATTCAAAAGTTTTAGAAATTTGGCTCAATCCTGATTTTGACACATATAGCTCAACTGAAACGACTAATGATATTTTGGTTAAATGTTTTAAAAACACACAAGGCAACATCACTGAAAGAAGTAATTTACTACAAGTCATTAAAGACAAATTCACAGATCTTATCGAAGTTGATACTTTCAAGATTGTTGAGACAATCAATAGATACAGCCCCAAGTCACATGAATTAGCTATGAACTTAAGTGATAAACATTTGAAATATATGTATTTAAAATCTTTAGTTGAATTGGAAAAAGATGGATTATTCAAGTTGTCAGTTTTAGAAAGAAATAGTTATATCATCGTATTGTCACAGTTAAAGTTAAATGATGAGCTACTATTTTATGTGAAAACCCTAAAATCTGAAATTGATTTCAAATTAAATGAATGCATTCATGCTCTAAGAGAAAATGGAAGCATTGATGCACTAATATATCTATTACAACAAGACAACAAGACAATAGAAACATTAGAAGAAGTCATCAATTATTCAGCAAAGTTGATTGAAGAATTGAACCATTTACTCAACAATAAAGAAGGTCTATATCAATTAGAGTTAGAGATCTGGAAATACTTAAGAATTGCGATTGATTTATCAAATAATGATCTTAATCATGAAGCTAATGAAGATAATAGATTAAACAAGAGTGAAGAAATGTGGTTAAAACTAATCAATTTTATTGTTGGATATTTGAAGAAGTTTGATGATGATAATAAACCAGAAAAAATAACAGATATAATTAAAAGATTAGTTCAAGATTTATTCTCCTCATTAATCAATTCAAGATCACGAATTCAAGCATTTGATGAAAAAGGAAAGACTATTGTCCCTAATAATGGGCATAATCATAAATCTTCATTTTTAAAAATTTTTACTGAATTTTTAAGTTCAAGTTCAATTACAGTTACATTATTAGGTGATGTTAGATCTGTGACCAATGAGATTTATTTATCTTTATTATATGAAAAAAATATCTTAATTATCACATCAAGTCTAATTAATGAAGGCATATATCGCAACATGGAACAACTAACAAACAAAAATCAAGTGGGTTGGTCTGTTAAATCATATGAATGTGATGCATGTGGTAAAGTCATTTGGGGTAGAGGTTTAAGCTCAAGTGTATACTGTAAATGGGAAAACATTCAACGATCTGCAAAAGGCGATGAGGAAATAAAAGAAGATAGAGGATCTGATTTGATTAGCTTCAATTGTTGTCATTGTTATCATAGATCTTGTCTTGAACATTTAGGTAATAAGAGCGGGTACAGTTGTATCATTTGTGAAAAATGATAAATCGTGATTTATTTGCATGTCAAATGCTACCTGTAATGTATGTGTATATGATACGATTCCAACCTGGGAGGTTTATTGTTCAATAATAGTAATTCTAGTTTTTTTTTTGTTACAAAACTGTTTTTAATGTGACTTTGTGATATGTTACAAAAAATGTGGTATGAAACTAAAATATGTACACAAATATCAATTAATTAGCTACTATTATTCCTAATGTTATTACCAACTTTCATCTTAGCTACATTGACCACATCAGCATTTTGTGTTGAGTTAATTTCAGCAACTGAACAAAAACAGGCTGAATTTGGTTCTTATGTTAATCCAAATCCTAAAAACATTTGTGAAGGTGAAGAATTAGAAACTTTAACAATTTGTGCTAGTGAAGTATTGTCTAAATTAGATGAATGCAAACCTGATGATTTAGCTTGTGAATGTTGTGCTTTACAAAGTATGAAAGGAGATTGTTATGGATTATGCCCAAACACTGGATCTGGTAATTTTTTAGCAGTCTTATATGATGATTGTGAAACAATGAATGATGTTAATGCGTGCAACTTACCATTTAAGAAACATGATTTTCTTCCTACTAAGTTCTTAAGACCAAACCCTAGAGTTCCTGTTGAAGAAAAAGAGCCTGATTATGTTATTAAATCAGTTTTAGAAAACGTTACTAAGACCGATAATATTGATATGGAAGATCATTTTAACGAGTTTGAGGGAAGGTTAGAAGTTTATATTATTGAAGGTGACTTTAAGAATGTTACTCTGTTAAATTCAACTAATTCTTCAATTTATGAAGATTTTGCAATTTCAAATAAGTTTGTTGTTTCCCAATATCTGAACATTGCTTTATTATTCGCTTTATTAGTTTTGAGTAGAGTATTCTAGCCAGATATGATATGGATTTATATTTTTGAAAAATCACTCAAACATAAGATTTTATTATGATTATATATACAAATTTTGAATAGGCTAAAAAATGATCCCATTTTGATGATTAAAAAAAAACACAACAATATTTATATGTAGCTTATTTGGATTCTAAATATCTTTGTTCTTCATCCATCCAGTCTAAAGTTTTTTTAATACCATCTTCTAAACTGATGTTTGGTTTATAGTCTAGTAATTTTTTAGCTTTTGAAATATTATGATAACGAACTGCACAAACAACTTTAACTCTAAATGGAGTTAGACCTGGTTTCTTACCAGTAAATTTAGCAACAAACTCACTGATATAACCAATTGCAATTGCAAAGTTTCTTTGTAGTACAATGTTATGTTTCTCAATAATACCATCAGCTTTCCAAACAGTTCTTGCCAAAGTCCAAAAATAAGTTGGTGCATCATTCGTAATAAAGAAAGCTTCTCCAGAAACAGAATCTCTAGTGCTTGGATTGAGTAACTTCTGAGCTGCTAAAACATGAGCATCTGCAACATTACCAGCATAAGTCCAATCGAATAAATTATTATTATCACCTAATTGAAATTTAGTTTGACCAGCTTTAGCAACATCTCTTAAACCAGGGACTAACTGACGATCACCAGGACCAAATATACCCGCAGGTCTTAAAGCAACCGTACATAAACCATTTTGGTTATTAGCTTTTAAAATTAAATCTTCAGCAATTGCCTTTGTTTCATTATACCCATCCATTGGGATCTCAGGAATTGGCCAGGTTTCATCACCATTATAGATATCTTGACCGTTAAAGATAACACCAGCACTTGAAGTATAAACTAAGGCTTTAATGTTTAAATCTTTACAAACTTGAATAACATTTTTAGTACCTTCAATATTAACTTTTTCATAAATTCTTTGATCTAAACCATGCATTGGAGAAGCAGAGTGCACCACAACGTTGATATTACCTTCAGTGATGGCTTTGGAAACATCTTCAGGGGACGTTATATCACCTTTATGGAAAACTATTTCTTCACGTTTGAAAGTGAATGCACTTGGTAGAAAATCTGGTAATGGACGGATATCAAAGACATGAATTTCAGGTTTTGTCTCAGAGTCGTAAAACTGTTGGATCAAATGAAGACCTAGAAACCCTGAACCACCGATAAGAAGTACGGAATCAACAGACATTCTGTTTTGCTTATTATGGGTATTAATTTGATTTTTTTGATGTGTCCATTTTGTTTTTGTTAAACGAGGAAATTTAGTATTCGCGAGATGAGTAGAAATGAAGAGAGTGATAAAAAGAGATGATAAGGTTATATGATAAAGTATTACGGATTACAGGAAGAATTAAGTTATTCTATATATATTAATCTTTTTTGTTTTTTTTTAGAAAGTGAAAAATGATTCATATTGACGGACTTTGTTTTCATCAATATCATTCAAAGCGAATTTTGAACTTATTGGATCAGGGAAAATGAAGATTGGGACCTCATCTTTAGGTTTTAGCAAAAACAGAGACTTATGTTGTGTAGTGGCATCTCCGTTCAATGATTGTGAGTTAAGTGATATGATTTCTGTAGATGTTATTGGATTTGTGGCACTTGAAGTGAATGAAAATGAGTTTGATTTGGTAGAGTTGAAAGCAGGAGTTGATTTAATTATAGGTGGATGAGATGATAAGGTTGGTGAATTTGAGGGTTTTTCTAAATCTTGACTAATGTTATTATTTTCAGAACTTTGTTCCATTGATTGATCTTCATCACCTATTGTAACAGATTCTCGTAATGAAGACGATTTAATTGGTTTATACTTATTGAGAGTTTCCAAACCAGCTTGCTTTACCTGAATAGTTATTGGTGGGATTGATTGTGATTTTTCTTTATTTTCTTCTTGTTTTAATGATTCTTCTAATCTTTCAGATGTTGTAGGTTCTTTAACAGGAATAATAACTCTCTTTGTCTTTCTTGTAGTTGCATATGGATTTGAGAAATCCATGAATTTGTTCTCTTTATTAGTTTTATTTATACCATTATTTTTAGATCTTTCTTCATTTGAATTTTCGATAAATGATAATAATGCGGATGCTGTGTTACTTAATTTTTTGGACTCATTCTTTGGTTTTGATTCTTCTGAGTCATCTTTTTCATTTGAACCGTTCACTGTGAATGAAGATTTCAATCTTGATGTTCTATAAGGAGATGGGAAGCCTGAAAAATCATAGACTTTTTTTCTGATTGATGGATTAGAAATATCTGGTGAATTACTTCTTGAGTTAGTGTCAAGGTAGGATGTTTTCTTGCTATACGTTGCTTTGAATGAAGGAGTTGTAGAGATCCTTTTAGAATCATGTTGTAACACTGAATCATTGATTGTATTACTTGTAATTTCGGATTCAGATTCAGATTCTTCAGTTTTGGAAAGATCCAATGTTGTTGAAGGAGAATTATTCCTTGATAATAAAGCCTTGACACCTTCAATTTCAATGGCACTTAGGGGTTGATCACCCTTTTGCTGGAAAAATTTGGCTAGTGTAACATTAGGAGATTCATCATTTGGACCATTCTGTAGTTTTCTAAATTCAGCAAATGGATTAGTTGGAGTATTTAATTGTAATGGAGAGGATGGAGCCAGCTTAGATGGATTTTGTGTTACTGAAGTTGTTGTGACATCCTCGTCACCATCAGAAGGATCTTCTTCTTGCTGCTGAGTATCATTTATCCACACACTTGGAGAGAACATTCTTTTGACTTTTGAGAAAATTGAGCCTGGTGTTTGAGGAAAGTCTCGACGTCTGGTTGACTTTGGAGTGCGAGCATAAGGACTCTGTAAATGATTTGAGCTATGTGCATTACGAGCCATCTTTGAGAGATCTCTCTATAGTAATTTTTTGATGTACTTCTCTTTTGTGGGAATACTTTTTTGATGTTTTCTTGAAGTGTGAGGTGTGTGGATGTTTACATAATATAGATGGAAGAGATGACTAATATAGGCGGAGGCTTACGAAAATTCTGGAAGGGTGAGTTTTTGAAGTAGGCAAGAAAGTCCTGTTGAAACACAATTAAATCGCATAATATCATTATATAAAACTCACTTTATTCATTTTTTTTGGTAAGTCCAAGATTTGCCTTCGTAGTTAGCATAGCAGAAGAACTCATTACTCAAACCATTAGCGTGTTCAGGCAAAAAAGTAGTTTGATGTAATCCTAAATCTTTATATGCTTCTTCACAAAGAGTTTCTTTGACTCTTTCACCAGTGCAAGTTATGAATCTCGAGTGTTTGGACTTGAGCATATTCTTCACAGCTTGTGAGGTTTTCATTTGACACTCGTATTCAATGAACGGAGGATCTGCTAATAATCTATCAACTTTCGAAGATAACACCTCAGGAATTGAATCTGGTGAATTATAATCAAAGAAATGGAACTTATCACCAGCCAACACTTTAAAACGTTGATCGAATTCTAACAGATGAACATTATCCGTTGGCCAATCTTCTTCGAATTTTTTCATTGCAGCATAAACTGATGGAGCACTTACAATCACGACCAAATCATCCTTTTGAGCACCATCCAGTAGTTCTCGAGCCAACAGATCCGCAGTGGCATCGCTGTACCAGAACTGTGAGAGCTGCCAATCTTCTTTGAACAAAGCCATACCCTTTTCTTTGATTTCTGTGTTCTTATCGAACTCATCTTCTGCTGCTCTTGATAATGCTTCAAATCTCTTGATTCTGTCATCTTCTTCAGAACGGAACTCCATCAGAGCCGCCAGAGCGTGCGAGGAGAGAGTGAGCTCGTCATCAGACATCTTCTTTCCGTTGAAGGTCGATAATTTGTTAAAAAGAGTCTTCAAGATTTTTTTTTTTTTTCCCACTATAATCTATCATCTCATCCACATAAATTCTTTCATTTCGTCTCAGTGTTATTTTTTATTCTTTCTGAAAGACTTTTGTAAAATCATCAAATGGTGAGGATTAACTGACTCAGAACCAGCGTGGATCTGTGCTAACCATTCATACAGAACTCCATATACAACCATGGGCTTAAGGAGATCAATTCCATTCGAAAAGATCTAACTAAATTCGAATCAAATCTAAATAATCCAGTTTTACAAAACACCATCTCCATGAATCTTTCAAGACTAAATCAAACAATCTCTGAATACGAAACTTTGATAAGGAATCAAGCTTCAGATACAGATGAAACTATCGTGTTGAAATTCAAAACCAGATTAACTAATTTCCAAAATGAGCAAAGTTCATTCATTTCGAAATTCAATGAATTAAAACAAAAGAAAAAAGAAGAAGAACTGACTTATAATAGATCTGAATTATTACATCGTAACGTCAATGCCAATGAAGATGCACCATCAGATAACCCATATCATAACCAGCTGTCAATGAACGAAGGGTTGATGAAAGAAAATGATGTTTTAAGAAAAGGAAATCAACAATTAGATGATATTTTAGAAATGGGACGTGAAACTTTTGAAGAATTAATTGCATCGAATGAAATGATAAGGAATTTTCAAAGAAAAGTTTCTGGTTCTTTAGACACTTTAGGTGTTTCTCAAGAAACTATTAGAACTATTGAAAAAAGAGCATTTCAAGATAAATGGTTGTTCTATGGTGGTGCTATTTTATTATTCTTTACATTTTGGTATTTACTTAGATGGTTAAGATAAAAACATCTCCTATTTACAAGTTTCATATATATATATATATACAACTTTACCTCTTATAATAAATAGCACCAGTGGCAACACCAGCAGTAATTGTTTGATCATCTCTCAATTTCAATCTATTAACAAAACTTAATTCATTACATTTCTCTAAAGTATAACCAGGTTCAATAATTGGAGGCATAACACTTGGTTTTGAAATTCTATTTTTTTTACCATTACCCAACTCACCAAAATCATTACCACCCCAATACATAACATCTCTGTTTTGTAATACCATGAAAGAATGATCAATGTTGAAAGACCATGAAATTGGAACAATTGATTCCAATTGATTAGTTTTTTCATTGAATTCTTTCAAATCTGATAAAACTTTAATCTTTGATGGTTTATGTTGAGAATGAATAAATTGCCCTGATCCCAATTGACCTTTCAAATTAGAACCAAATCCAATAAATATATCATCTAATTCATCATCTTGATCAATTAATTCATTAACCGTCTTTGAACTCAACGAAGAATTTCTAATTATATGAAACATTTTAAGTGGTTTGATTTTAGCGAATGTTGAATCTCCAGATGCTTTAATTTCTTCAACTTTTGGGAAATAATCCCTCTTCACTAATTTATGTTTCATTAAATCGATTTTTTTAGGTATTGGTACAATTTCATTATCATACCCATTTATATCATGACCTAACTGACCAAAAAAATTCTCACCAAATGAATATAGTTCACCATTATCATCTAACGCAATTGAGTGATTCGAGCCACAAGCAATTTGTTTAATAAATCTAGTGGTTAATCTTCCTGTTTTTTGATCAATTTCATTATTTAACAATGTTATTTCCTTCAATTGATTTATTTCTGGGATTTTATGAAATTGATTAAACTCTAATAACCCAAATTGTCCATGTGACTTATCATTGGATTGAATTAAACCAGTGGATGAAGTATAAACCTTACCTAAATTAGTTAAAAGTAATAAATGTTTCTCACCTGTTTGGAAATCAATCATTTGCTCATTTTTGGAAAATATATTAGCAGTGGATATTTTTGGAATTTCAAGGGATCCTCGGGACCAGAACTTCCATCTATTAAAACTTTTATTGAATTGTTGGTCTTGTTTAGATTCTGGAATCAATAAGATTTCGTTTTTCTTATTAATAGCATAAATCATTCCATTTGAAATTTTAGCATCAACTAAATTTTGTCCCTTGATGGTATATTCTGGATTCGTAATATTCTTACTGTACCCTTTACCCCATTGAATCAAATCACCTTTATTATCAATAGCAATTGCAGATTTATTGAAAATTTGTAAGTTTCGTAAAACCATTCCATCGAACCAATCATATCTTATTGGAAATCTGACATCTTTGACTTTAGGGTTACTACTAACAATATTATTTGTATTATCACCCCATAAGTATACACCTGGAACGGATGAATCATTAGGATTAGTGATTGTTGGCAATTCTATGAAATTCTTACCCTTTTTCAACTTCTTTTTAAGATCTTTAATTTTACCTAAAATTTCATCATCTTCAGATATTCTATTGAATATAGAATCATAAATCGATCTATAGTCCTGAAATATAACAAAAGCAGTTATGATACCACCAATTATGAAGACACCAGATATCAAACCTTTCAAACCTTCACTTTTTTCATATCTTTTTAATTCAGCAGGAGTGGCAACGTCTGGTTTGGGCTTGTACGATGAGTTGTGACGAGTCGGCACACGACGGATCAAAGTTCTATTGAATGATCTATTGAAAATCCTTAACGAGAACATTGTGAGATTTAATATTATTTATGAAGTCAATGAAAACTTTTTGGCTCATCTCTCTCTCAAATTGTTTTTTACCTAATCCCGAAAGATAAAAGAAGATAAAATAATAGTCCACACTAAATCCACGTTATATATAAAATTAAAGTACTATCAACATCCACACAAATGTCATTCAGATTATTCAGACGCCATATCCATTTTGATACACGGAAGTTTGTGATTCAACTCCAACAGAACGGATTTACTGCTCAACAAAGTGAAGGTGTGGTCAGAATAGTTGCCAATTCATTCAGCGAAGGTGCTTCATCGATATCATCAAATTTAGTATCGAAGGAAACGTTATCCAAGATGACGTATCAACAGAAAGTTGACTTCACCAAGTTGCGTGGGGAGTTACAAAGTATGGATCGTAATGAATTTGATACAGTGCAGAAAGATATGGAAAGATTAAGATCAGATTTGGAAAGATTAAAGACTAAAATTAGAGAAGAAATAACTAAAAGTAATGCAGGTGTTAGACTTGATTTGAATCTAGAGAAAGGAAGGATCAGAGAAGAAGGATCACAACATGATTTACATATAAGTGAAATAGATACGAGGATTGATCAAGAAGTTAGTAATATGAAAATGCAAATTGATGGTGTTAAGACTCAAGTTATGCAATGGCTAATTGGTGTTTGTACTGGTACTTTTGCCCTAGTGTTGGCATACGTTAGATTATTGTCATGAGGGAAGATATATATATATATATACATTCATTATTTTACAAATTTTTTAATTTAGCTCTAAATAGAGATATCTATTCTATTAAATTTCTATCTAGAAAAATAATTCTTTCAAGATTCTAGCGGTGTCGTCCGGAGAGTTTACAGCATGACCTATAGTTCTTTCATCGTTGTAGATTTCGTAATCATTACCACCTTTATAAGATTTATCACCAAAGAAATGAATGTATTTGAAACCTTCATTTTCAACGTGTTGTAAAGCATAAGTTTTATCCCAACCAGTTGGAAATACATCAAATGAAATTTGACCACCAATTGAGTAAGTTAAACCAAAATCTGGGAATTTTTCTTTTAAAGCAGCAACAAATTTTTCTCTAATTTGATGTTTTTTATCATAAGCTTCATATTCATTTCTTTCCTCAGTTGAAGCGTTTCTACCAATTGGAGAAACGTTAATCATACCATTTCTGAATTCAATGAAGGTACCTCTTCTTTTAGGTAATTGCAATTCAGATAGATATCTTAAAATAAAAGTTGATAATTGATTATATTTATCTTCACCAATCCAATTAATAAAAGATTGAGATTTTAGTTGTTTACCTAATTTGTAAGCAGTTAAACCGTTTTCAGAGAAACAATAGTCGAATTCTTCAAGAATATTAGGGCCTAATTGTTCTAATTGTTTAGCGAAATCAGAACCACCAACAAAACCAATAACAACTTTTTTTCTTAAATCAGCTAATAGTTGTTTTAATTCTGGAGAAATGGTTAATCTGGCAGGTGTTAAAGTACCATCGACGTCGAATAAGACTAAAGTGTCTGGTTTCTCTTTGTGTTCGAAGGACATGACTGGAATTATAAGCGAGAGTGGAATAAAATGGAGTGTGTTTATAAACGTTTAATTTGAAAAAAAAAAAATTTTGAACGCGTGTCAGGAATTTCTGCCTCCAAGGGCTCATAACAAGATTGTTGTTACCTTAGTAGTGATAGGGTAGACATTTATTGATTAGATACTGTGTTATACTCTCAAATACCTACAAAATGTTAGACAAACATATCTCAACCATTAAATTGTACACAATATACACTGTTTTAAGCATTATATTGGAAATTTGGGAATTGTTTCAAGTTTTCTTCTAATGGACCTTTTCTTGATAAAAATTTGACGAAAGCACCATCATCTTTAACTTCACCTAAATCTCTTCTTCTAACGTATTCAGCTCTGTCTAAGTTGGTGAAACCCCATTTTTTAGAGATAATAATTTTTTGTTGACCTGGGAATTTGTATCTAGCTCTTCTTAAACCTTCAATGACAACATCTTTGTTTGAATCTTTGGATCTAACAGAGAAGATAATTTGACCAATATCAACACGAGCAGCTAAACCATGTGGTTTACCCCAAGCACCTCTCATACCTTGTTGTAATCTATCAGCACCTGCACATGACAACATCTTGTTGATTCTTAAAACATGGAATGGATGGACACGGATTCTTAAATGGAAAGCATCTCTACCAGAAACTTTAGTGATATATTTATTAGCACAAATACGGGCAGCTTCTAAAGCTTCTGAGGATAATTGTTCTAATTCATTTGAAACTAAATGGATACATAATGGGAAATCATCAACAGCAGCTTTTTTTCTACCTAAATCGAAGATACGAACTTTGGAGTCTGGGACAGCTCTATTATATCTAGATTTTGGGAAAGGTTTGTTCTTTTGGTATCTGTAACATCTAGCTGGTCTTCTAGCCATTTTGAAATTAAAAATTTGATGTTAATTTATAATTTAATAATTAAAGGAAGCAAAACTGAATTGTTTTAAATGAAAAAAAAAATAAAAAACTGTGTGGGAAAAGTGATTACAAATCAGAAAAAAACTGCGGAGGGTGACGTTGTGTTAAAAGTGTGACTGCGATTTTTTTTTTTTTTTTTTTTTAGGAAGAGATGGAGGGGAACATCCAAACATCAAAAGGAATATTATGATTAAATTACGTAATGACATATTAGGTAATCATAACATAAGCTTTTGTAGCCAAACTAGGAAATGTTACGAGCCACCGTCAGACACTTTAAAATTTTTCTGTTTATGCGATGAGGTATATATATGTGTAGCTTCTTTTAATTGTTATTCTTTTACATTGCATTACTCACAGCTTGTTCAACCATTACATCGTCACAATGGGAAGATATTCAGTCAAAAGATACAAAGTCAAAAGAAGAACAAAGGATCTGGATCTTATATACGATGATTTAGCAACGAAGGAATCAATATTAAAATTAAAAGATCAACCAATAGATGAATATAAAATTGGATTAGGTCAGTTTTATTGTATTCATTGCGACAAATATTTCGAAAATGAAGTATCTATTAGTGCACACTATAAAGGGAAGCCACACAAGAGAAGAGTTAAAGATTTAAAGCAAAGACCATATACTCCATTAGAAAGTGAAGCTGCTAGTGGTGTCAATTTAAACAAATTTCTACAATCTGTTGAAAAACATAAACAAAGAAAAGCTAATGAAGAGTTACATAAAGAAGAAATCCATCAACTAGTAACAACGAATCATCCTAAAGAAATCGGAATTTTAGAAACTGAACATCTTGATGAAGATGAAATCGTAATGAAGGAATAAGGTTATACAATTTAATTTTTGCAGGTTCTATTTTTTGTACATTATAATTTTATTTTTTTTTTATTATACATTTTGTGGGGTTTTTTTTTTTTCTGTTGTCCATCAGTATATTTAAACCTCACCAAACTCATAATGTCTTGTCTCAGAAGCGTGTTGACTTGCTTCTTTTTCTCCTTTTAGAATTGAATTACAAATTTTGCATTTGATATTGAAGGTTGATGTGTTGGTAACATAACCTTTATGATTCAACTGTTTAACTAATGCATCAACTTTCTCCACAACTTCTTGTCCCAGTTCAGAATTCATTATGAAATTTGTTATATTGTTACCATTCAAATCATAATCATTAAATTCAATTGTATCATAATGAATACCTGTATATAGTAAAACAATAAAATTATCTGCACTTGAATTAAATGAATCTATCCTTCCTGTTTCAACATCAATGGAATTGATACAAATCCCCAAATATTTACTTAATATATCTATTTCAATTGCACCACCCCAACTGGTTGGCTTAATAATCCATTCTAAGTATTGTCCAACTGGTTTGCCTAAAAAAACGGAATCATATATACCTTCTTTGTTCTCTCTTATAGTATCAGCCACTACAGATCTTAATTCTGATGGATCCACCAATCCTTGAAGACCAGATGTAGTTATTGATCTGAAAAGACATGAATTATCTTCTGGAATTTTGACTAAAGACAAATAGCCATTAGATAATGTTATATAAGGAGCAACAGGTGGTGATCTGACTTTATTCTCTTTTTGTTTCAGTGGAGCTGCTGGAACTTGAATGATCAACTTGTCACCGTTTCTGATACCTACCTCCTTCAACGTCTTGCTATCATCATCAAGATCTATATTCTGTGGAGGAAATCCAAATTTGATACCAATCAATTCATGTGAAATCAGCTCGTTTTCCTTCAGCATTTCAATGAAATCACCCACTGGAATCTCTTCACCAACATTCAGCACAACCTCCTTCAGTCCATTCCCAACTTTGACTTTCATTCCCCTTTTACTAATTTCTCAATATAAATCTCTCCTTTCAAAATTTGACAGATTTTTTTATATATTTCCGAGGGACATTATTATCTATCAGCACCTCGGAATTTGCACTTTTATTTTTGGTTGAAATAACCACACACACAATAGAATGAAGCGGTACTAATCCATTTATCGTTACAAGAACGAGAGAAAAATGTACTCACAGCCACTGAGAACAATCCCTGATCTCGTGGCAGAGGCGCAGAACTACGAGTTCTCTACTGCCCCTCCTATCAAAGTCTACCTTCGAACAGCGAAGGAGGTACTAAGACATGTATGTGTTTATATTCTTTTAAAATTATTAATATATTTCTTTTTTTGATCCATTACTAACTAATCATTATCAAAGGCTAATTTATATGAAATTGAAAAAAACTACTCAGACGCGTATGTGCTATACGTACGATTTTTAGATCTTGTCGTCAATAAACTACCAAAATACCCTAATTTACGAAAAGATGAAAGATCTCATAAGAAATATAAGTTATTAGTCAAAGAAACTCCAAGTGCAATGGAAAAAGCTGAAAAGATGAAAAAAGTGATTGAAGGTGAAATTGAAGCTTATAGCAGGTACTTAGAAGCACAAGATATCAAAAGACAAGAATTAATTAAAGCTGGAAATGTAAATGGTAACACTGTCAAAGAATCCAATCAAATCATAAATGATGATTTTATCGAAGTTAGACAAAACTCAAACGATATTCATGATTTTGATGATTTTCAATTCGAAAAGCATCTCTCTGACTTTTTTTCTAAACATGATGATCATAAATTAATTAGTCCTTCATATCCTTCGTTATCTCATCATACTATTGAAAACGAAATCAATATTAACCATCCACCATTATTACCTGAGCATCCACCATCATCAGTATCAACATCTTCATCATCACCAGAAATTTTAAAATCCCATAAAAATATTGAACCAATAACAAAACAAGATGGTTCTATTAAACCTCAGTCAATTACTAGAATACAACATAAGTCAATTGCATCTTCAGAATCAGGTAAACCCCTAAAGACTTTATTTTCACCAGTTGAACTACAATCATCTTTTTTGAAAATTGCTCATTCAAATACTTCTAGAAAATTAGAAACTTGTGGTATTTTATGTGGTAAATTATCACTTAATGCATTTTTCATAACCACATTACTAATACCTAAACAAGAATCTACATCCAACACTTGTCAAACCATAGATGAAGAATCAATATTTGAGTATATTGATAACAATGATCTTTTTGTTCTAGGTTGGATCCATACTCATCCAACTCAATCTTGTTTTTTAAGTTCAATTGATTTACATACTCAAAATTCTTATCAAATAATGTTACCTGAAGCAATTGCCATGGTTTGTTCACCAAAATTCAAAGAAAATAATTTTGGTGTGTTCAGATTGACCGATCCTCCAGGAATTGGTATCATTACTAATTGTCAAAGAACTGGATTTCATCCTCATGAAGAAAGTAATATTTACAAACGGTGCGATAGAAACCATAAAGGACATGTTATCATAAAAACTGGATTACCTTTCACCGTGATGGATTTGAGGTGATATTTTAATGTGTGTTTTTATCGCTGAACTTCATCTGGTATGTAGTTCAATTTTCAATAACGTATAGTCTTATATTTTATTTATTTCAGAGGTTGTTGGTTAAATCTAAACAATGCTAAAAGGTGAGGAGCTGATGTTAAGTTACATAGAAAATTTTAGGATGCTATTAAGAATTTAAAGAGTTTGTTCCAATATAAAGAAAAGTTCAAGTCAGGAAAAAGAGTATTAAGTTATACACAGTTAAAATGTAACACTCATTGGGTATATTAATTTTCAAAAAGATAATATAGATTGATAGCTAACTAATTTATTCATTTCATTTATAATATTTTTAGTTTAATTTAATTGTATATTTTCTTTTTTTTTTTTTTTTTTCAACTATCACATCAATTTTTTGCATTTAAAGGAAGAATTCTAAGTAAAAGTCAATGAAAATTTCTTCATATAGGTAGAACTACTGAAACTATAATATCTGAATATATTTGAAAGTAAAAGATTAATTTATTATTCTTGTTTTAAATAATTTCCATTTTAGAAAAACTATTTATTCAGTCCAACCAAGAGCAGCTAATTCCTCTCTAATTGAATCTTCAGTTTTAATTTTTAAAACTTGAGTATCTTCTAAAGACTCATTATTTGCTTTTTTAACCTTTAATTGTTCAATTGCTCTTAATTTTTTCAATAAACTTCTAATTTTTTTCTCTTCAGAATTAACATCTTCAGTAACATTTTTTGGCGATAAACCTGGAACGGTTTTAACTGGTTTCTTTGGAGCAAAACCTGGAATTGAAGCATTTTGTTGAGCAATTGTCTTCTTTTTTGGCCCTCCATTATTTAAACCTGGAACAACTTTTGGATTATATCCAGGAATCACACGTTGTCTTGATGATGGTCTGAATGCAGAACCTGTTGAATTATTATTATTATGACTTCCATTAGAGCTAGTACTATTGATGCTACTTCTAGATGAGTTCATTTCACGTTCATATAAAGTTTGTGGTTTTGCAATTGTTGAATCTCCAGTTCTTGCATGTGGTGGTCTATAAGCACCTTTTGGCTTTGATGTAGCACCTGATGATGATACTGTTTTAGGATGACTTAAAACGTAATCAATACCACTTTGATGTGGTTTTGGATCATCGTCTAATCCCTTAATTGGTGGAAATAATTCTAATTTTCTTGGTCTCCATTTAGCTGTGTAAACTTCTTTAAAATCTTTATTAAAAATTAATTTCCCAGTTGCGTACCAGATTTTAATACTGTTATCGACTCTTAATCTTGGTGATGTTGTCGCTGTTAAAATATAGCGACCATCTGGAGACCATTCACAAACTGATGTATTTGGTGCTTCAAATGTAGTGATTTTTTTGAATTTTTGTAATCTATCATAGATATCAACTGTACCTTGTAAATTACCAAAACCTGCAACTAAAATGTATCTTGCATGAGGAGAGAATAAAACAGTATTTCTTGGCCCTTGTTCTAATGAAAATATAGAATTACCTCTTGAATCAAAAAATGTAGTTTGTGCTGGCATATAACCATAAACAACACCAAACTCTCTTGCTGATGGTGACCAAGTAATATCATGAATTGGACCTTCTCTATCTAATGTAATTCTTGAATCATAAGATCCAGCAATACTTAATAAATATAAAGTAGTTTCACCGTAATAAGATTTATTTGATGCATCAAAATCAGTTGACGCTAATGCTAATAAAGCAGTACCTAAAGAGTTCCATTTCATTAAACATTTTTCAGCTTTGAAAAAAGTTTTAGTTGAAATTGGTTGAGAAATATTAGCAGAAACGTTGAAGACTGAAACGTTTGCTGGTTTACCGTTTCTTTCAGGAATGAAAGTTGCAATTTTTTGACTTTGACCAGGTGATAATTTAAAACTTGAGATGTTTTGTAATTTTAATGATGACCATGGTTTATGAAAATTGACGTTTGATGAGTTAACTTGATAAAATTTGACTTCATTTTTGAATAATCTTGCAATAACTTTTTCATCAGAAGTAAAATCTGGTTTCCAGCCACTTTGATCTTTACAACAATACTGACCAATGATAGTTGCAGTTTTAGCATCAAAAATTTTAACATTCTCATTCATATTTCCATCTTCCATTTTAGTTGGCTTTTCCCAGGTTGATAAATATGAACCATTTGGGGAAAAATTCAAATCATAAACGTCTTTCAATTCAATTTTGTTCAAAACATCTCCATTATCAGGGTTAATGATAGTAACATATGAAGGTTGAGTGAATGCAAAATATGTACCATCTGGGGAGTATAAAGAAACACGAACTTCTTCTGTCAACTGTGGAATGTTTTGCAAATTTTCGTATGATGGTGTACCTTGTATTATACCAACAGTTTTTGGACCTCTGTAACATAATTGAGTTAATGCAGACATTATTAAAAAAAAAAAAAATGCTTTATTTGTATCTATGAGATTTTATTGATACTTATAGATACAGGGAAGTAGTATAGTATTTTGATTGTTACGAAAATATCAAGTAGTAACGTGCTTGTAAATATTGATCAAAAATAAATAAATCTGATGCACACAAAACACAAAAAAGCTCGAGAATTATTTGGAAATTATAGGAATCAATTGTTATATCCCTAATCTCGAATAACTTAAAATGCTAAAAATTTAGAACTTTTTTTTTTTTTAATATTGATATTTAACAAATATTAGTTTCTGAATCCACACGGTTTTTATGATATTTGTCGAAAAGTTTAAAGAGTTTGGAAAGATTTTTGGAAACCGGTGTATGGATGTTTTGAGATTATGTCAGGGGTTACATCATCAGATTATGTAAGTGGCAAACTTTTTTTTCTATCCGTAGATTGCGGAAAAATTACATAATCCGATTCGAAATTAAAGTTTTTGAAGAAGAAGATTCCCAAATCTGAAAGTCTAGACTTATAAATCGAGACTTGTGTAGGGTCTCCTTAAGAGACAATTAATTTCAATTGAAAAAAAAAACATGACCACTCCAATATATTATAACGTTAAGTAGTTTATACTTATGTTAACTCTACTCGAATGGTTCAGAGAGAACATGAACTCGTTGACTCAATCCCTTCTCTTTCTCTAAAAAGTTTTTTGTACAGTTGCTGCCGAATCCCGAATTTGCAGTTTCTAAAAATAGAAAACATCCTAATTAGGATGTTTCACTTTCTTATTGTCTTGCTAACTTCGGCCAAAAACGTCAAACTGTCCCTGAAAAACGCGATATATTCTGTAAATTTTAACCGCGACTTGCGCCAATTGGCGTACATCAAAATTTGTCTGAAAAAAAAAAACATAAAAAAGTTTTTTTGCTGTGAAAAATGTCCTTTTCGTTCTCTTTAAAGCTTATACTTTTTTTTTTTGTTTTCATAGAAAAATAAAAAGACTGTAAAGAATAGTATCAAATAAGTTTTGATTTGTTGTTTTCCATTAACTTCAGAATCTTTTCATTGTTTGCTTTGCAGAGGGTTCATCCAATTTGCTAATTCTATTCCTCTTTCAGATCAAATTTCAATATAATCTCAACTTTTGTTGTCTTGATTTTATCTTCATTTCGAAACAAAGGGATAATTTTAGATTTTTTTGCAATTTATTCTATTATTCTATAGCTCAGTGACTTATTACAAGAGTTTCCTTTCAGTACAATAGACCAAGATCGTCAGTTAAGTTTTTGACTGGTTTTTTAAGTTTAGTTTTAATTTTAATCTAAGGTAAAAGAGAAGTTTTATTTTATTAGAACTTGAAATCTTTTATTCCATTATTTTTAAATTAGGTTTTTAAAGCTACGAAAGTTATTGCTGGTTTAAAGTTACTAGTTTTTTACACCAGCTTTTTTTTTCATTGTTGATTTGATTTAAATTCATTTATTTGTTCAATTTGGTTTAAAAAGTAAGTATTTCATTTAGAAGAGGTATAAGAAACTGCTTTTAACTTGTTTTTTGCTATATAAATTCCTTCTGATTCTAGTCTGAGTTTCAAATAGTTAAGGACTGGATATGATCAAATTATGATCTGAACAGATCAAAATTTTTTTTTTCCTTCCTTTTTTTTTTCCCTATTACTTGCCGTTAACCGCAAAATCATTTTATTCCTACAAAAAGATTAATATATTGTTCTATACTAACAGTTGCAGGATCTTCTTACACAAGTATGTCACACAATAACAACCAAGATCAATACCATGATCAACAAGGTCAAGATCAAGGTCAATATAACCAACACTACCAAGATCAATACCAAGATCAATACCAAGATCAATATAATCAAGATCAATACAATCACCAATATGATCAACCACAACAACACGATCCATACTATAACGAAGGTTATCATGCTTCTCAGGAAGGCTTAAATCCAAATGATTATTATGATCCTCAAAATGATCCTTCTTATTACACTCAAGGTTATAATCAAGATGTTTATTCTCAAGGTTATAGTCAAGATGGTTATTATGATCAACCTCAAAGAGGTGTTGATAATGAAGCTTTCTCAGATTTCTCATACGGTGGTGCCCCAGGTACTCCAGGTTATGATTATAACACTCAATATACTCCATCAAATATGAGCTATGCTGCTGGTAGATCTTCAGGAGCCTCTACTCCAATCTATGGTTCTAATGGTGGGTTTGATCCTTCTCAAATTGCTGTTGCTTTACCAAATGAGCCTTATCCTGCTTGGACTGCTGATCAACAAGCCCCAGTTTCAATTGAACAAATTGAAGATGTCTTTATTGATTTAACTAATAGATTTGGTTTTCAAAGAGATTCCATGAGAAATATGTTTGATCATTTCATGACTTTATTAGATTCAAGATCTTCAAGAATGTCTCCAGCTCAAGCCTTATTATCTCTTCATGCTGATTATATTGGAGGTGATACTGCTAATTATAAAAAATGGTATTTTGCTGCTCAATTAGATCTTGATGATGATGTTGGTTTCAGAAACATGAACTTGGGTAAATTATCAAGAAAGGCAAGAAAAGCTAAAAAGAAATCAAAGAAAGCCAGAAAAGCCGTTGAAGAAAACGTTGATAATCCAGAAGAAGCTCTAAATGCTTTAGAAGGTGATAATTCTTTAGAAGCTGCTGATTACAGATGGAAAACTAAGATGAATGCTTTAACTCCATTTGAAAGGGTTAGACAAATTGCTCTATATTTATTATGTTGGGGTGAAGCAAATCAAGTTAGATTTACTCCAGAATGTTTGTGTTTCATTTATAAATGTGCTTCTGATTATTTGGATTCTCCAGCTTGTCAACAAAGAGTCGAACCTGTACCAGAAGGTGATTTCTTAAACAGAATTATTACTCCACTTTATAGATTTATTAGATCTCAAGTTTATGAAGTTGTTGATGGTCGTTATGTTAAACGTGAACGTGATCATAATAAAATCATCGGTTACGATGACGTCAATCAACTTTTCTGGTATCCAGAAGGTATTGCTAGAATCGTTTTCGAAGACGGTACAAGATTAATTGATATTCCAGTTGAAGAACGTTATGTAAGATTAGGTGAAGTTTCATGGGATATGGTTTTCTTCAAAACCTATAAAGAAATCAGAACTTGGTTCCATTTAATTACCAATTTCAATCGTATTTGGATTATTCATGGTTCATTATACTGGTTGTATATGGCTTTCAACTCCCCAACTTTGTACACCAAAAATTATCAACAATTAGTTAACAATCAACCTCTGGATGCTTATAAATTTGCTTCTGCAGCCTTAGCTGGTACTTTTGCTACCTTTATTCAACTAGTTGCCACTATTTCTGAATGGGCTTTTGTTCCAAGAAGTTGGGCTGGTGCTCAACATTTGTCTAGAAGATTTTGGTTCCTAGTCCTGATCTTTGCAATTAATTTAGGTCCAATTATCTTTGTTTTCATTTATGACCCAATTGACGTCTATTCAAAAGCAGCCTTGGTTGTTGCAGTTGTTATGTTTGTTGTTGCTATTTTCACCATTATCCTCTTCTCAATCATGCCATTAGGTGGTTTGTTTACTTCTTACATGAAAGGAAAAACTAGAAAATATGTTGCTTCTCAAACTTTCACTGCTTCTTTTGCTCCATTACATGGTTTAGATATGTGGATGTCATACTTTTTATGGTTCTTAGTTTTCCTTGCTAAAACAATTGAATCTTACTTCTTCTTGATTTTGTCTTTAAGAGATCCAATCAGAATTCTATCAACTACTGATATGAGATGTATCGGTGAATACTGGTGGGGAAATATTCTATGTACCCAACAACCAAAAATCACTTTAGGTTTGATTTACCTAACAGATTTGATTTTATTCTTCTTAGATACTTACATGTGGTACATTGTTTGTAACTGTGTCTTCTCAGTTGGTCGTTCATTCTACTTGGGTATTTCCATTTTAACACCATGGAGAAACATTTTCACAAGATTACCAATGAGAATTTATTCAAAAGTTTTAGCTACCACTGATATGGAAATTAAATATAAACCAAAAGTTTTAATTTCTCAAGTTTGGAATGCTATTGTTATCTCTATGTATAGGGAACATTTGTTAGCTATTGATCACGTTCAAAAATTATTATATCATCAAGTTCCATCTGAAATTGAAGGTAAAAGAACTTTAAGAGCTCCAACCTTTTTCATTTCTCAAGATGATAATAACTTTGAAACTGAATTTTTCCCAAGAGATTCTGAAGCTGAACGTCGTATTTCATTTTTTGCCCAATCATTAGCCACTCCAATTCCTGAACCGCTACCAGTTGATAACATGCCAACTTTCACTGTTTTAGTTCCTCATTATTCTGAAAAGATTTTACTATCTTTGAAAGAAATCATCAAAGAAGATGATCAGTTCTCAAGAGTTACTTTATTAGAATACTTGAAACAGTTACACCCTGTTGAATGGGAATGTTTTGTTAAAGATACCAAAATTTTAGCTGAAGAAACTGCTGCTTATGAAAATAATGAAGAAGATGAAAAAGATAGCAATGGATTGAAATCTAAAATTGATGATTTGCCATTCTACTTCATTGGTTTCAAATCTGCTGCTCCTGAATATACTTTAAGAACTAGAATCTGGGCCTCTTTAAGATCTCAAACTTTATATAGAACTGTTTCAGGTTTCATGAATTATGCAAGAGCTATCAAATTATTATATAGAGTTGAAAACCCTGAAATTGTTCAAATGTTTGGTGGTAATGCTGAAGGTTTAGAAAGAGAATTAGAAAAAATGGCTAGAAGAAAATTCAAATTCGTTGTTTCAATGCAAAGATTAACTAAATTCAAAGCTGAAGAATTAGAAAACGCTGAATTCTTATTGAGAGCTTATCCTGACTTACAAATTGCTTACTTAGATGAAGAACCTCCTTTAAGTGAAGGTGAAGAACCAAGAATCTACTCCGCTCTAATTGATGGTCATTGTGAAATTTTAGAGAATGGTCGTCGTCGTCCAAAATTCAGAGTCCAATTATCTGGTAATCCAATCTTAGGTGATGGTAAATCTGATAACCAAAATCATGCTTTAATTTTCTACCGTGGTGAATACATTCAATTAATTGATGCTAATCAAGATAACTACTTAGAAGAATGTTTGAAGATTAGATCTATTTTAGCTGAATTCGAAGAAATGAATGTTGAACAGGTTAATCCATATGCTCCAAACTTGAAGTTCGAAGAACAGATCAAAACTCATCCAGTTGCCATTGTTGGTGCTAGAGAATATATCTTCTCAGAAAATTCAGGTGTTTTAGGTGATGTTGCCGCTGGTAAAGAACAAACATTTGGTACTTTATTTGCAAGAACTTTATCTCAAATTGGTGGTAAGTTACATTATGGTCATCCTGATTTCGTTAATGGTGTTTATATGACCACCAGAGGTGGTCTTTCTAAAGCTCAAAAAGGTTTACATTTGAATGAAGATATTTATGCTGGTATGACTGCTTTATGTCGTGGTGGTAGAATTAAACATTCTGAATACTTCCAATGTGGTAAAGGTAGAGATTTAGGTTTTGGTTCTATTTTGAATTTCACAACTAAAATTGGTGCTGGTATGGGTGAGCAAATGCTATCAAGAGAATATTATTACCTAGGTACTCAATTACCAATTGATAGATTCTTATCTTTCTACTATGCTCATGCTGGTTTTCATATCAATAACTTGTTTATTCAATTATCATTACAACTTTTCTTGCTAACTTTGGTTAATCTAAATGCTTTGGCTCATGAATCTATTTTGTGTGATTATGATAAGAATAAACCTGTTACCGATGTCTTAGAACCAATTGGTTGTTACAACTTTGATCCAGCTATTGATTGGATTAGACGTTATACCTTGTCCATTTTCATTGTTTTTTTCATTTCTTTCATTCCTATCGTTGTCCAAGAATTGATCGAACGTGGTGTTTGGAAAGCTACTCAAAGATTCTTCCATCATTTAATATCATTATCTCCAATGTTTGAAGTCTTCGTTAATCAAATCTATTCTTCATCATTAATTAGTGATTTAACTGTTGGTGGTGCTAGATATATTTCAACTGGTAGAGGTTTTGCTACTGCTCGTATCCCCTTCTCAGTTTTATATTCTAGATTTGCTGGTTCAGCTATTTATATGGGTGCTAGATCAATGATTATGATCTTATTCGGTACTGTTGCTTACTGGCAACCAGCTTTATTGTGGTTCTGGGCTTCATTATCTTCGTTAATGTTTTCTCCATTCATTTTCAATCCTCATCAATTTGCTGAAGAGGATTTCTTCATTGACTACAGAGATTTCATCAGATGGTTATCAAGAGGTAATGATCAATGGCATAGAAATTCATGGATTGGTTATGTTAGAATGAAGAGATCGAGAATTACAGGTTTCAAACGTAAAATCTTGGGTGTTGAATCCGAAAAAGCTGCCGGTGACTCAATTAGAGCTCATAGAACTAATGTTATTTTTGTTGAAATTATTCCAACTGCCATTTCTGCTGCTGCTACCTTTATTGCATTCACTTTCATCAATGCTCAAACTGGTGTTACAGATGGTGTTGAAGTTAATTCTGTTTTACGTATCATTATCTGTACTTTAGCTCCAATTGTTGTTGATATGGGTGTGTTAGGTTTATGTTTAGGTTTATCATGTTGTTCAGGTCCATTGTTTGGTTTATGTTGCAAAAAGACTGGTGCAGTTATGGCTGGTTTCGCTCACGGTGTTGCAGTTGTCGTCCACATCGTTTTCTTCATTGTCATGTGGGTCTTAGAAAGTTTCAGCTTCTCCAGAATGTTATTAGGTGTTTCCACTGTTATCTTCTGTCAAAGATTAGTTTTCAAGATTATGACTGCTCTATTATTGACCAGAGAATACAAAAATGATAATTCTAATACTGCTTTCTGGACTGGTAAATGGTATGGTAAAGGCCTTGGTTGGGCTGCTCTTTCTCAACCAGGTAGAGAATATGTTGCTAAAATCATTGAATTATCGGAGTTTGCTGCTGACTTTATTTTAGGACATGTTATCTTATTTGCTCAGTTCCCATTTGTTTTATTACCCTTCATGGATAGATGGCATTCTGTTATGTTATTTTGGTTGAAACCATCGAGACAGATTCGTCCACCAATTTATTCATTAAAACAAGCTAAATTAAGAAAACGTATGGTGAGAAAATACTTGTCCTTGTTCATTTTAGTTTTAATCATCTTTGTCGCTTGTATTGCTGGTCCAGCTGCTGCAGGATCACATTTCCCAGAAGATGTTGGTGATAATTTAACTGGTGTTTTTGCTAACATCATTCAACCAAAAGGCTTAAATAACGATGATACTGGTTCCAGTTTCTCAAGTTTATCTCACTACTACACCTCTACACCTTCATTATCAACCTGGTCTACCAAAGCTTAGTGAAATTTTAGAGTTCAGTATGTGCATTATTTGATCCATTTCTGATTTCAAGATCAAATTTCAAAGACTTTTACCAAAGAAATTCATAAGCATTTTTATCACATATATTTAGTAAGTTATTGGGGGATTTTATATAAAAACTATCTAATATTTTTTGAATTTTTTTTGAATTTTTTTGCTTCTATTAAAAATTATCTTGAACTTTTATCATCTACACATTTTTTGAGATCTATCTTATTTGCTTTATGAAAAGAAAGCCATTATATATTACTGTACACTAAACATTGATTTACTAATTTATATCGTAGGCTCATTTAAGTTTTGAATTCTTTTTGTATCTCAAAATATTGTGTGTGTCTTTGTGTTGAAGGAAAATAAAAAATTGTGGTTTAATATTTGACATGTTCTATGGTTGTTCAGGAACTCTAAGAATAGAGTACTTACTCAGTGAATATGTTCATGAGTTGGAAAAAGCTGTCATTAAATTCACTTCTTCTAAGTTGTCTGGTTTCTTCAAAGATCCAAGCCTATTATGATACAGAATGGAGTAAGTCAATCGGAGAGCAGCCAACAAAATTGAATGAAGTTGAAGCGTCAAGCTTAGCCTATAATACCAGTGAAATACTTCAAGCTGCCCCATCAGTGAGTGGATTAGCTCCAATCATCACCTATGGCAGAAAATTTTTCAATTCAGAAACTGGTGCACAGTTCTATATTAAAGGTATCGCATATCAACCATCATGGGCTGCTGGTGATGAATATTACGCTGTACCAGAGTCTAAATTTATTGATCCTATGGCTCAACCAAATATTTGTTTGAGAGACTTACCACATTTATCAAAGTTAGGAGTTAATACAGTTAGAATTTACTCTATTGAACCAGGATTGGACCATTCTGAATGTTTTGAAGCTTTTGAAAAAGCTGGTATCTATGTTATTGTGGATTTAAGTGAACCTGATACAAGTATTGTCAGGGAAAGTCCAAGTTGGGATGTTAAAGTTTATGACAGATATACTAAAGTAGTTGACTCGTTACATAACTATACAAATCTTTTAGGCTTTTTTGCGGGAAATGAAGTTACTAATGATAAAACTAATACTCATGCTTCTCCATTTGTTAAAGCGTCTATCAGGGATATCAAACAATATATTAAAGAAAAAGGCTATAGAAAGATCCCTGTTGGATATTCCACTAATGATGATCCTCAAACGAGAAATAGTCTAGCAGATTATTTTGCGTGTGGTGAAGAGCCTGCTGATTTTTATGGTATTAATATGTATGAATGGTGTGGATATTCTACTTACTATATAAGTGGTTATAGGGAAAGAACTGAAGAATTCAAAAACTATCCCGTTCCAGTGTTTTTCTCTGAATTTGGTTGCAACATTGATAGACCACGTCCATTTACAGAAGTCGAAGCTTTATACAGTCCTTTGATGTCAAATGTTTGGTCTGGTGGTATTGCTTATATGTATTTCGAAGAACCAAACCAATATGGTGTTGTTGAACTAAAAAATGGAGAGATAAATTTATTAGGTGATTATGCGAACTTACAAGAGCAGTTCTCAGAAGCTAATCCAAAAGGTATTACCTTGACAGAATATAAATCTAGATCACCTATCCAAAATTCAAGAAATTGTCCTGAGGAATCGAACGTGTGGAAAGTGTCAGCAACAACTCCCCCAACCCCTGATTCTAAGAAATGTGATTGTATGAATGGTTCCTTAGAATGCCAATTAACCTCCTCTGCCAAAGAAACTGATTTGAAACCAATCTTTGAATATGCATGTGGTATTATTGATTGTAAAGCTATTGGGGCTGATGGTAGAAAGGGTATCTATGGTGAATTCTCAGATTGTAGTGCTAAACAAAAAGCATCTTATGTTATCAATGAATATTACAAGTCTAGAGGAAGTAATAAAAATGGTTGTGATTTTGAAGGAATGGCTTCATTAAATTCTGAAGTTCTTTCAACTCAACAGTTATCTACCTTATTTACAAACTCTGGTAAAAGCTGTGCTGAAATCATGGAAAAGACAAGTACAAAGAAACAATCACTACAGAATATTTCGGTAAACCATACTACTGGTCATGTCGATGACGAAGTTCAAGATCTAAAAAAAAGTCAACACTCAGAGAAATATTCTAATAAAGCAGCAACTCAAAACGCGTTCTATAACACGATGTTTCAAGCCGTTGGATTATCGTCTATTTTCATACTTTCATTAACTTTGGTCTTTTAGTGTGATTTAAAATCTTTAATAGGATATGATGACTATGATGTCTATTAAACAGCTTGGTGTAGTTTTTCAAACAAAGAATATGTTCATTATTATATATATAAGTTTAGTTTGATTTAGGACCCCATTTAATACCCAAGAATCCAGCATTTGGGTCTCTTGAGCCCAGTAATGTTGGACTTGGTGGTGAAATAATGTAATGTCTCTTTTCATCAGGAACATCTAAATAGATATATGAGTATTCAGGATGTAGAGCATCAGCTTGAATGGTTTCTAATTGAACAGTACCTTGTCTTGCCGGACTTTCAACATGAAATCTCATAAACAAATGTTCCTTCCCTGATTTATCTAAACGTCTTGTACTTGAAATAGGTCTATTTCTGGTCCATTTATTACCAACTGACTCTCCATAAGCTTTTAGTCTATTACCTGGCTCTATTCTGAGCAACTCTTGAGATTTTAAATCGTTTTCAATTAAATTGACAGCTTTATTGAAAACTTGGGTATCACCTGAAGGTAGAAATATTTCTGAGAATAATAAATAGATAACTAGACCAGCAAGACCAGCAGCACCTAGCACCAGAGTTGATGCTGCTACAAATGTAGAACTAGTTTTGATTTTAACCCAGATTTGTTCTCTTTTATTAGCTTTAGGTTTAGATTCTGGATTGGATGTGGAGTAATGTGTATGTTGAGATAACTTGAAGGAATTGAATGCAATTTGAGTAGAGCGTAGCGTCATAGATGGTTTCAGAACGATCAAAGATCGTTTAGAACATGATAAAATCGAGGTTTTAAACATATTGTGGAATGTATAAGATGTCTCTTGAAAGTGAACAATAGATTTTTTTTTCTAATTTTTTTATTTTTTATTTTTTTTTTTTGCTTACATGTTTACATTCATTCTAAAGACTATTTATTATTGACTTATACAAGTTCTCATGATTCTGTTTCATCTTCATCTTGATCAAAAGAGAAGAAGTCATAGATTGCATTGTTGGGATTGATATCAAAGACTGTTCTTACTTCCTTTAGTCTTTCTCTTCTTTCTTCTTCTGTTTCACCATCAATTTCAATCAAATCACCTTTAATCTCTAAGAAAGTTCTATCTTTTTTCAATCTTTTCAATACTTTAACCGCAATATTACGTTCATACCAATATTGCTCTTCCGTATCAATGTTTTCTTCGATTCCTTCCAAGTAACTATCAACTAATTGAGTTGCTGTTAAACCTGGGCCGTTGTGTCTTCTATCTTCCGATATTTTGAAAGCCATTGCGTTCCTTATTTCAACAAACTTATCATATGGGACTGTTATTTTCTTTTTAATTTTAGATATTTCTGACTGATCTACATCATCCTGTTGTGGTCCTTGTTGTGGTTCTTGCTCTTGTTGTGGTACTTGTTCATTTTGTGGTTCAGGAACTTCATCTTCAGGCAATTCAACATCATCAAAATCAACTCTAATAATTGACTGTCTCAATAAATCAAATGCTTCACCAACAATTACTTCAGTTATAGTATTCGAGCAACTTGCTCTTGCAATACCTTCAGATAATCTAATCATCGATTCTAACTGACGAACAGTGATTCTATAAGAACTTCTGCCTAACCCTTGAGCATCATCAGCTCTTAGTTCTTTATATTTTTGAATTAGTAAGTCTCTAGCCCTTTTAGACATTTTCGGTTTGAAAGTTCTTGCATATTTAATATATCTCAACACTTGAGCTGCACTGAATGGAGGATTAATAGCATCGTCTTGTTTCATATGTAAATTGACAATATGACTTGCTAGTTGTGTATCTATTCTTTCGTTTGAATCATCAAGAATAATGAAAAATAAATCAAATCTTGACATGATTGGTGCTGTCATATTTAAATTTGCCCTAAGACCTAATTTTCTGTTATATCTACCCCCAATTGGATTAGCTGCCGCTAGAATTGAAGTTCTTGCGTTCAATGTAGCATGAATGCCTGCTTTCGCAATTGAAATAGTTTGTTGTTCCATTGCTTCATGAATTGCAACTTGATCAGAGATATTCATTTTATCAAATTCATCAATACAACAAATCCCATTGTCTGCCAACATTAAGGCACCTGCCTCAATAGTAAATTCACCAGTTTCTTCATCTCTAATAACTGCTGCTGTCAAACCAGCAGCTGAAGAGGCTTTACCTGATGTATAAATGGCTCTAGGTGCAAAACTTGTGACATATTTCAAGAATTGAGATTTTGAAGTTGAGGGATCACCAACTATACAAACGTTAATATCACCTCTCAAATTAATACCATCAATTGTTCTTTTATGGACGCCACCTAGTAATTGTAATAATACACCTTTTTTCACTATTTCATGACCATATACTGCTGGTGCAATCGAATTAACTAACTTTGAGTAAATATGTCTATCTTCTAACATCTCTTTTAACTCATTTTTCTCAGATTCTGTTAATCTATTCAAAAATCTTGTTTGATCACCATCTAAAGATTCTTCACTTTCATCTTCATATCCAATGTTATCATTCTTACTGATTAATGATGAAACATGGCAGGCTAAAAAAGCAATTGTATAAGTTAAATCTCTAACACCTAATGCTTTTAAACCAGTAACACCAGGATTTAAACCTTCTGATCTTTGACCAGCATCTCTTAATACCGATGGTTTAACACCAGGCAAACCTAATTGAGATAAATCTGGTAAAACGATTGGAGTACCAGTGAATTTACATTTATCACCAGGTTTTGCTCTTTCTACAATATCACCTCTCAAAACTATATCAAAAGTTCTAGGCATCGAACCTGATGGAATTTCATTTGAATTTTCTTGAACTCTTATTCTTTGCCAATCATTAAATTGGGATTTTTCGATAATTAATCTCCATAATGATTGATTTGCACAATCTGGGTTTGGACAATGAGTTGGTTCAGTATATTTAAAAACCTGTTCAACACCTTCAACAATAGCTCTACAGGGGATACATTCAAATGAAGCTTTAAACAATTCAGGACGAACTTCTGAAGTTCTTGTAACAGTACCTGAAATTGATAATAATGAACCAATCTGATCTGCCCTAATATCTCTGATTTTCTGAATTAGTGGTAAATTATAAAAACTTATCTGGAAAATTTTTTCAGATGCATTTGTTGATGAATTTCCCGTGAATTGTGAAGATGAATCATATTCTGAGTAGTCTGATGCTGAATTACCAACGAATCCTGTTTTCAATAAACTTGGGACATGTCTTTTTATGACTCTTCTTAGTGCATTATTAATAAATGGTAAAAATCTATAATATTGCTCACTTATAGCTACTGCTAGCACACCATTCTCTCTTGTTATTAAATGTTTATAATCGACATATATGGTATTTTTTTCGGTTTGCTTCATCAATTCTAATTGAATTATATAAGTTTTACCTTGAAATCTTTCATGATAAACCATTTGTTCTTTTGTCATATGTTCAACTTCAGTATCTTCATTGAATTCTTCCAGAAATAATTCGAAAGCCTCAGCGACTTTCTCACCTGTATTATCGACGACTTTCCTAATAGCATTCAAATTTCTTCTATTAATTCTTTCAATTGGTGCATCATTATCTTCATTTGGCATGACGCCTTCACTATTTGGTTCACTAAATAAATTGGATCCATGACCAGTATCACCTGCATTAGAAGATGGGGGAAGTACGGCTTCTGGTGATGACATCTTTCATGAATAATTCAGCTCTCTAGACTCTAACGCTAATTATATCTTTTATAGAAAACTAGTGTGTGATCTTCATTATAATAACGCGTGAAAAGTTTCGAGTAATTAATTAGATCTCCTAATCGGGAAAGCGCGGGCTCATAATAGTAGTGTTGGTAACCTAGAATTACTATATATTTCATGATATTCTCAGTGATAAAAGTCCAGGATAAACTAAAAATCTAACTCCTTTGATACGTAAGATTTTGTCATAAGTACAATGTTATTGAACATGACAATTATATTTACAACGAGATATTCAACATGTAATTAGAATTTAGAGACAAAACAATATTCAACATATTACAATTTATTACATACACCATTTGAAAAGTATCCAACAAACTCAAACTGCTTACATATGGGACATATGTCCAGTCATTAGGTAATAGATACATACGTTACAATCAATATTGAAAATCTGGATCGATTCTTACGCCAATCAAACAAACGGAATCATCACTATTGGTCAGATGAACGAGCTTACATCGAATGTTGCATTAGAAAGAGATTTGATACAATTGGTCAAATAGATGCATGAGAGACAAATTGGTACATATTGTATATTGTAACGTAATTTATAGTATATATATAAGGATTTCCTGTTTAATAAGCCTGGAAAGGTTTATAGGAAGGATCCCTTTCAGAATACACATTTTGACACAAAAGTATTAAAGTAATTCCAATCCACAAAAGAAAATCACCACTTATTTCCAACATTTTCCTCTTTATAATCTTCTGGTTCAACTGAATTTTTCCAATTTTTGAGGAATAAAAATCTCAACGATACTGGTTTATCCACACTCAAATTTAAAATCGATTGAGATTTTGTGGCCAGGTCGCTGGTTGAGTTTTTCCAGCTTAACAAAGAACACCAGTTCGTTTCGCGGTGGCTGCAAAAATTACTGTCCCTATGGTGCAATGGCAGCATAGTATTTTCCGGAGATGCCGATCCGGGTTCGAGCCCCGGTAGGGACTACTCTCTTTCTTTTGGTGTTTCCGCTTTATTTTGTCTTTTTTTTTTAAAAAAAATTAGTGCTATAGATGATATTATAAGGCGTCTCCTCACTGCTCACTGTCATATATGTACTCAAGTGGAGAGTTTGAAACGCTGGTTGTGGTTGGTTATGTCGAGACTCTACTCTTTCAGTATTTGAGTTACGAGCACCACCAACTATTGTTTCTTTTTTGATATGGATGAAATTCTAGGATATTGAATACTCTCATTTGATATTGATAAAAATTAATACGTTGAATAGTTCATAATAATTAGTGGTTCGTAATTATTATGTAATTATTATGTATTATGTGACTTGTTCATGTAAGTTTATTGAATATCTTATATCTCATATTCCTACTATGAATTTCTGACTACGTCAAATTAGACTCTAGAGTTTAAAAAGAACGTATTAGATATAATCGTCTTGTATCCAGAAGCCCTTCTAGATTTAGAAAGAATGCTCTACTATTTGTCGATTCAAAAAAAATTATAGACAGTACTTGCTGGAGCCCTACAACCCACTGGCACGTGATATACAGTAGGGCGCAAACACCTCAACACCTTATGCAAGTGATTACGTAACCCCCAAAAAAACATCAAACATTTTCTCAGTCACAAAAATATGTTTGGTGAAAAAAACAAAAATGAAATTCAGCTAAGTTAATTAAGTGTTGAATAGCATAAAGTAAATTATCAAAGATGGCTAAACAATCATTAGGTACGTGATATACTAAACGAATGAGAGAACACATGATTAGAGAGTATCATTTTAATGATAGAATAAATTCATATTCCAATTCATCTGTCAAACTTGATGTAATTTAATTCAATGTCAAAACTAGATATACAAGATAACAGATATGAAGGGACCTACTTATTTAAAGACCTACGTGGAGGCTCTGTCATTGAACCAGATATGCTTCCATTCACACTATTACAAGAAGTTCCAATATTATGTATGAAATCATCCAGTGAAATAATGTCAAATCAAATAGAACAAACTACACTCTACTCGCAACTCTCATTAACAATTTCAATATCAATATACTAACATTAGATACAGACGTTTCAAGCTCAAGAAGCAAAGCAAGAAAAGCTTATTTCAACGCTGACTCTACCACCAGAAGAACTTTATTATCTGCTCCATTATCAAAAGAATTACGTGAAAAATATAACATTAAAGCTTTACCAATCAGAAGAGAAGATCAAGTTTTAGTTGCTCGTGGTTCCAAAAAAGGTACTGAAGGTAAAGTTACCTCAGTTTATAGATTAAAATTTGCTATTCAAGTTGATAAATTAACTAAAGAAAAATCAAACGGTGCTACTATTCCAATCAACGTTCACCCATCAAAAGTTGTTATCACTAACTTATTCTTAAACAAAGAAAGAGAAGCTTTAATCTTAAGAAAAGGTGGTAAACTTGAATAAATTGTTTAGGTTAACTGTGTAATAAAATATCATTTCGATTAGAACGTGTAGTGTATTATATATACTATCGAATATGTTAGGTTTTTTATATTTTTCAAGTGAATTTTGAACTGAGATGGTTACAACTTTTGTATCAGATATGAAGAGATTTGCTAGTTTAGTGTATTCCCCATTTTCATAGAGACTAGAGTGTATTGAAAATTTTCAAACAGACATGAACTTGGACAAGTTCAACAAAGAGATAGATCCTTAACAACTCAACTTAAGACACTACCAGGACAGTGAATAACTCATGTAGGATTACAAGACATGAAACTGTGTTCAAAGCTTTGGATAAATGGCAATCGCAAAGTAGTACTGTTTTCCAGACCACTTTCATACAAGTTTTCATTAAACATATGATCTCATTGTATTGATTAGGTTTTATTCTAGGGAAGAGTTTAGACTAATAGAAACTAGTTAAATTAAAAATGATATGAGTAATAATCGAGTTCTAATACTAAACCTTTTTTTATGATATATGCTATGTTATCAGAGTGACAAAATGTATGAATCTGAACTTATAGCCAGTTGTTTGAAGTTTCAGATTATATTGGAATGGGAGATGAGTTCTCTCAAGATCAACCATTGAAACTGTTGATGCAAAAACTCTCAAAAATATGTATACAAACCAGTTAGCTAACATAATAAATGATCTAAGATGCAACCTGAGTTACTTTTCTAATTGTTTTCAACATAATTGAGTTATGCACTGTTTCTGTAGAGTCTAGATAAAGCGTAAAGAGAGTTATCACAATATTTAATATTTGTGGTACTAATTATCTGTTTTGTAATCTGAATGACATCATAATACTAATTATTAAACAAAAAAACACTAAACACTAAATCTGCTGACTCAGCAATTTTTTTCTATTTTCTATTCAAAAAATTCATCACTTTTCTACCCCAGAGGATTGATAAAGAACTCCATAATTACTATTTTCAGATACTATCGCTCTTACTAACAGAATTTCTCATGAGTGTTATAATCTCTGATGATGAAGGTGCTTCGAATGATACATTTGATGAACTAGACATCCAACCTCCAAAATTACCAGGAAACTATTCAGCAAGAACAACTAGACGTTGGTCAATTGATTCGAAACAGAGCTCAAATTCTGGTCAGATTCCTGAAATTGATGGAGTTCATAGTCATATTTCCAACAATGATGTCTTTCCTGCTCAGTTATACTCAACTGAATCAGGTCGTTTATTCCACGCTGGTAAAATCGTTATTGCATTGGTGGGGTTACCAGCTAGAGGAAAGACTCATTTAGCTGTTAGTTTAGTTCGTTATTTGAGATGGTTAGGTGTTAAATCCCATCCGTTTCATGTGTCAGATTATAGACGTAATGTATATACTAATTTTGAAGATGATGTCCCCCAAGATTATTTCAGTGCTGATCCAAAGACTAAAGAGGGTATTAATTTAAGGCAAAAAATTTTGAATGATTGTTTAGGTGATATTGTTAATTTTTTCGAGAACGAAAACGGCCAAGTTGCTGTATATGATGCTCTGAATGCTTTGAAGAAAGATCGGGCAGACATTTCAAAATTATTTGGCTCAAAGGGTATCAAAGTATTATTTATTGAATCAATTATTGATGACGATGATTTGTTAATGAAGAATGTAAATGATGCTGCTTCATCACCAGATTATATAGGTTGGGACCCAAAGTTAGCAAAAGCGGATTACTTGAAAAGAATTCAAACCAATCAACCAATTTTTCAACATATTAATAGCGATAATGATGAAAAACATATAAGTTATATTCAATTTATCAATTTTGGTGAAAGATTAGTTACTCATAATAATCACACTGGCTATTTAATTAATAGAATTGTTTTCTTCTTAATGAATTCAAGAATTAAAACAGGGTGTGTTTATTTTGCAAGGTGTGGTGCGTCTGATTTAGATAAATATATTGATGATGATGAATTGAATGAAGCAGGATTAGAGTATTCCGAAATTTTAGCTAAAACAATATTAGAGAGAATCAGTCAAAGAAGATTATCGAAGAGAAAAAATGAGAAATTAATAAATTCAAATAATGTAACAGCAGAATCATCAAGTGAAAACTTGAATTCTTTATTAAGACAACCACCAACAGGAGATGGCAATAATGAAAATTCATTTGTTGTTTGGACAGCAACAAGAAAAAGAACTTCCTCAAGTGCCAATCCATTTAGAAGAAGAAATATTACAGTTAGAGAACGTTCTCAACTAAATCAATTACATCCAGGTGCTGTTGCGGACTTGACTTTACAAGAAATCAAAACTCAGTTCAAAGAAGATTATAAACAAGATCTAAAAGATCCTTATCATCATAGATATCCAAGAGCCGAATCTTATCATGATTTAGCTGTTAGAATGGAACCTCTATTACTAGAGATGGAACGGATGAGTGGTGACATTTTAATCATTGCACATGAATCAACACTGGCTGTTTTGTATGGTTATTTGATGGCTTGTTCATGTTATGAGATCCCATCTTTATCTTTCCCAAGAGATGAATTGGTTGAAATTACTTATACACCATATGAAAACAAGGCCGAAAGAATTAAAATTGGCAATATCGAACCCTAAAATCACTGTTGTATATTGTTATGTGTTATTACACTATTTTCAATATGATCTATAAAACGTAATTATCAATATTCTCAATATCTAGCGATATAAAGTTCTAAACATGAATTTGCAACCCTCTAAATCTGTTTCTTTTTGAAATCCCTTCTTTTTAGCCAATTTTCATACTCTTCTCTTAATGTAACAGGTTCATAGAACACAGAATCTTTCAACCAGAAAATTCTACAAATCTTCCAATTTAGAACAGAATCACTGTTACCAGATTTTCGAAACCATGAAACCAGTTTATAATGTAAACCGCCAATTATTGAACCAATCAAAGCCCCACATAATACTTGTTCCCAACTATGATAATATAAATAAACTCTTGAAGCCAAAACACAATAAGATAACAATATTAAACAAATACTTGAAGTTACTTTTCTAGTAACGGTTAATCCTGTCCAATTTAACCAAATTCTTAATAGTAAATACATTGAGAAGAATCCCATAAACTGTGAGTGCGCACTAGGCATACCATAACCTGATCTCAACCCGTTTTCTTGAAATCCTTTGATCTTCATTGGTCTATCTTGCTTAATATGGTTCTTCACGATGTTATTAACAATATCGTTAATAACTTGTCCAAATGCCATATAAACTGCTTCAATTTCTCTAGTAACTATAAACCATGATAGGTAAAAGACTAAAATTGCGATTGGCAAGAGCGTGAAAAGAACCGAGAAAAGTGATAATGGGTCGTCTGGATTATATAAGACATATGTGTCATCAAACGGCACAGGGGTGTAATGAAGGACCAGAGACATGATATCTTGATTTGGAGATCTGTACCCTCACAAAAGTTTCTGATTTTCCTCTTGCGCGAATGAAGCTACAATAACAAAGTCGAAGAGTGAAGAATGCTTACATTATAAGGCTAGGTTGGTGAAGAAGATGATGAAATTTGCAAAAAAAAAAGCTATCACCTGAAGTAAAGAAAGAGAAACACTCGTAAACTGTATAATTGCTTGATCAGAAATCACAGTTAACAGTTAAAAACTTGATCGTGTATATATTCTATAGAGATAAAAGAGTAAAAAATGAAAATGAATTCATATCAAAGGTGCTAATGATGCGTCGTGACTAACAAAAGGCAAAAATATTAAAGATTAGAGCAAGAATAAAAAAAAAACATTGAAAAAGGAAGCAAAAGTTAAATTAAAGAGAGGTTCATAAAGAGGCATTAAAAACAATAAAAGTAAAAGAAGAGAAGGTGATACACACTGATACACACTTCCATGATAAAAAATAAATCACAAATCACACACACAATTATAAAATAAAATGGAATAAAAAAGGGTTAAAAGGGTATATAAAATGGAAAAAAAAAAAAGAGTATCACCATTATAAGTTTTTTTTAAAAATAAGTAAGGAAATAACCTTATTATAGCTGTAATTGATTCTTTTGTTGTTCTCTTGCCCATCTAGCAGTATCTTGAGTAGTTTGAGAGAATTCTGAGTTTGTTCTTGTTTTTCTTATGAACTGAGTAATCCAGTCTTGTGTATAAACTTGTTTGATTCTACCATCTGGGAACATATGAGCTAAATCACCAATTAGACCAACTGCAGCTCTTGAAACTGAGTCAGATACAGTTAGTGTAGGATCACAACTAATCATTTGTAAAAAGGTGAAGATTTGTTCAACATAAGGAGAGATTGCGTTGGCATTTGTACTGAACCCGCCAACAATACCAACATAAGTATCTAGAACTGCTTCTTTCAAAGCTAATGAGTAATCAAGAGCTTCCATTGAAGTATTTTCTAGTGATGAATTTTGAGCTTCTAAACAAATTTTGAAGACAACTTCTAGATATTGTTGAAATTGTTCACCAATATTTGATGCAATATCACCAAATGCTGATAAAACAGCAGGTCTTAATTCTTTTCTACCATTTGGATTTGATAAAATTGAGCCTAAAATATTAATTAAACCTGAAGAATATTGGATGAAGTCTTCACGTAATGAATGAGAAATATCAGCAACTAAACCAACTGCAGTATTTGAAACTGGTGAATCTGTTTGATTTAATGCATTTGTTAAAAATGGTAAAAACGCAGTCATATATTTGTTGAAGTCTTGTTCAATTGCACCTGCTAATGCAGAAATTGCAATGAAAACATCTTCTTCAATGATTGAATTTTGTTGAAATTGTAATAATTTCAAGAATAATTCCATCAAATTATCAGAAACTGATGTGACATTTTTACCAACTCTTCTAATAATATTAGTTAATAGATTTAAGATATTTGATTGTAATTCTTCTAGGTTTGATTTTTCATCAGTATTAGTAACTTGTGATTGATATGTGACAGTTTGATTAATTCTAATCAGAACCTCTGATGCAATTTCATTCACAATTTGTGAAACATCGTTTGAACTATACATCACTAGTGTGGATAAAGCTTCGTATGAAGCAGCTCTTGCAGAATGTTCATTATCATTTCTTTTAGAAACTTCTAATAAAATAGGAACTAAAGTTGAGTAATACTTTGAAATAACAGAGGTTTCTTGTTTTGAAGCTTCTGAATTTAATTGTTCAACAATATTAATTAAAGTCCAACATGAATTGGCGGAAACTTTACCATGATCATTTAAACCCTGAGCAACAGCTTGAATAACAGCTGGTAAATGCTCATTAACATCAATTGATTCAATAATTAAGTCTGAAATTCTACCAATACACCAAGCAACGGTTTCTTTGACTTGTAAATTTTCATCATTGATCAAACTCAAAATTGGGCCTAAAGCTTGGCCAATTAATATTTTCAATTGATCTCTATCAGGACCTTCTAAGATAGAACCAAAAGCCATAACTGCAGCTTCTCTATCTCTCCAAGAAGTTGAAGCAAGACTTTGTTCAACAAATGTTAAAGCTGGCTGAACAACATAATTACCCACATCTAGGGCAAATAACTGTAAACAAGCACCTGCAGCCATTGAAACATTCCAAGTATCATCATCAGGGTCATCATTCTGTTGAGTTAATAAAGTGAATAAAGTTGGCAAAATATCATTTAATGCATATAATGCAAAATTGTATAAAACTGCATCAGATTCAGGAATTTCTTCTTTTTCTACTCTAATATCAATTTCATTTTCACAGACAGTACTCCAAAACTCAACAGCCATACATGAAACTTTTTCATTTGAAGACTTCATACCGGTAACAGTTAAACCATATAAAGCTTTTTCCATATACACACTCATATGATTATAATATAGAGACATTATCCTGGCTAAAGCACCAAATGCTGCAGCTTGTAATTCACCATCTGAGTCTTGAGTAGCTTCACAAACAACTTGCATGATATAATTTCTTTCGCCCTCATGTTCGAAATTATATTTGATAAATTCTAAAGAATCAACTAATGCGTTCAAAGCAGTTAGTCTAACGACTTTAGAGGGTTCGGATGACTGAGCACCTTGAACAATGGCAATTAATATACCATTCGATTGTGAAACAACACCTTCATCAGTTGGGTCAGCAGTTTCACAAATATAACCAATAGATAATAAAGAAGAACGTTTAACATGCTCCGGTTTTTCAGGTTTAGTATTTTCGACTATTATACCAATTAATTCATTCCATTCTCTTCTTGGAAGCTCAATGTCAGCGATAGCAGCAACTAATTGAGCTGCAGCGTTAGCAACTCTATCATGTTCAGTGAGTAAAGAAGCTAATGCGATTCTTTTAATTTCAGTTTTAGCACCTTGATCTAAATCTATCCAACGCTTAGCTTGTTCTTTCTTTTTAACTGTATCTTTTGAAGTTAATTCATTTTTCAATTGAATACCAGCTAATATTCTAACCTCAACTCTTAATTCTTCATTACCTAAAGTTTGAGTTAGCATACCAATGTACATAACAAAATGTTCTTTACACAACGCTTGTAATTGTTGTTCGGCTTCAGTTCTTTTGACTGGATCTGGATTCAAGATCGCAGCTTCTAAGATTTGAGCAATTTCCATGATTCTGAATAATTAGTTAGTATGGATTGGATGAGACAATAAAGTGACGAGACATGAATTCTAACAAACGGTTACTCAATTAATATCAAACAGATTGATAAGTATTAATAGAATATTGAACTTAACCACTTTGTTCTTAGTTCTCAATAATACTCACAATTATAATAAAAGTATCAGAGAATATATTTTAATAATAAAGATGTACAATAATGAAATCCAATAACACCAAAACAATCACAGTAAGGTCAGTCAAACAAACACAATAAGAATGGGCTGAGTGAAAGAATCTGTTTAATTAAGGTGAAAGATCAATTATATTTCCTGAAGTACTTGAAAGATTGAATAAATTTATAGAAAAAACCAAAAAAAAAAAAAAAAAAAAACTATGGACAAACAATCTCGAGGGCAAAAATTGGTCGGAAGTTTATTTGTTTACAAATTTCCATTTACGGAAACGTTATGAGCGATACTTACAGCTATCATTAATTTAATTTATATATACCCATTTTATAGTGGCTTCAATAGTTTCTTCTGCTTTGCTTAGCTTTATAATAGTCACCTTTTCTACCACTTCTTTTTTTGGTTTGTACTTCATCGTATTTTCTCTTGAAATAGTTCTTACTGTCTTGATCTTTCATAATACTTCCTAATATGGTATCAGAACGTTCTTTATTCTTTAATCTTGAAGAGAAGAACTCTGCTTTAGATTCGATGATAGTACCCATTTGAAAATATTCGGGAGTTTTCCAATTTTCTCTTTTATAATGTCTTTTTGGATCTAATATAGCCCTTAATTGTATAAGTTTGATATCTCTTTTATTAGCTTCTGATAAATCACCTTTTGGCATATTGAACCATTTAGCACCAGAATCGAGTTTTTCTGCCTTCTTAGGCTTTGTACTCACTTGGATAGTGTCATTTATATGCGTTATATTTCTTTTATGATATGATTCGGCTTGTGCACTTCTTAAATATTCTTTTCCTTTTTCATTTGATTTTTTGAGCCCACTTAGTGTATCATTTGGATCTTGTAGCTTGGGTAGCTTTTGGACAGATTTTCTGATGTGTTCGAATTCATCAAGGGATGATGTTTTACTGGAAGTTGGTTTGATACTTTGTTTTAAATGATCGAATAATTCATCTAGATCTAATTCATCATAAGTAGATGGTTCTTCAGGTTTGATGTCTGGTCCTGATTCTGACTCTTCAATGTCTGATAGTTTGCTTAGTTCGTTCTTAGCCATTATAGATTCAAAATTCAAATATGTGAAGATTAAAATAAAAGAATTTAAGAGATAAAGAAAAAAAAAAAAAGAGCTAAAATAAATTTTTTTTTTTGTCTCAATGAGATTTCGCGATGTAAAAAAGATAAAGATTTCCATTTTGTTGGTAGTGAGAGCAGTGTATACTGTTAGTGTTCGTGTATCTAGATTGATCTATACAAAAATTGTTCCTCACTTGGTACTTCGTTATTTATACTAGCATCCAATAGCAATTCCTTTTTATTCCACCACACTTTCTCTTGTTGTTTTAGTTCTTTTAATTCGCTCTTCAATAGCTCGTTGACTTCAAATCCCCATATTAATCGTCTATTCAAGGTTTCGTAAGCTTCTTTTAATTCTTCTAGTGATCCATTCTCCAATTTAGCATCTGTTTCATCTTTGCCATCTTCTTTCAGTTTATTATATGAAGCTGTAAAGGACTCTGCGATCTTGTTTTTGAATCTATCGTTTTTTTCTTTAAATTCACTTCTTAGTAAGACATTAATCTCTGAATTAGCTGTACGACCTTTCTTTCTGACAGGTTCAGAAACTATATCTTCAACACTAACATTCTGGATTTTTAAGAAATCTATCTTGTGTGTATCAATCGTTGATAGAAATTCATTAGCATTAGTCAATTTATTATACCTATCAACTAAATTTGCAGCTTCATCATTTCCATTAATTGGTAGATACTTTTCATGGCTTCTTTGTTCAATTAAATAACTAAACCATGAAAGTCTATCATAGTCTTTAGTATTGTGTGCTTCTTTTAAATGTATTATCAGGTTATCTGGGCTAATAAAACTTGATGAACATGACAACACTGTACAGAAATATGGTTTATATTGTATATGATCTCTAAGGTGGGTAATGAGAGAAATTTTATTCTCTTTTGTTATACCACAGTTCAGCCAATGACATACAGAACCTTCTTCGATATGGTTTGTTTCAATATGAGAATTCAAATCTCTAATATTTTTGAACTCCAATTCACAACTGTTCCAATGACAACGTACTTCAGATTCATCAATTCCACCTAACTCTGCAACTGCAGCACTTTTAGCAATAGACTTACGTCTGACAATTGGTTTCAGTTGTTCAAGAGGAACGGGCGTCTCTGTGTCTGTCAATGTGTCGTCAGTGTCTTCAGATCCTGATTTCTTAACATTTGATATAGTAGTCGTACTTTGCACTACATCTTCGTCTTCTGTTGCTTCACCACTTTCCAAATCTTCTTTGAACTGACTGCTTTCAGCCATCTCAGATACAAGATCGTTCTCGTAAGAGACTGAGTCACTTTTCAATTCTTCTTTGTCCATATTTCCCTCCCCTTTTTAAAGTCACTTTAAAGTTTTTATTTCAATTCATTTCTATTTTTTTTTGATGGGTTTGAGATCCGAAAACAGAAAGGTTTTGAGCGAAGTTTGCGGGTAACTTTTCCAGGCTATTTTTCTCTAAATTTTTTTTTTTATTTTTTTGTCGAAATACTCATCAAACAGAGAGCGAGAGTTATAACTTCAATTGAAACGGAATGTCTGAACTCCAACTCACCATACTTCAGACTTTGGATAAGGAAGGCTCCATTGGAAACACTTTGGAAGCTTTTCCTGATCTAACCTCACAACAAGTACAAGCTGCTCTAAACTCTTTGTTAGCTCGTTCTAAAATCACATATAAATCAATCGAAAAAGAACATTGGAATCTAAATGAAGAAGCTTTAGATATCGTCCATAATGGGTCTCATGAATACAGATTGTTAGAAACAATCTTGAAACTAGAACATCTAAAAATCTCTGAAGTTGGTAACGTTTTGGGTCCACAAGGTAAAATGGGTCAAGCTAAAGCGTTCAAAAATGGTTGGATTAGTAAAAATGGAGATGAATTAATCATTAATGAAAAATTGAACAAAGATTCTTTACCAACTGACGAAACTGCTCTTGAATTGAAAGAACTTCAAACTAATGGTACTCTATCAGACCCAAAAAAATTAAATGAATTAAAAAAACGTAAATTAATTACATTAACTAAAATCTTATCATTCAAAGTGGAAAAAGGTCCGGAGTTCTCTTTACAAATTGAAAAACTAGAAACCGATATAACAAGTGATATGGTTATCAATAACTCTTGGGAATCTGCTAAATTTAAACCTTATAATTTTAATTCAGAAGGTGTTTTACCTGAATCTGGTGCTTTACATCCTTTAAACAAAGTTAGAGAAGAATTTAGACAAATTTTCTTCTCAATGGGATTCAGTGAAATGCCATCAAATCAATACGTCGATACTGGGTTTTGGAATTTTGATACTCTATTTGTTCCTCAACAACATCCAGCAAGAGATTTACAAGATACTTTTTATTTAAAAGATCCATTAGTTGCTGGTAAACCAGAAGATTTAGAATATTTCCAAAGAGTCAAAAAAGTCCACGAAGAAGGCTCTAATGGTTCTATTGGTTATAGATATCCGTGGAAAGAAGATGAAACTTTAAGATTAGTTTTAAGAACTCACACAACTGCCATTTCTTCTCATGTTTTAAAAGAATTGGCAAAAGACCCAAAACCGGCAAGATTATTCTCAATTGATAGAGTTTTCAGAAATGAAGCAGTGGATGCCACTCATTTAGCTGAATTCCATCAAGTTGAAGGTGTTATTGCTGATTATAACATCACTTTAGGTGATTTGATCGGATTCATGGAAGATTTCTTTGCTAAAATGGGTGTTCATGATTTAAGATTTAAACCAACATATAATCCATATACTGAACCTTCATTGGAAATTTACTCATGGCATAACGGGTTAGGTAAATGGGTTGAAATTGGTAATTCCGGTATGTTCAGACCTGAAATGTTGGAAACTATGGGCTTACCTAAAAATTTGAGAGTTTTAGGTTGGGGTTTATCGTTGGAAAGACCAACCATGATTAAATATGGTGTTAGTAATATTAGAGAGTTATTAGGCCATAAAGTTAGTTTGGATTTCATTGAAACTAATCCAGCTGCCCGTCTTGATGAAGATTTACATTAGTTCGTTAATAGATTATTATAAATTTTACGCTAATTGTAGTTAATATTTACTTGATGAATGCATAAATCTTTTTTTCTTGAAGTTTAATCTATAACTGTGTAGTGTTATTGAACACTTGATTTGAATGATGTTATCAATGTATTAACATCATCTTCATTTGGATCAAATCTAACTAATTTAACTGATGTTTTAATCATCTTAGGTTTTTGTGATTTTATTTCAGTATGTTTAACATTATCATTATTTTCAAAAATTTTATAACTTTGACGTAAACAGTTCAAAATTCTTTGGAATGAAATTAAAATGGCACATAAATAACCAATTTTTAAAAATAAATCAGAATTTATTTCATTTTCATCAATTTCTTCATCTATATATTTTGATAAATCCAATGATTGATCAGAATAAACTGATTGTAGTTCTTCAATTATACTATTAATTTCTTCATAACTCGAAAATTCACATTGTACTAAATTCATAAAAATAAATAAAATATAATCATGAAAATTTTTAACTTCTTCCAATGAGATTAAATATGAATCAAAATCAAAAGTTTTAATTAATTGTGACAAGAATTTTTTTTTAGAGTTTTTAGAATCTTCAATAACTGAATAAAATTTATTCAAAAATAAATCATTCTCTTCTAAAATATTTTTAGTTAATCTTGATCTGAATAAAACAGCTTCCTTAAAACCCTGAATATAGCTGGAGTCAATTAATGATTCATGTTTTTCATAAATATCTTTAAATAGTTGTAATCCAATACCTCTAATGTATTGGTTAGGTGAAGATTGTAATGCAATAACCGTGGTAACACATAATCTGGGATTACAATATCCTTTAGTGATAATAAATTTCAAATATTTAACAACTGTAAATGAAACACCACCATCTTCTAAAACTGATAAATTTAATACTGGTTCGATGAATCTTTGAACTAATGAAGCTGAAATACCATCATTTTCAAATATTTTATCTTTACCATGGAAAATATCAACATCTAATCCTGTATTACTTTTTTGTTTGGATTCTTCTCTATTGGAATTCCTTGATAATTTTTCTTGAGTTTCTAAATATTCTAATAGTCCCTGAATTATAACTTCTTGAAAATCAATTTGTTTATCACTTTTAAACTCGTTATCAAAAATTTTTAAAATGTGTTCAGTTAAAAAAAGATTAGGATGTCTTGAACAAACTGAGATTAGATTCTTGATTGCAATTTTTCTTATTTGATTATTGACAGTAATTCTTGTGAAAACCACTATATTTTTAACCATGAAACTCAGGACACTTTCTTTTGGTTTTAGCAATAATTTCTTCTGTTCTAGTATCGAGCGCTCATTTTCAAAATTACAATATTTCGCAAAATAGCCAATTAAAAAAATTAATCTAGCACACCTTGGATCAAATAGTTCTAATTCACATTTAGATGCTTTAACAATATATGGAGTGATTAGTGATAAACAACTCACTGCAGCATTAGCTAGTTTAGTATTATCATTCTTTAATCTTGAAATACTTTCAAGTGATGGGATTGCTTCACTTAATTCTCTAGAATTTAATCTTGTTAATTTTTTCAATAACGAAGCTTCACATTGTTCCAAAAATTTAGGTCTTAATGAAATTGAGTTTGAGACCGTTTGCCTTAAGATCATTAACGAATATAATGATATATCTGTACCTGTAATATCGTTGGTGAAATAGGTTTGTAGGGATAATAATTGATCTTGACTGATTAACTGAGTGCCTGATTTAGCGATAATTGATAAAAGTCCTAACCTTCTAGAAACATCAATTTCAGTATCCATATGATGAATAATAAAGGAAAAGAGCTCACTTATCATATTCTTTATAGAGTTTATTAGTTTTTCATGAATAAGGGAATTTAAATCAGTTTTAATCAAAACCATTTCAACTAAAAAAGTCTCAAATAAATTCCAATTTTTCTCTCCTTTATCAATAAATGATATTATGACTTCAATTATAGAGCCAGTGATGGCTGTCAATTTAACTGGATCTGATCCTTTTGCCATATCTGGTAAAAATAATAGGTCAAGTAAAGTAATTTGTGCTAATTCTAAAACTGATTCTTCATCATCTTCTAAACGTTTAAAAATTCTATCAACAATATAAGACTTAACTTTCAAATTATCCGAAATTTTATAAATTCTTTCAGCAATTTTTAAAGATTTGATTCTGACACCAGTTGATTTATCATTTGTCAGAATGATGGATTGGTAGAACATTTCAGAATCTTCTGGATTTTTAATGAGATATTCTTCGAAAATATCTAAGACTGCTAATCTAACTAACGGAGATGAATCATGAATTTTGCTTGAAAGCGATTGTTTAATTTGAGGAATTTTCAATAATTCAGGATCTTTATCAATCAATAATGATAAGTTTTTTAGAGTTCTAGTTCTTGATTTGATCTTTGGATGGTCCACATATTTCAAAAGATTGTTTAGGAAACTATCATACAACGAAATGAATCCTGAGGTTTGAATAACTCTTTTATATGACAAATCTGACTGACACTTTAATGCTGTTTCATTTTCTTCAGATTTTGGGAAAACTGAATTGAATGAACCTTGAAATATAACACGTAAAATACTATAATAGAGTTCAGTTTTTCTTATATTGTCTTCAACTTTATCATCGTTCAAAAGAGTGATAATCCAATTAGTGACAAAAAAATCTGCTGAATTTCTGAAACTGAAGTATTTTTTCATAGTTTTTAAAAAATGGAACACTTCAACTTTATCATTCTTCAGAAGTTCTGTTGAGTTTATACTTTCATCAAACCCCCTAATTTCTAGCATTTTTGACCCAATCATACCTATAACTTCAAGAACAAAACTTTCTGGTAAAAGGGTTTGATTATCAGAGATAGAAAGCAATGTAGACATGATGGTTCTCAATAAGATCTCAGCTCCAGGAAATTCTGAAAATGTGACGACATTAAGTAAATCTAAAACAAACAATTGGAATTGCTGTTTGCTGGTTGCAGATGGATTATGAACTATTTTATTTATCAATCCAGAACATATAGATTGAACTATATCATCAATTTCAGTATTTAAATCAGTTATATCCAATGTGATACTATTGAGTTGTTCTGACAAATCATCAAAAGCCTGACTATTTGGTTCTGGAAATGAATTCGGTAAAATTATTTGAGATTTCTTGTTTAAAACATTAACAGATTCGACTAGGTTGATCATAATATGTGTAAATAGCTGAATTGACGTATTTCTATGTGTAACAATTTGTCTCGAGCTAATCTTATGAGTCGGTAAAGATTCAAAATTGTTCAAAAGTTCATCTATGATGAAGGATCTTTGAGATCTTTTGTATTGAAAAATTGAACATAATAACGCTGCACTTTCGATCTTGAAAAAAAGTAAAGATTTGTCCCACTGAACAAAAATTATCAAAATCGTAAGATATTCAATTTTGGTAATGATTGTATCATTGACTTGATGTACTGGAATATATGCTCTGAATTGAGCGAATGATTTATTGATTAAGTTCATAAATGGTAACAACAGTTTTAAATCTGTGGATTCTAACGATATTATTCTCATGATATAATCCTCAACAAATAAATAAATAAATGATAAAACTTCCACGAGATAATTATCAAGTTTTAAACTTTTATCCATTCTTTCTGAATTGAAAATCATTAAAATGATAGAAGATGCCAGTAAAGCATTTGATGCAAAAGTTAATTCAATAGCTGATTCCGATAATGAGTTCCATTCAAAATCACTAGCTGATTTTACCAAATTTAGTAACAAAAATTGAATTCTATTCAAAACTTCTGAAGGTAGATCATTGATTAGTGAGGATTGAATTATCTTTGACAAGCTTTCTTCAATTTGAGATAATGCAATGTTTGATAGAAAATGAGAAGTACTTGGCCATTCATCCCAGAAATCACTATGTTCATGTTCTGCTTCTTCATCGGTTAATCCTATCTTTGATGTTATTAGGTCTGTGAGTTTTGTTATATGTAGTCTCTTCAGTTCATTGGTTGGAGCATCTAATTTCCTCTTTTTAGTGTCATTTTCTTGATCATTGTTTTCAATTTTTAGTTTTTGGATCTTACTATCATGGTTATTATTATAAGTATGAATAGTGTGTTTAACTTGTTTTGGTCTTTCATTTATTTTGTCCTTGATAAGATCGTTTCCATCAACTAAACTAACACTATGTATGACATGTTTGGCAAACCCAGTTAAATTATCAAACAAAGAACCAGCATTACTTTCTTCAATAAACTCAGGTATATCATTGAGAGCATTGAACCTGATATCAGAGTTATTGTATTCCCTGAGGAGATCTTGATTCAGCGCTTGTCGCAGTTGTTGAGACTGAAGATCATTTAATGATGGCGGTAAATTCAAAGCATAACCGGTGGGGATATTGAAATCTCTTATTTGAGTAAGATTAGATACTGATGATCATTGCTGTTAGTATTGAATCATTCAGTTGCAGTTTTTCAGATAGTACTTACCATTTTGAGTGGGTATCAAGTAGGTTAGTGGTGTTGCACCTAGTGCCTCCACCAGATCCACTGGTAAATTCTTATCAGGCAAATCTCCCATCGTTGGTATAGCTTTCTGTGTTTGACAAGAATGAATTTCAGTCCAGTGTATCTCAATATAGGTCTCTGAAGTTGAGAATTGGGAAAGATTTAAGTGAGTAAACAAATCTGAACTCAGTTTATTTGACTTTTTTGTTCCGGACACATAATCGTATTTTCTTTAGTAGTCTCGATGAGCTTGTAGCTTTTCAAATGAACTAGGAAATACAAATCACAGTCAATATGTCTGCTATTATCAGAAGAGTGATAATACGTTCACTAGATAACAAAAGACTCATACATAGCTCCCAAAGCTTCTCGAATACGTTAGACCTCAACAAGTTTAACGAAAAGTTTAGAGAAGTATATCAAGATGAAAAGTATGTCATTGTCAATAAAGCACCAGGTTTTGACTGTCAAGATTTGGATAAGGGCAAACGAACTCACAAAACAAAAGATAGAAGAGGATTATTCTCTCTTTTAAAAACTCTTGATCCTGAAATGAGAAATGTTCATAGACTAGACAAATGGGTTAGTGGAGGTATTATAGTCGCAAGAGATAAAACTACTTCACAAAGATTCTCAAAGCAGTTACAACAGGGTGGGCAGCACGGTTATGGTTTCAAAAGAAGATATGTGTCTATTGTTGAACCTGGTGAACTTCCATCTGCTAATGAAAATATAAGATACTTCGACTCTAGTTTAAGTAGAGGTATAATAACGACAAAAACTGAAAAGGGTGACTCTATCACAAAATTTATAGCTTTGCCAGCTGAAAAGGACAAGTTTCAGGTAATAATCTGTCAATTAGAAACTGGAAGAAAACACCAAATAAGACAACATTTTAGTAGTGTTTTACAAAAAGCCATCAAAAATGACGTCAAATATAACCCTACAGGCCCATTACCTAAAGATAGAACTCTTGCATTGCACTCTGCATATATTGAAACAAAAATTGGGATGAAAACTCAAAACTTTCACATTCCTATCAGATATGATCCTCTAGGTCTGTGGACTGAATATACTGATGCTAAAGGAAACTTCATCGAGAGTATTAAACATACTCTTGAAAATTTCGAAACCTTATTACAGTCAGAAACTACATCTCAAGATCAAAATAGATGAATAAGAATAATTTATTTAGTCAACTCAGGAATCAATTTAATAACTAACAAGTCAAGAAGTTTAAATGTTAAATTTTTGTTAATCGATTTGTTTTCGAAACTAGTTAAAAAATGATCCAATAACTTATCCAACTCTTCTGGTTTACTAGACAGCAACAGTCCTGAGATTAATCCGAATTTATGGCATACATCTTTGATCATGTTCTTTGTAGTATCTTTTATTTCTGTCAATTCTTCATTAGTTGGCTCTACCCTTGGAGGTCCCATATCTTCATCTGTTGGATATAAATTGTTTCTCAAAACTTTTATAAGGTTAACAAAAAGCTCTTTATTATTCAAAGAATTCAAAATTGTATCAGTAAGAATGTTTGTGAGTACTATACAGCATATATGTCTTTGATAATAAGCTATTGTTTTGAATATAGAGTACAAGTATGGTCTTCGAGTATTAATATTAAATAAGTTGTTTAGAAATGGAAATAACGAAAAACTTAACACATTCTTAGTGGTGAGGTTTTCTCTTTTAGATGTTAAATTGATTGATTTCAGAAAGATGATGTACATTCTTTCACTCAATTGTTTAGTATCAGGTCCGGTTTCATTTGTTGAATTTTCTTTAAGTAATTGATGACATACCAATTGAATGATTTCAAATATTTGATAAGGTTGTGAGATTTTGTCAATGATGTTCTTAAGAAGTAAATCAGATATCAATGAGTTCAAGAATTTGTATGATAATTGAGACTTCAAGTCTTGATCAGGTATCAACTGTTTGAGCATTGATTTTGTTAATATTCTTAAATAGTTTGCTTCCATGTCCAAATTCAATAATCCAATATGACCATTTAAATGATTGAAAGCATCTTCAATCTTATCATAAGGTACTATTGTACTTCCTAACCCTGTACACACTTTTCTAAAAGTATCAAGATGATCGTTTAACAAAATTGGTACTTCATCCAATAGAAAACTAAGGACGTCTAATTTTTGTAAACGTATTTCTAATTGCTTTATAAACTCTGATATTAAGCTCAATGCGTCTATTACAAGTTTTTGGTCATCAGTAATACTGCTATACCATCTAGTGATGAAAGATCTGAATAACAACCCAAACAATGCATATAATTCAGTATCAACGTCCCCACAAGATGTCATTTTTGGAAAGAAGTCGCCATATCTACTTATAGACAATGAAAAGAGTTTTTTGATTAACAAGTCTGTGTACTCTGGTGAATCTTTTTGAAGGGGATCTATAGAAGGTGAAAACACTCTTGGAGGAGTACCTGAAGATCGTACTGAAGAGTTATTTTTCCCACTTTTGAAATTGATGATTCTATGTCGATTGAATTTCTGTTTCGTGATATGTGATGACATTTTTCTAGAAGTTTTGCAGCTTTTTATAGCTATTACACCATACTATATAGTGTCAAAATTAGTAAAATTAGTACATTCCGAAACGTAAACAAATAATTGTCCGGGACTTAAACCAATATATAAACAGGTACAATTAAACTCATACTATTCAATTGATATGTGGAGCTCTCAAATCACCTCTAGAGGGCTGACAGTACGTTTTTCTTTCTAATAATCTTGTTGTCCAGTATATTAACTATCAGAATAAGGTCTCTGGGGATGATGTTGTCAAGGGCTATGTCTCTGTTAAATCTGGTATGTCTCTACCACACTTATAATTAGTTTACTGTTGTACTAACTAGATTGTGGTATAGTGGCGTTCCTCTTATCCTTTTTGCTGACTATCTTATTTAATTATTCAGGCTCATTATCTGGTGAATTGACTAAAAATGAATTGTAAGTACGCCTAGATCATACAATCTTACGAGAATAATATTAACCAGGTTAAGTCTTCCGTCAGTTAAAGATACAATTGCAGGATTTTATCCGAATAAAGCATTCTTTCAAATCCTTGTTGCATTGTGTTCATTTTTCCAATTGATATTCTCAATTCTGTTGTTTATGGCTTTCAAGGCATCACATTCAACATTCGGTTACACTATAGGATTTGTCAGTTTGACTAGATTAATATCTTTCCTCTGCTTCAGTTACATAACAAAAGAGGACAATATTTACTGGTTCAACAACTCTTTTGTTGTATATCTGGTTTGTAATTTATGCTGGATTCATTTGATTGGAACTAGACTAAAATCAAGATTTCCTCCAATCAACAAATTGCGTCGTCATATCAAGCATTTATATTTTGGCAGTTTGATAACTGCCTCATATTTTTTTTACAAGCATCAAGTTGAGAATGTGAATTTAGCATACTCGGTAAGCTCATTTTTCCAATGGATCATGATTGCTTTCGATCTTTATTTTGATTATTTGTTGGGTCAAGAGATTAAAAGTTTTTTAATTAATGTGGACTTCCCAGAAGGTAATCTGAAAAAACATCTGGTTTAGGTGGTATACTATATCAGAAAACGATACTGTATATCTTGAATAAAAAAATGCATCTATAGTTTACACATTACCGTGTTACTATGTATAAATCTATGGGATTGTCTCAATTTTTGTGGATTTAAAAGGCTCAGCAATAACCATACGATCACCAAACTTGATCTTTATAACAGGGCCAAAACTATCTGTCCTTCTCTTTAGTCTTCTTTTCTTGATCTCTGCATTTGAAAGTTTCTCTTCTTCTTCATCTGTATCACTGGTACCAATGTAATCGTATTTATTCAGTTTGGTATAAAACTTCAAGTCATTCAGCAAAGTGTGATGTTGTAGTATATGTGCCCTATTTCTTCCCATAACACGATCCTCCCTTTTCTTCCAATCTTCAAACTTAGATAAAAGTAACTTTAGAGACTCTATTGTCCATTGTCTTTTTTCATTCATCTCTTTGAAATCTCTAGGGTCTCTTATGTATGTTATATTAGCGATTGATTTCTGCCATTCAGTGCCTTTCAAAGACTCCAGCTGCAATCTCATCTTATCTGCTTCATTGGATAACTTCTCTCTATCCCAATTGGTCATTTTCTTTTCTTCTTTCTCCATCCGTCTATGATATGTTGAATATAATTCATCACCTAAAACATCTTTTACTTTTGAGTTGACAATCTGGGATGTACTCTTTCTAAATGATCTTCTTCTTGAGCTACCGTTTCCATCCTCATTAGCTGAATCAACTTCTTTCATCACCATCGTTATTCCAATGCTGGGTACCACATTCTCATTTTCCAACAATGTCCCACCTTTCTTTTCTTCAACAATGTGTAACTCACTGATGTGATCTAGTTTATCCGCACTCTCTTCGAAGTTGAACAACGCTGAATTTATCTTAGGAGCTACTTTAGATCTCAGTTGCCGCTTTTGAGGCTCTTCTGTCAGGTTTTTACCTTGTTGGCGAGTCCGAGTCATAAATCCAATATATCAATATCAAAGATAGCTGATAGTAAAGAATCAAATTACTAAATTGCCTGTCCTGTGCTGTCAATGCGGTCTAGTCTCAACAAGTCCTATGATGCTTGATATTAGCTTATTGGGTAAAGCAAAGCAAGGCACAACTGCCTCTGACTCCGGGTTAGGATTTACAAAAAAAACACACAAACATAAGATAGGTTCTTACAGTTGATACATAGATAACTCTATTAATTCAAACTAACTGAATTTCACTTAGTACGACATCACAATCTAGATAGTTAATTCCTAAGCTATTTTTTTGCAAGGTACTTGTTTGCTGTTCCAGTCATTTTAGATCCACAAACTGGCCTGTAACCATAATGAGTGATTCAGAAACTCCATCTATTATTATAAGTGATACGGAAAGGTATTCAAAAGGTGATATTACTGTAAATGAGAGTGACTCAAGTGATCTTAACTATGATTTGATCAATGCAACGTCGAATAATCCCAGTATTCTGTTAGAGTTGGACATGGATGGAAATGTCAAACATTTAAGTAAATCATGGGAGTCCATAGTTGGTACAAATTTACAAAAAATTATTAATAAACCAATCTCCAATATTGTATTTGGTTCAGAAAATGATAAGAAAGTCTTTACCAATGCGATTTCAATCATGATGACTGATGATGCTAGTTATAGAGTTAGGTTTGTAACAGCAACAAATGATATTTTGCAAGAGAATGATAATGAAGATGATGATTTCATGATAGAAGATGAAAATGACAATATAATGACTGAAGGGGATTTTGGTAATTCAATGAATTCTGCTGATAGTGTGTCTTTAAGCTCTTTATCGACTAATGGGGGCTTTATTGAACTTGAAGGTCAAGGTATTTTGATACATAACAATGGAATACCCACCCATTCAATGTGGATTTTGAAACCATTTTACTCTAATACTGCTAATATTCAAGTACCTGATAAATTGGCAAAATCTTTAGGATTTGGTGTTGATATTTTTGCTTCATATTTAAAATCTTTGTCAGAAGCTGGAGTTATCAATGAAGAAGATGTATTTACCCCACCGCAAGTTTTATGTCGTATTTGCGAGCAACATGTTCCTTCCTGGTGGCTAGAAAGACACTCTGAGTTATGCTTAAATGAACATAAATGTGAAAGTGAAGTCCAATTTATTCATGATTCCTTAGTTGAATTAAAAGAAACAATTAATTTAATAACAGAATCGTTAAACAAACAACTTCATGGATTAAAGGAAGGCGTTTCAAGTTATAAAGGAATTCCATTGCCTAAAGTTTCAAATCCACCAGAATCAAATACAGGCTCTTCTTTAACCAGAGGTAGAAGTGGGTCATTGTTCGGAACTCTAAGATTTCCTTTCAAAACATTATCTCTATTAACTGAGCTTTTAGATAATGCCATAAATATAAATCCATCAGAATATCAAGAAGAAATAGATACTTTTGAATTTTCACCAAATACAAATGATGCTCTTCTACATGTTGCGAGCATGAAAATTCCGGAATCTACTGATCCTGTTATCACTTTACTATCAAATGATACTCAGTCTTTAGTGAAAGAGAAGGTTGAAACTGTTTTAAGAATGAAGAATATATTGTTATACTCTCAAAAGATTAAGGCTGAAGTTGATCAACTTATTTTATCATCAATCACAGAAACCGTCAAAAATATAAGAAATCAAAACTATAACTTACCAAGAACTTCATCAATAGAATCTTGCTCATCTGTAAACACAGCCAGAGATGTTAATAATAATATCTTAAAATACCCAGTACCCACAAGCGTTCAATCTAACTTATTTACAGAATCGTATTTACAAAACGATATTCTTCCTAATCATAGTACCAGCAGTTTAGCAGCAATCATGGATAGCCATGGAGAAATAACTCCAGCAAGATCAATAACTCCTGGTGAGAGTATTCCTAAAGATGAAAGATTAGAGCCACCTAAAAGTCATGAAATTTTTAAAACATTTAATGAAATGAATCTGAAAAGCCCAGTTTTAACTCCACAAAGAAAACTGTCACCAGGTATTCCACCAAATTTCCATAATTCACCAATGAGTTCAATTCAAAGAAATACAAGAGCTCTATCTGGTTTGGAAAGTGTCTCTGGTACACCAATGTCGTCTCCTCTGATTGTTGCTCATGATTTGAATGATTTCCTTGATAAGAAAGTTCTCAACTCTGGTACTGATAATTTTCTTTCAACTAGTTCAGCTTCAGGTAAACCTCCATTATCCCCACTATTAGTTGCTACACCTGGTGCTAAACCGGTTACTCCTTCAATCAAAGATTATGAGATTTTGAAACCTATCAGTAAAGGTGCATTTGGTAGTGTTTATTTGGCCAGAAGAAAGGTTACTGGAGATTATTTTGCTATTAAAGTGTTAAGAAAGTCAGATATGATTGCTAAAAATCAAGTTACTAATGTAAAAGCCGAAAGGGCTATTATGATGGCACAATCTGAAAGTCCCTACGTTGCAAGATTATATTCAAGTTTCCAAAGTAAAGATAATTTATATTTAGTTATGGAATATTTACCAGGAGGAGATTGTTCAACTTTAGTAAAGATGTTGGGGAACTTACCTGATGAATGGGCTAAAAGATATATTGCACAAGTTATTGTTGGTGTTGAAGATTTACATTCTAAAGGTATTATTCATCATGATTTGAAACCAGATAATCTATTAATTGATTCCAGTGGACACTTGAAATTAACTGACTTTGGATTATCAAGAATGGGTTTAATCAATCGTCAAGAAAGATCAGAAAAGCATCCTTCTGTTAGTACGGATGATGTTTTCAGTCAGACATCTATGGTATCACGTCCAAGAACTGATTCAATTTCTGGATTCATTTTAGCTGCAGGTAGTCCTCGAGACTCGTTCAGTGGTCCAGCAAGTCCACTATCAAATCAGTTTGAAGGTATTCACAATAAAGAAACTGGATCAACTTCTGAACCTCATGCAATGAGATCAAATTCTCATAGTTCGATTCCTGGCTCTCCAATGTTAAAGCCACTACATAGATCAGATTCACAAACCTCATTTTCAGTTCCAGATCATGACAGAATTCCAAGTGTTAATACGTCAAATAAAAATTTTACGTTATTTGATCCAGAAAATTCATCTAAGAATAGAAAATTTGTTGGTACACCTGATTATCTTGCACCTGAAACCATCGCCGGTGTTGCAGATAATAAAGTATCAGATTGGTGGTCAGTTGGTTGTATTTTCTTTGAATTTTTATTTGGTTATCCTCCCTTTCATGACTCTACACCAGAAATGATTTTCCAAAATATTCTAAAAGGTGACATTGAATGGCCTATATTAAGTAAAGAAGAAGAGTTATCAATTTGTTCTCCAGAAGCCAAAGATTTAATTAAAAGGCTACTGACTATGGATCCCGCTGTAAGATTAGGTGCAAATGGTGCAAGGGAAATTAAGCAACATCCATATTTTAAAGATATAAACTGGGATACCCTATGGTTAGTGGATGGTTCATTTGTTCCGGTTGTTGATGATCCTGAAAGTACTGATTATTTTGAGACAAGAGGTGCTGAACTGGATGATTTCATGATCGATGATTCAGGATCAGATAATGACGATAAGAAGAAAGCTGCTACAAATTCAAGTGTGAACAGCCAAGCAAATTATACAACAGTCCTTGGATCACCATCTGCCTCTGGTTCCCCAACTCAAAAACATTTATCGCTGGCAATTCCATTACATATGAGAGAAAGAAGGCCAAGTAAACTGAATGAAATAGTTGGTGAGTTTGGTTCATTTCAATATAGGAATTTACCTGCATTAGATAAAGCTAATAAAGACGTTATTAATAGAATTAAAGCTGAACATATAGAACATAGAAACAGTATATCAAGTTCATCTTCAGAATCAGGTACGTTTTCAAGATCAAGAAACTATTCAGTTTCTTCACCATCTTCAGCTTTACAAAGAGCAGTATCACCATCTGGTTCAATAAGAAGATCAGTATCACCAAGTAGAATCAATTCATCTAATAATTTTCTTGCACAAACCCCTACAAGTTCTGGGTTTAATGATGATTATTATGCATATTATGAAAATTCTGGAAGATCAACACCTAGTACAGATAGTGGATCACCATCAAGCAAATCATTCGTTAAGCCAACAACACCAGTTTTACCACTACCATCATCTCAACTACAAACACCTCAACAAATTACATCAGCTCGCCGTAATGGATCAAAAAGCTCCAGAAGCAGTTTACTACAACGTACCTTCAGTGAGTTTTCATCGGGTAGTTCAGATACAGAAGATCCTAAATCGATTGCATTTCAAAGAGTGCGTAAAAGAAGACAAAGCTCTAAAATGTCAGAAAGATCCCAATCACGGACGTCAATTCCAGTTCTAGATGTTTTATTATGTGAACCAATTCCAATTGTGAGATATCAACTGAAAAAGGACTTAGAGGCCTTAGGTTGTGCAGTTGTAGCAGTTTCAGCTGGTGATGAATTAATTAGAAGAGCAACAGGAGAAGTCAAATTTGATTTAATTTTAACAGCTTTGAAAATCCCACGACTAGACGCGTTAGACATTGTGAAACTGTTAAAACAAACAAGTAGTGTTAACTCAGATACCCCAGTTGTCGCAGCTACGGTTTATTACAGTGAAGCGATGTCTTCAGGTGTTTTCAGTGATGTTTTAGAAAAACCTATTAATAGAAAACAGTTGCAGTTAACTTTAAGAAAACACTGTCGTTGGAATTCAACCAATAATGAAGAGGCTATCAGTGATACAGAGATGTTATCTGATCCAGATACTTCATATACTGCAAATACTTTGCGAAAGGGTTCTAAATAGTTCATCAAAAAATTAAATAATCTGGGGAAAGCGGGAACAATCGGGATGATTGATGATTACTTTCTTATGTAATAATTCTCGGGATTGGGATTGAAATTGTCACTTCTCCATTTTCGCGTCCGAAACCCGGAGCTAATTTTACCAATCAGAGATTGTTTGAAAATAATCACAAAATGACTCCAGAATAAAACTGAAATAAAAATTAAATCTTTAACATAGAAACTACTTTAATAAACGTATACAAATATCAAATACTTACAATGTCATTCTTCAGATTAGGATTATCCCCTTTGAAAAAATCAGTTCAATCAACTGTTCAAAGATCAGCTTTGTTCCACACATCTCTTAAGCCACAAGTCACTATACCATTTTTAAAACAAATACCACAACCACCAGGATATATTGTTGGTACTGTTAACGATGCTTACGTTGTGCCACCATCTTCTAAAACTCATGGTTCTATCCATTGGACTGTTGAAAGAATCTTCTCAGTTGCGTTAGTTCCATTAGCTATTGTCCCATTCGTTACAGGCACTGCTGCACCAGTTTTAGATTCAGTTTTTTCAACTTTCATTTTAGCACATTCATTTATTGGTTTTCAAGCTTGTATTATCGATTATGTTCAAGAAAGAGTTTATGGTAAAGCTCATCAATATGCGTTATATCTATTAACTTTTGGTTCTTTTGTTTCAGCTTATGGTATTTATTTAATGGAAAAATATGATGTTGGTTTATCAGGTTTAGTTGTTAAATTATGGACTTCAAAGAAAGAAGAATCTAAATAAATAAATCTAGGCATTCATATTTAACTCATTATTTATATTTTTAAGGGCTAGAAATGATAAATCCTAGTCTTTTTGTTATTCTTATTATTCTTGCACTCGTTGAATGAAAAAGAGAAACAGTGTACTACATATTCACATATATAATGTATCATTTAAAGCTTTCAAAAAGCTTGAGAAATACATTTTTTTTTCTCAGTTAAAGCGTTCAACTATGTAATTCATTCATTATTCTCTCAATCTTGAGTCTTGCGTTTACGACCATTATATGAACCAATATTAACTTCAGAAACTTCAGGCAATGACATTGATGTTTGACTAGGAACAACAGAAAGTCCCACAATTGAGTGTCTTCTCCCATCAGGTAATAAACCTTCATTGATTGAAGAAGTTTCTCTACTATCTTGAGTCTCATCATCTTGAGAAATATCTTCAGCTAATTCATTAACTTCACGGTCATTAGAAAATTTCAAATGTGACTGAATTTCATTATTATAAGTCAATCCAGTGTCTATTTTATTGATAAAACTGTCTAATCCTGCTGATAAATCAGAAATCGTTGTAATCTTTTCATATTCTGGAATAGTACCATCATCATTAGTCAGTAGAACATCACGTCCGTTACATGTATTCACCTTGAACAGTCGTTGTTCACTGTATATTCTACCATCAATTATCTTGGAATATATTGACTCAACTATCAGTCTTTCAAGTTCTCTATCTGACTTAATGCATAATTTCTCTAGTAAAACATCATATTTTAAAGTCTATTTTTTCTAGTTAGCAAGAAGGAAATGAGAAAAAATCACTTAAATTTCACATACATTACTCTTCAATGCTTCAGTTAACAATGATAATTGCCTCAATTTATAGATTGCAGTCTCATTGAGGTCAATATAACTCGATTTATTTTCAATATAATCTCTATAACTCCCAAAACAGAACAAATTTACAGTGTTGTAAAGTTTTTCGTTTTGTTCAAAAAGTTGTGCTAGTGAAGAGTTTGATCTGATTTCGCCAAATCCAAACGTCGTATTATCACTAAAACATTGCACAATCGATTCCACTATGGACATTATGGAGTTCTTTATTGTCGTTTTCAAGTAAGCTGTAAATAATTGTTTGATGTGAATTTTTTGTTTCGCACTTGATACTTGATGGGAAAACACTGCAATCAATAAGCGCTAATAAAACAGTTGTTTCCTATTCAAAACACTGATGATATACAGATTAGATACTAATAGCTAATAGTTACATAATGGTTTGTTTGTTTTTTTCTCTAGGATGATTGTTTGTTCATTAATTTTTTTTTTTCTCTTAATTAACTTATATTCAAATCTATACAATTTATAAAACTCCTCTTTTGTGATTCTCTTATCAGCACTTCTTGGTTGTGATTTTATTCAGCTTAACGTATCATTTGGGTGTGTTTTAATTTATTTTTGGGGATATTTTCTAATATTTTTTGATTTGATCAGTTGTCCAGTGCTCAAACTGGCATCGTCAAGAAGATCCCTTGGCCAAGTTGGTTACGGCGTGGTGCTAATAACGCCAAGATCAGCAGTTCGATCCTGCTAGGGATCAATTTTATCTTTTTAAGATTGTTGTAATTTTTACCATTCCTCCTCCCTTTACCGTTATACGATATATAATTCTTAGATTGCAATTTGCAACGCTTTTTATTCAAATTATTTTATCAAAAAAAAAGTTAACAAGTCAATACTTATCAAAAATAAATTTCATTAATATTCATTAACGCTAAACAGTTATTTTCTCATAATAATTCCATAATATCCTTTATCTATTCAAGTCCAGCTTCGAAATAAGATCATCCAGTTCAGCTTCTTCTTCCTCTTGTAACATTTTCTCCAACTCTAACTGATAAGAATATTCACTTTGATCAAATTCACTTCTTTCTTTTTCAGCTTTCTCTTCTTCTTCAATCAAAACCTCTTCCAACGTATCCAAGGAGTTTATTTCTGCTTCTATTTTCAAAGCCGCTTTCAACGTCTTTTCGCTACGAAGTTCCATATATTTCATCATTTCCTCAACACCTCCTCTTTGTTCAAGTTGTCTCAATGCTCTCTTGTCATCCAGTTGTTTTCTGAATGGGATGTAACCGTTTGATCTCAGTGTGTATTTACAGCCTCTTGTAGGGAAATAAGACTGCGTTCTAAGTTTTCTCACGGAAGATGACATTGGATTATGTATGGACTCCCATGATTTTTGTCGTCTTCTCTCCAATTTATCAACCAGTCCATCCTTGTCTTCATCAATCGAATACACTGAAGTCCTCAGAGGTGATGAGAATTCAAGTCTACTGAAATTATCTGCCATGTCTTCTCTATCCGTCATTCGTATATAGAGTGAGCACTTCATCACTGCTCATATATTCAAGTTGCTTCTTTTTCTACCTCATCGTAGGTGTGTCGCTACCAAAAGGATTTTATGGAAGGAAAAGATATATGAAAACTGTTACACATATATTAAAAGCACACAGCTAAACTGAATACGATATGGCAACTTTAATCATTCCAGGCGATGAAATAGTAATTTCAGATGATGCAGAACTCGTTATTGGTCCGGGTTTGAAATCAAACTCACTTACAAAAGAAATAATACCCATCAATTCAGGAATTTTCCAAAAATCTGAATATAACAACAAACAAACCATATATATAGAATCAAATTCCAAAAGGTACATACCATCAACTGATGATTTTGTCATTGGTGTTGTTACAGGAGTATTTGGTGAATCGTTCAGAGTATCTCTATCTAATTTCACTTCAAACGTTTCACTAAATTCAATGGCTTTCCCAAATGCAACTAAAAAAAATAGACCGAATTTGAAACAAGGTAATTTGATCTATGCTAGGGTCAGTCATGCTGATCCAGATATTGATATTGAAATTGAATGTTTGGATCCTAATACTGGGAAAGATGGTGGGTTTGGGCTCTTGGAAGGAGGCTATGTCATTGATGTTTCTTTAGCGTTTGCAAGAACCTTATTATTTGATGCAAATCATGAATTATTGAACTTATTAGTCAAGAAATGTAAGTTTGAAATAGCTATTGGTTTGAATGGTAAGATTTGGGTCAAAACTGATGATTTGAAATCAACTTTAGCTGCTACAAGATCCATTGAAAGAGCTCAGCACGTCCATAAAAATCAATTTGAGAATGTCATTACTACATCTTTTAAGGAGCTTGGTCTATAGTAAATACATACATAATCATTAGATTATTCCACTAGATACTTGAATTTCCTTAAATTCTGTTTTCTTTTCATTCATAAAAGAATTCCATTATACCTCCTTCATTGTCTCTGTAACTTAGTTTACTTTCATTTAAAACATCATTAAAACGATGTAAATTTGTAACACTCTCATATAAACCTAAATCTTTCGCAATAACTTTCTTGTCTTTACTATTCATTCTATCAAAAAGTTCTTCAATTGCTAGTTTATTATTATCGTTAATTGAACTATTTCCAAATTGAGTTCCAATTTTTTTAGCATAATCATTTGAACAGACATCCTGATATAGCTCATAATTCTCAACCCTTATCTCAACCTCTTTATTGAAATCACAGTCTAGTACCATAGTTTTAAATTCACTTGATGTTGAAGAAGTTTCTAAAATGGAAATATCTTCTTCTAACTCTTGTAATTCAGGTACAACTTCCTCCTTACTTTGACTTGTATGAAACTCAAATCCTAGTGATTTAGTTTCAAATTCAACAATAGTATCAACTTTTCTAGTGAATTCTTTAATGTTTTCCAGTTGTTTTTTAGATACAGAAAGACTGAATTCCTCAAACGTTGAATTTTTTGGTTCTGGTTCCGTGTTGTTATCCATTCTTAACAATTGTTCTTTTTTAAAATTGTATTTCTTCTTCTTTAACTTGTTGTTGATTGAAGTATTTTTCCTCGATTTAAATGGCGAGATTTCAAAATTTTTATCTGATAAACTCCAAGTGGATGGTAAATATCTTAAAGTTGAATTCATATTAATTTCAAATAACTGCTCAAAAAAGGTTAATTTTCTAGGTACATAATACTCATTCCAATAGTTATCGAAAAATCCTTGATATGGTTCTAAACGTTTCACTATTGGTCCATCTCTTTCAACTTCAAAAGTTTCAAAAAATGATTTTAAATTAAAATCTGTCCACCAATATCTATAACTTCTTTTAGTTTTACTTATAGATCTATGAATATTATGTAAAAAGTAATCATTATTGAAATCCCATAGCATTGGTTTACCTTTCTCCCAAACATAATTACCTAAAAATAGATTAGTTGCTTCTTGTCTCTGTGCATCAACAAATGAATTGCTATAAAATCTCTTGATACTTTCAATCATATCCCTTGAATGAGATGACCATTGATTGATTTTTCTATAAGTTTCCATGGTATTAACTAAATGAGATCCGCCATATTGTAAAGCAATAGTATCACCATGGTCATGGAACATTTCCGTTAAAATATTAACAACATCAGAATCATAATTAATGAAAACATCTTCAACTATACCTAAAGCTTTCAACTGATAGCCTAATGCTCTTTTACCAATAACAAACTGGGCAGCATTCGTTCTATCTAAACAATCAATACAATTGGTACGACAGATACCTTGTTGTAATTCTGTTGAACTCAAACTTATTGAATTATGAAAAATCCCAGTCTTTTGTAACAATTCATCAGCATAACTTTCTAAATATTCAATAACATCTTGACCGTCAGATTTTGATGCTCTACTCATATCCCAACTGGTATATTTTATTTTATTTTTTTCAGGTAATTCAATGTTTAGATATCTGATACAGTTTTCAAATTCTTTCGATAGTTTAGTTTCTCTTGGTGTACGTTCTTTTGTTTTAACTAAATTTAGGACCATTATTGGTGAATCATATCTTTCGAATAGATTATCAAAATGCAGCGCAGCGGAAGTATAAAAAGGATCAACAATATCTATTTCAATGGGTGGTTTAGCAATATTCAAATTAGAAGCTTCTTGTGACCAGAACAATGGAATAGAACCTCTATGTTGAACATATGAAGAATACCTTGGATTATTAAAAAATCCATATTTTGAATCATGGAAGCTAGTTGTCATTAAATCAGAAACAATTTGTTCAGTTTCAACTTCATTAGCAACATTACCTTTATTATTAACACCTCTTTTCAAAAACCTTGCACCTGCAAAATGGTGTGATCTTCTTGCAATCACTGTCAAATAAACTTTCTTATCAAAGATTGACACATTTGCTTGATCAATAAAACCATGAATTATAGGTTGAAACCAATCAAAAACCCTTTCATAAATTTGTTGCACCGGCTTAAGAAGTGCGCTATTCCAAACAAACATTTCATTATAATTCTCGTGAAATTTTCTAGTTGGTTGATATCCTGAAGCTTTTTGCTTCTCTCTTAAAATATTTCTTTGCAAAGTATTCGTTATATCATAAGTGTAGCTGAAATAAAAAGTCTTTGAAAGATCAATATTTGAAAACGTTGCTAAAAATCTTGCTTCCTCACTATACTTATCGGGTTTTTTATAATTATGTGAAATTGGAATTAGTTCAGTCGTGTCTATGTGATAAATATAATGACCGCCTAAAACAGCCACAACAGATCTTTTTGTAACAACAGATAAATAGTGACATTTTGTGAACCTTATAAATCCTAACAAACCAAAACCTGTTAATTTTTTGGTAAGTCCTTCAGGGTTAGTCTCCTCTAACTTAGATAAGACATTCATGATCTCCTTCCTTGTGAAAAAAACATTATCTTCAAGAATCGACAATTCATCTTCAGGAACAGTAAGATCAATTTCAAGAACTCTGAACATAGTTTCTCTTCCGTTGCTACCAACAATATAGAGCCTCGTACTTGTTTCATAGATTGTATACTTTTGAAGAACCAATTTTCTAGTTTTAGACGTGTATTGATTCCAATTTGGTGGAGATGGAGAAGTACCAACATCATTCACCTCATTATAGCTAGGCTGTAAATTTTCCATATTAAGAGAGTACTTTTTGTAATGTTTACCAGTTATGACATATCTAAAGTTAAATTAATAGGTTTACGGTTTACTTTAATGATTAATCTCGTTTATTTTTCCGAGGGTAAACAAAAGAAATTCCGGAAACTTATGTCATAGGCATCTCATTTCTCATTAAAAAAATATTTCAATAAGTTAATTTCAATATTCTGAATACTCTTTGTTAAGTAAAGTAGTTACTAAGATGGTTGAGAAAACCAAGAAGGAGCCCACGGTTAAAGAAATTGAAAGACAACAGAAAAAAATCGCCAAGGATCTAAGAAAGAAACAGTATTCAGATATCGCTATACAAGGTACTAATGATTATTCAATTGTGTCCAAGAGATCTGTTGAAAAGTTATATACATCACAAATAAATCAAGAAAAATATGACATCGAGATCCCTGAATATTTCCAAAATTTTGTCAAGAAATTTCAAAGAAGGTCTCCTGCTATTAACAGAGGTTATTGGACAAGAATGGAAGCTATTAAACAGACATCTTATAAGATTATTAAAGAATCTGTTTTCAAGGGTAAGAAAGTATGCATTATCAATTTAGGGGCGGGTTACGATCCTTTAGCTTTTCAATATCTAGATCCTTTGAATCCAGATAATTTTGATTATAAAGATATGTTATCATTTATTGATGTTGATTATCCTGATTTGAATAGAACTAAGATTCAAATGATAAACAACTCCCAACAACTAACTAAAATCATTGGGGAAGAAGAGGAATCCTCATTTCCAGGAGTTGACTTGAAGACTAAAAACTATACTGCCTTATCATGTGATTTGAAAGATATAAATCTATTCACTAAACAACTTGAGCATTTGAATTTGGATGACGAAAATATAACAAAAATCTATATCGCTGAAGTTTCCATTGCTTATATGTTACCACAATATGCAGACCCTGTTATTCAAGCAACCTCTCGATTTCCAAATTCCCATTTCCTATTATTGGAGCAGTTATTACCAGCAGGGGAATACCAGGCATTTGCAAGAACTATGTTATTCCATTTTGCTAAATTGAACTCTCCATTAAATTCAGTCACTACATATCCAACCATTGGGAAACAGACTCAAAGGTTTCAAGACTTAGGATATACTACTACCACCGAGGCATTAGATCTAGAATCGTTCTGGAATACTTTATCTTTAGATATCAAAAAAAGTGTTAGTCTAGTTGAAGCATTTGATGAATGGGAGGAGTTTATAGTATTTGCACAACACTATCTGATATTGCATGCTTCAAACGTTGATTTGAAATTATTTGAACAAAAATCGTACTCTTTTGATAAATATCATATTGATGAATTACAATTTCGATTAAAACCCAAAACTGAACATTTGGAAAGAAAATTTCTCTCTGCTGAAATTACAAAAGATGGGATTATAATCAACGGTGGTGCATCAACTTCAAGACTTAATACAACAATATCGACCTCTAAAATAAAAATCAGAAATCATGAACTTCCTGCTAGACAGGCTCATTCTCTAACTTTAACTGATAAAGGGCTAGTTTTGATTGGTGGTAGGTCCTCTCCAAATAAACCATTGACTGATTGTTGGATGCTTCGTAAGTTGGATTCAGATGGATATGAATGGGTTAAAATAGAGGATTTACCGAATGTTAGATCAAGACATTCAAGTTTCAATTATTTAGACGATGTTATAGTTTATGGTGGGAATTTCGAAGAAAGTCCATTCTTGAGATATTCTTCCAATCAATGGGAATCATTATCTGTCGCAGGTGATATTCCATCATTGTTATCATCAGCATTAGCTTTTAATAATACTAAGGGTGTTATTATTGGTGGTATGAACTCAGAAGAAGAAATTCAAGATTCTTTGTACACTTTTGAAATGACCTCAGAAGGAATCAAATCCGAACTATTATTTAAGGATCCATTATTAAGCAGATATAGTGCAAGAGCTACATATGTATCAGATGATGAAGTCATATTAGTTGGTGGTGTTAGTGACCTATTTTTATTTGATCAAACAACTTCAATTATCAAAATCCAGTTGAAAACTAAGTCCATAACAAGAATTAAAATCAATGATGAAGTATGGAGAAAATTTCCGTTGTTGATTGGGTTTGAATTGTTGCAATTAGATGGTAAACTTATCACTGTTGGTGGTGGAGGCGTTTGTTACTCATTTGGATCTGTTTGGAATGATTCATTGATAATGGGCGATGATCATGAACTAGATTTCCAACTTGAAGAGATCTTGAAGGTCGATCAATAAAAAAATTATACAGTACAAGTTTTTTAAGATGAATTTGTAAAATTCTAACAGTTTAACGTGAATTTCTCTCCACAGTCTATCCTAAATCTATTAAGATAAAAAAAATGCATACTTATGAATATAAAAAATATAGAACTCCTCATGGGGGGCTCGAACCCCCGACATTTCGGTTAACTTCCGCTAATGAAATTGAAATTCCTTAGTTTGACTGTAAAAGCCGAACGCTCTACCAACTGAGCTAACAAGGACGAGTTCTGAGTAACAAAAGCTAACTGTTTTACTAGTTACAAACTTCATTATGTAATCAAATTTCACACTAAATTTGTGTGCTGCAACACTCCCAGAAGGAAAAATTCAGTTGAACCAGAAGATTATAAAGAAGAAAACGTTAGAAATAGAATACCAAATTAGGGAATGTATTTAATCGTATATAGCTTCAAAATAAACAATTTAAGAGAAAAAAAAATATAGGTTTATGAAATTACATAGGCGATCAACAGGCCAGATTAGCAAAGCTGAACCGATGATAAGTCGTAGGGCCGGGGCCCCATGCCTGGAAAAACTGTATGTTTAAGGAAAAATCAAAAAGACGGTGTAAGAATACAAGCTAAACAGAGCTAGAGCTTATAATGAGTGTACTAAAGATAAAGTTAATGAACATTGAACAATCATCCTAGAAAAAAAAAATCGTGATTCGTGATGAGGAAAAACTTAAACCTTCATAACCTAATTTTTTTTAACTTATATTTAAATTTATATGTACAACTTATAAAACTCCTCTTTTGTGACGTTTCTATTATCAGTTGAAGTTAATTAAGAGAAAAAAATAGCGGAAACCGACGAAAACCGAAGCTAATTACAACACACCCAAAACCCAAAATTCAAACGACATAAGTTGAATAAAGGCATTAGGCATAATCAAGAAGTGTTAGAAATCGAATGATAGAGATACAAAAGATAAGTAAAAAATATAAAGTTCAAAGAGTTCAGGCTTTAGGAGCATTTACTCGCCCATAGGAAAAGTTATTTTGAATATAAAATGGCAAAGAAGAAAGAAGAATCAAAAATTAATGGACAGTATCAATAAACTTGAATTAGAAAAACTTGTATATATTCTAGCTAGTGTAATGACATTCTTATGGATTAAGCTAGTGTGTAATTTTCACAAATTGATAGTGGAACGCAAGCAAACTCCAACCTTTGTTATTTCAAGCCGTAACTTTGTACATTGAATGTTTGTTCTTTTTTTATTCAATTAAATCTATACTAAACCATAACTAAACACTTTTAAACACAATCCAAGAAAAAAACTCGATCATTAATCATTTCAATGCATAGGTAAATTTTAATAGTATCTTGATCAAGCTCAGTTACATCAAGCGTCAATTTTACTGATTAATGAACGGAGTCACAATACCGATAACAATCAGGAATATATACTAATATTACTGGTTTCCCCTGCCCAGTGCACTGTTGAATCTTGATAGATTTATCAGCATATATATTTTTTACAATTTGAGCTTTGACGTCCAAACTTCAAAGCCAAGATGCAAGACTTAAACTCTAATAGTAGATAAAAGATTTCATTTTAAAAATAATTAGTTATAAAATGTAAAAGTTATATGTACTGATCAGTTTTTTAGAATCTGGACTCTGACTGAGTTTGGATTGGAATATGGTTGTGTTGTGGTTTTTTTTCAAGCGAAATACCCATCTAAATAACTAGTGACTAGGGGCTCTAATTTACATAATGCAATTCTTCGTCATCAATTGGCAAGACTCAAGACTAAACCGATGCTAATAAACTGTGTGCAACACACCCAGAGGGAATAATTATAGCTGAAAAGAAGATAACAGAAGATAAAGTAAGAATTAGAATTTCCTAAGAAAATGTTGTTTAGTTTTAAAAAGCAAAAACAAACTCAACTTCCTGTATGTATATATATATATATGTATATACTTTTACAAACAGATTTAACAGATCGAATCGAAAACTTTTCAGTCTGGTCTGTTCGACTTTGCCATATTGTAGTTTGTAAACCAGACAGCCAGACAGAATGAGGTCCCCACTTCCAACTTCCAACGTCTAGCTCCCTTCCTTTCAAGGCTGCATCTATGCTGCAGCTAAGACGAAGAGATCAGCAATCAAGATCATGCTTGCTAAACTTTAATTAGCTATCTAGCTATTGAAATACAGCTGATCTGATAGGTTTATAATTTGAAGTTTGAATATCTTGATTCTTGTGTGATCGTTATGTTACATGTAAAACTGATCAAGGCTTCAAGCTAATAATTGGTCTTCTTTTGGGTTGTACACAACTCTTGTTAAAACTCATTGAACTGTTAACTTGTCTGAAACTTAGCGCCAACTACAAAATGATTGGTAAGCTCATTATTCACTAAGTTCGGTATGATAAGTTCTTTTTCTTTATACATTAATCTTGAATTTATTACCTGTGGCCGGTTCTCTTTTTTTTTTTGTAATTCTAATTTATTCACAAACTGCAGATCTAAATCAGTTCACAAACTTAAAATGGTTAGATTTCGTTTTTTGAAAAAAAAAAAAAAAAATACAAGTACACTACATAAGTACAAAGATCCTAATTATTGGACCTCGGAAAGTGGTTTCCAACGCTTTTTCATATACTGAATGCATTAGAGGCTATTCATGAGTTATCATAACTTACCAGACTCCTCAAGTCATGGGGACAAATTATTCAACTATCGTCCCAATGAATCTGTAACCCAAAACCTATTTGTTGATGAAACTAATGACCCAAACAATTACCAGCCAAGTGCCTACAATTATCAAAATCCCTACTCACATACTCCACCTGACTTTATCCCTTACTATAACTCACCGCAAATGTTACAGCCGATTCAACCACCACAAATAGTAGATACACAAACACGTTCAGAGCCTTTAAATAGCTCTGCTCCGCCAAAAAAGAAAATTACAAGAAAAAGAAAATTCACTGCTTGTGAGCCTTGTCGTGTCAGAAAGATTAAATGTTCCCTTGATAAACCAACTTGTAAGTCATGTACTAAAAGTGGTATTGTGTGTGTTTATAGACCTGATCCAAGCCCTGAGTCAAAAGTTCCGAAGTCTCAGAATACTAAAGCTTCACAATCCAAACAGGATAAAGGCAATAAATCGTTTGCTGAAGTGGTTGATATTCAAAGAAATTCAGCAAAGTGGTCAAACAGCAACTGGGTTGATCAGGCTGAAGATATTCTATCATGGCCCATTTTTGAGAATAAATTCAAACTTAAAGAGAAAGGTTTAGCAGCTGTTGGTAAATGCTCAGATTCAAATTTACCATCTTTGAAACCATTTACAAAGGATGAGATAAATGAGATTTTGAAAGATTTTACTCAAAAATTAATGATATATATCATTCGTTTTAATGATAATTTATTGAATAAAGAACTGTACATTGAATATGTTATCATTGAAGAAACTGTCCAATTTATCGAAGATTTTCTCAAAACTCATCACTATTCAGATCTCTTAGATATTGAGATTCCAGCAAGATTAGCGTGTCTTCCCTTGATGTTCGTCATTGTTGCCACGTCTTTAATGGCTAAACCGTTTGATCTAAGAATTATAATGAATTATAAAACATCATTAGAGGAGAAATCAGAAACTTTTTTACTTGCAATAAAATATTATACACTAGCTGAATATTTGAATGAATTTCCAAACCATAAGATACCCACTTTTGATGTAAAGAATGCACAATATTTATTATTGAAATCCGCATTTTGGAACTATAACATGAAACCGCTAAAGGGTTGGTCGCTATTGGTTAATTGCTGTACAACTGTTATGACATTAGTTGAAATGTGGAAGACCTCACCAAGAAATTTTACTGAACATGAATATAGAACATTAGAAAGGTTATTTTGTATGTGTTATAGATATGAATGCTATTATAGACTAGCATTGTCTCCACATGTTCCATCAAGTGGTATCTTAAATTATAATTTTCCAAGAATACATCCAACTCCACCTCTTACTTTAAGCTCAAGTGAAGAATTAAGCTGGTTTTATTGTTTAACTGATATTTCATTAAGAAGAGTGGATACAAAAATTTTAGATGATCTATACACTCCATTTTATGAAAATACAGGAGATTCTTCAAAAGAAGGTACAGGTTCTTATTCGTTACATTGGGATAAATTAACATTAACAGATACAGCTAAGAGACTAGATAAGTATTACGTTGAAATCTCGCAAATTGAACGTGCTGTTAAAGCTCATATTGAAGGCGTTGCAGAAGAATGGGGATTTGATATTAATGACTTTAGAAAGCCTTACGGATTTGCATATCAAGAAGATGTTCTTAGTAAGGTTTCAAATACAGGTTCTTATCACAGAGCAGCTGATTTACCGTTGACGCCAGCTTCAAGTACTACTGGTGGTGCTTATTTCAAAAGACTTCCTGAAATTTTGAGTTTTCTGAGATTAAGATCAGTGACAGTAAGATTACTGTTATATAGACCAATATGTTACATTTATGTTCATTCACCAATTCCAAATGAAGTTCTGTTGAAAGAGCCTTCATTTAGAGAATATTTAAAGATAACTAACGAAAGTATAGATTTATCAAGTTATGCATTATCAATCCATAGACATTCTGGGTCATGGCATTATGTTAAACATATGTTATTTTTTGCATTGAACGTTGTTGCTCAATATAAAAGATTTGGTGAAGATTTCGCTTCAAAAAGAAGAGTCTGTGGGTTTCTAAACGATGTTTTGAAAATGTATGATTTCTGGCTTGATGAATCTCCTGATTTATTAAGTAACAGAATTTGTATTGCTGAATTATTAGCTGATATAGGTCATAACTTTGATGAATAAGTATTTATACTTTTATTGTTATCATTTGAACATTTACAGGTTGATTGCAAATTTACAATTTTTTATAGAGAAAACATTAGATCAATTTTATTAAAAATTATATATATTTCATAAGAACTTTTGGTATAAGTTATTTCTTGGTCTAACAGTAATTTCACCAAACAATTCACTCTGCTCTAATTCAACGCCATCTCCTGTACCCAAAACTAGCAGTTCAAAGAATAATCTAGTTGCTTCCATCTTTGGAATAGTAGATAATGGCTCTTCTGATGATGAATCTTTTTCAATAATATCTGTGAATGTAGTACTTTGATTGTTTTTGAAAATCATGGTTAAGTGAGATGCAATAGATTTCGTTGATTTTGAAACACCTTCTTGAGTACTATTTGGATTGAAATCATAGATTTCTTCTTCCTCACTTTCGCATTGAGGCTGTTGCTTGTTCATTGGAACATTGTTTTCTTCATGACCTTCATCCCAATCAAACCCAAAATCATAATCAACTTCCTGATCATTGCTAGGACCTAAGTTGCTTTCTTCACCAGAATGTTCCAACTCTGGTATATCATCAGATAATGGAGTTGATGGGGATGTTTTTTGTCTTTTAGGAGAGTGAACAGTTAATAAAGTTTTTGCAATATCATCTCTAATATATGAGTTGCCTTTCAAAATAGAATCAATAAATGACCTTTTACTATTTAAATCAAGTTCTGAATATTCATTAATAGTGATTTCATTAGCATTATTAAAATTCTTAATGGGTATTTCAATCTCATCATCATCAATAATTTTTCTCTGACCAGCAGTGGATACTCTTGGAGATCTTTTCTTCTTTGGAGGAACGATAATCTTTGAAGTCTGTAGCTCTTGAGGTTCCTCAACTTCTAAAATTGGTTCACCACCAAAACCAAAATCAAAGTCAATACCTTGATCAAAATCATCTCTAACGTCATGAGATAAATTTGCAACAGAATCAGCTCTACCAACTTCAACAGATTTATCAAATGATAAATCAACAGGCCCATCAGAACCAAAGCCATTGTTCAGGTTTTCATCAATATCAAAATTCAAATCAATATCTAAATCATCATTTTGTAAATTATCTAACTCATCAACTTGAGTTCTTGGAATTTCAATTGAGTCAACAGTAGTATCTTCCATGGCAAAATTTCCAAAAAAGTTGTTATTTGTAGCTGGTTCTTCATCAAACGTTAAAGGTTCTTGAAATAACAAATCTGATTGTGTAATAGTATCCTGCAAAATCAGTTGATTAACAGATGGAACAATAGTAGCATTCAAAGGCAATGTGATAGTATTAGAATTGGATTTAAAAGCAGATTTCAGTTTCAATAAAGCATCAGATACATCATCTAGCAAATATTTGGCCTTTCTTGAATATATTCTAACAACACCATATAATAACTGACCTGATAATCTTAAAGCTAACGCCTCTGAATCATCATTTTGAGTAGCTTTCACAATAGCTTGAGTCGATTGTATAATATTAGATTGGATGAATTGATTCTTGGACAACTTTCTTTCTAAGTTAGCAGCTAGCCATACTTGTGCCAGTGGTCCTTCTTTGGCCAGCAGGTGTTCTGAATAAAACATCTACTATTAAATGGGTATTAATGTAAGCAATAAAAAAGTCCAAAATTCTCAAAAAAGCTTGTAAAATTCAGCAATTTATAAAAAGAATGTCACAAAAACGAACTAATTAGTGATGGTTGATCAGTTTTAGCAAAAATTTAGCAGTATTCAACAGTTTAATTAAATAAATTTACTTATTTGTTGAAAATTGAAATAACGTGTAAACAAAATAAAAAAAAAAAAAAACGCGTAAAAATTTCTGAAAAAAAAAATAAAAGCGCGTTGCTATGGTAACTACTAACCACACCAACAATAAATTCATTATTTCACGAAATATTACACCAAGCCTCTATGATACATGATATATATTATACATTAAGTTTTAATCTATAACTTCGGATGATCTAGGTTTTCAAATTTAAAAACCGGTCAATTTTAACAATAGTTGGGCACCTTTATTTTCTTCAGACTCAGCAGCAACTTTCACAGCTTTCTTGAATTTGTTCAAATCTTTTGCAAACTTGGATTTCTTATCTAAAGCTTCATAGAGGGAAACAATAACAAATGATAGATTCTTATTGCTAATCCATTTTTCTAAATCTTCCTCAATAACTTCATCGTAGAATTTTTCACCAAATTCAGCTCCTAAACCTGGTAATTCTAATTTAATTAACTGTTTATTCTTAGCATCCCATTTACCACTTTGAATCAAAGATTTCAGCAATCTTACTGAAAATGGTTTGTTTATCAAACTTTCTTCATCGTTAATGTCACCTTTCAAAGCATTACGAACAGCTGCTAAAGCTGCCTCCTTTTGCTCATCATCAATTGGGGCATTATTTAAAAAAACATCAGCAACAAATTGAGAACCCATGTTCTCAGCCAATAAGCTAACTGAGTCGTTAATTATCCAACCATAAAATATTGGTGAGAAACTGGTAAGTATTTCGTTTCTTCTTTGATCATGAGGTTTTTTAGAGGTTTCTTTGGAAAATTCAATGTATTTGTTCAATTCTTTCTTTATAGTTGGTGAAAAATATCTGCCATCTAAATCATTCAATAGATATAAGAATGGTCTTCTTGCGTATTTATCAACAATTATTTCACCGAATGATTCATTATAAATAGTAACAAATGGTTTAAGTAAACCTTTTGTATCATCAATAGTCAAGAAGAAAGTAATTAAAACTAAATTACCATATTCGTTTCTAACTAATTTATCAGCATGTTCTTTTAGACTTTTAACAATAGCTTTTCTTTCTTTGGCATTAGCTTTTGCAATTAACGTACAAGCAACTTCACAACCTTCTGGAGTATGAATTAGTTCTGCCATTTGATCGGCCAATAAACCAATGAAGTCTCTAACTTCTTGACCTTCGAAAATTTGAACATATTCTCTCATACCCGCATGCAAAATTTGGAAACCGGTTGAACCTTTTTCAACAGAAGCAGTAATTGTACCAATAAGATTATTATGAATTAAAGTTCTTTTTTCAATACTTTCATCACAAACTTCCTTAATACTTTTACCTTTACCAGAATCTTTGAAAACTGCATACTCAGCACCCCAAAATTCTCTAATCATTTGTTTCTTTTGTTCAGCCGTTGAATATAAAGTATATAAATCTTCAACTACATAAGCACCTTCTCTATGTCTCATTAACTTTCTTAATTTACCATGTAGTTCAGATAAAACTAATTCTCTTGACTGTTTTGATCCATAATGTAATAATTTGACTAATAAATATTTACCGTACGAACTTGTTGCTAACTCATAGAAATGACCTTTCATTGAAGCAGTAATTAATTCTCTTCTTTCCTTTGTTGAGTATTTGATCAAAGTTTGAACAACTCTTGAAGCATCATGTTTCAAAACTAAATCAGTGATACAATCTTTTGATAATTCCCATATTTCATTGGCTAGTTTCTCACGAACTTCTTTTGGCATTGGAGGATTTTTAACCCTCAAACGTTCCCAGACTGATTTGATTTGTTGAATTTGAACACCTGATTTTCTTTGTAACTTTCTTTCTTGTAAAGTTTTACGTTGTGCAAGACGACCTTCACGTTTCTCTTCAGCTGTTTTAGTTGATTTACCTTCAGCTGTTTCAGCTTCTTCTTCCCCTTCTTCCTCATCATTTTGATCTTGATTTATTTTGGTTTCAGCTTTGTCAAATTCATCTTCAGAATCGCTTGAAATATCTAATTCATCGTCACTTGATTCTTCTTCGATTTGTTCTTCTTCAGATTCTTGTTCAGATTCCGGTTCAGCTTCGACTTTTTTAGCTTTAGTGGCTGAAACTTTTGACTTCTTGGAAGATCCGTTTACAGCTTTTGAACGTTTATTACCAGCAAGAGTAGCAGCCATTTCTTTGATTTTAATGTTTAATTATGTTTCATTTTAAAATATTTTTAAAGAAAAATTTTGCTAAATAAATTTTTGGTTGCGGCAACATCCTCATCGCTTATGTAAAGAATAAGCACAAATAGGTGGTTAAAATGCAGTCTTGGTATTAATTACTAGTAAATATACATGATTATTGGGCTCTAGTTCTATTCAGTGTAGCAGTTGAGGGAGGTTTCATTTCTCTTGATGTTTTATGATTATCTAGATCAAGGATTTTTTGCGCTAATCTCTGAATTAATAAGATTTTACAATCTTTAAATTGTTTAATAAATGTGATGATCTTTTCATAGTTGGGATGCTTATAATTATTTATAATCAATATTTTCAATAGTTTGAATAAATTTATCTGAATTGGAACTTCTTTTTGATACACATTTGTGATTTTTGTGATGATTGAATTAATAATTGAAGGGTTTTGAAATATTAATAATCTTATTTGATTTGCAGAAATTGATTGATCGTAATAATTCAACAATCTCAGTAATTTTTCTAAGAACAACTCATAGTTTAAAGCACAATCTGTTAGAAGTGCATTTATCAAGGATTTATTTGGATCAGATAACAATAAATTAGTTATAACATCATCTGGTGCTTTTTCATTCAAATGAGTTAAAGAATCCATTGCATTTGCTTGCCAGATTGGATTGTTTAGTAGAGTCAAATAATGATATAACAACTCTTCATCGTCAACGATAAGTGGAGTTATTTTAGGATTTGATGAAAATTCACAAAGCAATGGAATAACAAATTCAGAACATGAGAGTTTTAGTCTTAAAATTTTCTTAAAAATTGATAAGATATCCATTTTAACCAGTTCAATCTGTTTGAGTGCATCTAGATGGCATAAATCATAAAGAATCGAACATGACATGATCAATAATCTATTATTGAAAGCACTGCTATTCTCATTATTCTGAGTTTTGACTGATTTTCTGGTAACTTGAACTATGAATTTCAAATATTCTGGATTTTCATTGTAGTTTTCGATGACTATATTTTTCAAAAAATCAACAATTGCGACTTGATTCTTTAATGTTAATTTATCATAAATTTTAAAAACTGAATTCAAAAAAATTGGTTTCACAATGAAAAGTGAAGATGATTTTAATTCTGAAATGACTGATATTAAATTATCAGCAGATTTAAAGTCATTATAACTTAAAAATTGCAGCAATACAACAGCCAGCCAATCCAAAAAGTTCTTGTGTGAGGAAATTATTAATAAAATGGTTGATTTTGAGATTTTGTTAGATTTGAATGACTTTACTAACAATGAGATTACAAACATTAATAGCTTTCTATCTTCCTTGTAATCTTCTTCTAATAATTTCAATGAAGTTTTCAACCCACCAGCTTGGATAAAGGCTTTCAAGTTTGATTGATCTTCAAACAATTCATCAAATATATCAACTATTATATTTTTAATCAAGGATGGCTGTTTTTTGCTCAAAAATTTCAATAATTCTGGAATTGCCCCAAGATCAATAAAACCACAGTTATCAACTAAAAGAATTTTTCTCAGTAACTTTAGATATTCAACTGTTATATCGATATTTGAATGATTTGATTCAATCCATCTTAAAATGTTGAAAATCATTGTTTCATTAACACAATTATCCAATTGACTTGGATTTTCATTAAGAAATTTGAATAAATTGAAAACGCTATTATAATCGCTTGGATCTTTTTTGAGTTTTTTGATCAATAAATCTAACTCGTCTTCTGTACTATTTAAAATTGAATCAAACCTCTTTGTTATGTTAAGTTTAGTATTTTCATTAAGAGTTAAATCGTCTATTTTCAAAGAGAGATTTGATTCAAATTTATTATGTTCCAATGTACCGATTTCCATTGGTGAAAATTTATTTGTGCTGAATTTTTTGATTGGATTGAAATCTCTTTCAATAAATTCATCAATTCCTATCGTTTCATCAATATCTTTAGACGATTTCAGAGTTCTTTCAAATTGTCTTTCTTGATTCAACCATTCATGATTTGCTAATTCTTTTGCACTAAATCTTAATTTTGGTTGCTTTTCAAAACATTTCATTAAAAATTGTTGACATAAAGGTGAAACAAAATCTGGAATTGGTGGATGTTCATCTGTAACAATAGCATGAAGGGCAGCCATTTCATTCAAATGAGAATATAAAGGTTCACCTGTTAATAACTCAACAACGGTCGCACCTAGTGACCAAATATCAGAAGCTGAAGTTGTGCCATCCATCGAAATGATTTCTGGTGCCATCCAATTTGGAGTACCTGCAACTGAAAATGTTTTAATTGTATTATTTGAAACTTGTGTTGACACTCCAAAATCAGTTAATTTGACATTTCCATCTTTTGTCAATAAGATATTAGCAGCTTTAACATCTCTATGTACAACACCTTGTTCATGTAAATAAATTAAACCGTTAATAACTTGTTTCAACAGTTCTATTACTTTTGATTCATTCAAAGGTCCTTGTTTTTTATATAAATGTCTTAAAGTTCCACCTGAACAATACTCTAAAAAAATCAACATTTTTTTTTCATTTCTTATGAATCCATGATACTTGACAATGTTTTCATGTTTTAAGATCTTCAAAAGATCAATCTCTTGCATTAATTCTAAGATATTATCATCGTCTTCAATAAAGATTTCTTTGATTGCCACTTCATCACCAGTAACTTTATTAATGGCTCTATAAACATTAGCAAATGCACCTCTTCCTACTGTTTCTTTAAATTCATAAGAAGATAAAATATCACTTGTAGTTAGCAATTTACCTGGTTTTTTCTCTAACCTTTGAGCGGGTGTTAGTGAGACTGTGGATTTTAGGAAATCATTTTTTATTTTAGTTGGTGATGAAGGTGTGAATTTTTGTAACGGTTTTCTATTTGTTGTTTTCATTGGGGTTCTTCTCTTTGATGGAGTGACTAAAAATGGATTTGATCCAGTATATTTCAGTTTAGGTATACTATCAAAGGTAAGAGAATTGTTTTCATTTAATTGTGATTTTGTGGGAGATGATGAATTTGATGAAGATGGTGGTGACTTGGGAGATGATGGAGAGGATCTTTGAAATTTCTTGAATTTAGGTGATTGCAGCAGTTCTGATTCTTCAACTCTTGATAGTTCTTGAAATTCTAGATCGTCTTCTTTGAATCTATCCAGAATTTCATGTTTTGTTGTGATAGGATCCATGTTTTATGATAGATTTACACAATAAAACGAGTGATTCAGTGTAACAAGCCTATTTTTTTTCTTGCTATCGAAAGTATCAAGTGAGCAGCTATTACAATCACGACTTCACTGATGACAAATTAACTATCTGTTGAATTCAAGGAGTTTTTAGAATTTGTTTCAAACAAATATCAAAGCACAATTTCTCAAATGTAAACAAAAACAAATTTAATAAAAAAAACGGATTAAAACTACAAAGAACGATGGAAATCATGACAACAAAAATTCTATTTTAAACTCATAAACTAATATACACACGAACTGTAAAACTATTTCTTGTCTGAAATTTCAATCGTTTTATTCCAACTTAGTCTTGAAACATCACCCATTTTACGTGGAAAGACGATATTCAGAATCAAAAAGACAAGTCCAATAACCAAGCATAAACCACCACAGACTAACCAGGAGATGCCTAGGAATGGATTTCTACCACCAATAACAGATCTCGTAGTTAAATAGATAGATTTCTTACCATTAAACTCGATGACTGGCCAATGTAAACCAACTTCCACTTCATAAGTACCAGCAGTCATTGTTTGATTATCATTTCTCAAGACAAGTTTAGAGAAATGTGGTAAACCAGGAGTTTGCATCCAGTTTTGGAATTCTTGCCATGTTGAAATGTCAGGAAGATTTTCTTCTGTATATCCATTTGGATATTTTTTAATCCAATTTGGAGGTGGCACAACTTCTGTTGCATTGTATTTAGTTTTTTTGAATCTATTTTTATTTGTTGCCCATGCAATACCTTCAGTAGTCATTCCAAATGAGCTTGCAGTGCCATTCACAGCTGATGGAACTGTATAAGTATCATTGAATAAAGAATTAGCAATTAAACCACAAGGATAGATTCTAACACCATTGGCATCTTCACTTAGTGGTTCACAATTTTGACCAACAGTGTTCTTGATAACACCTAAAGATGCGGCTTTACCTTGAATCTGATCCTCACTGTAAGATTTAGCGAAACGACGATGATTAGCGTAGAAATTGTCAACTCTATATAGCAAATAAACTGCAGGACCGATATCATTTGGAATTGTAAATTGAACGACACATCTACCTTGCTCAAGAGTATCTGTTTCTGTTTCATCTAAGTAATATCTCCATTGTGGAGGATTAACCATATCTGATTTAAAATGATATTGATAGTATTCAGCTGGAATCTCAGTAAAGAATGCACTATTTGCTAAATTTTGACATTGAGTATAATCCACAGTTAAGTCTTCCACTGCGTTTGATCCATATAGCATACCTGCACCTAATGGAATCAAAAACACGGCTAACGCTATAAATAATGGAATGACATATTTAGGAGTGATGATGGGGTGAACAGCTTTAAGTCTTTGTTGTGTAAAGTTATTTTCTTTTGGTCTTTTACTACCTTTAACAACCGGTTGAAATTCGTCTTCACTGACCGAATCTGAGTCTGACTGGTGTGGATCTTCAGGCTCTTGTTTCCTGTTTCTGCTGAACAGATTTCTAGACTTCAAAGCCATTACAATTATGGTTCTCTTAACACAAAATCAATAGAAATAAATCCATAAAGAATAATTTGTTGAAACAGGTTCCGATCTCAATCAGGAAATTTACCGGAAGCAAATGTTTTTTCTGTTATTCTGAAAGTTACGTGATGGTCTAGTAGGAGTCTCCGTCCATATTGAGCGTAAGTTTTATCACTAACAATTTTTTTTTTTTAGTGAAGTGAAAGAAAAAAAAAAAAAAATTTCTCTTAAAGAATTTGATAAAATCTTGATAACATCAACTAGTTGCCCATTCCAATCACTCAATCTAACAATGGAGAAAGATCAACAACAACTACAAGAAGAAGCTCAAAAAAATATCGAGATCTGGAAAATCAAAAAGCTAGTCAAAGCTTTAGAAAATGCCAAAGGTAATGGTACCTCTATGATTTCATTAATCATTCCACCTAAATCACAAATCTCCTTCTATCAGAAACTATTGACTGATGAATACGGTACTGCCTCCAACATTAAATCAAGAGTTAACAGATTATCAGTTTTATCTGCTATCACCTCCACTCAACAAAAATTAAAATTGTACAACAAAGTTCCACCAAATGGTTTAGTCTTATTCTGTGGTGATACCATCACCGATGAAGGTAAAGAAAAGAAATTAAACATTGATTTCGAACCTTTCAAACCAATCAACACTAAACTATATCTTTGTGATAACAAATTCCATACTGAAGCCTTGTCTGAATTGTTACAATCTGATGATAACTATGGATTTATCGTTATGGATGGTAATGGGTCATTATTTGGTTTATTGTCAGGTAACACTAGAACCATTATTACAAAATTCACCGTTGATTTACCAAAGAAGCATGGTAGAGGTGGTCAATCTGCTGTTCGTTTCGCAAGATTAAGAGAAGAAAAAAGACATAATTATATCAGAAAAGTTGCTGAAGTTGCCGTTCAATGTTTTATTCAAAATGATAAAGTTAACGTCAACGGTTTAGTTTTAGCAGGTTCTGCTGATTTCAAAACTGAATTATCAAAATCTGATATGTTTGATAATAGATTAATTGCTAAAATTGTTAAAATTGTTGATATCTCATATGGTGGTGAAAATGGATTTAATCAAGCTATTGAATTATCTGCTGAAGCTCTAGCTAATGTTAAATTTATTCAAGAAAAGAAATTAATTACTAAGTTCTTTGATGAAATCTCTCAAGATACTGGTAAATTCTGTTACGGTGTTTCCGATACTTTGAAAGCTTTAGAAGCTGGTTCTTGTGAAATTATTATTGTTTATGAAAACTTGGATACTATCAGGTATGTTTATAAAAACTCTGAAGATAACGAAGTCGTTGTTGTTGCATCACCAACTCAAGAAGATAAATCTTATAACTTGGATAAAGATACAGGTGCTGAAATGGAATTAATCAAAGAACAACCTTTATTAGAATGGTTAGCTGAAAACTATCAAAATTTCGGTGCCACTTTAGAATTCGTTACTGATAGATCAAGTGAAGGTGCTCAATTCGTTACTGGTTTTGGTGGTATTGGTGCTATTTTACGTTATAACTTAAACTTTGAACAATTAACTGATGGTTCAGATGACGAATACTTTGATGATGATGATGATTTTATTTAAACTGTACATTAATTACATACAAAAAAAATATTAAACTCTAATATCATATATACATTATGGAGTTTTATCTAATGATTGTTTAAAAAAAAATAAAATAAAACTTGTTGTACTTATTTAACTTTTTGTAATTAATCCTTTTTGTTGAGTTTTCTATTAGATTTTTTGATTGGCTTATTTTGAGATTTTTTTACAATCTCATTGGAAAGTGTTTCAATGGCTTTTGGAGAAAGTTTCTTACCATTTTTCTTTTGAGTTTTTTTATTGATTTTTGAAGCTTTTCCATTTTTTATTCCTTCTTTGACTTCCTTATCAATTTTAGCTTCCTCAGCTGCTTGTAGTGCCATTTTAGCTTTATGTTTCTTATCACGTTTCTTTAGTTCTTGTAAAGCATCAACTTTATCGTGACCAATAATAGTTTCATGGCCACCTCCTTTGATCATTGAGTCTGCGAGGTTTAATAAACCACCAGTAATATAACTTCTTCTTAAATCTTTCCTAATGTTCATTGTTAATAAAGCTCTTAATTCGGCCTTTTTGGAATTAATCTGATGCTTTTCAAGGGTTTTACTTTCTTTCTTCTTTCTATTTCTTTTCAAAATATCATCTTCTAAATCATCAACGTCATCGAGATCAAAACCTAGCTCATTAGCAGCTTGTTTCATCCAATTGTCTTCTTTGCTTAAAGATTTTGTATTCACTTCATTATCAGCTAATTCACCAGCAACTTTAACTCTTTCTCTGATTTGTGAAATAATATCACTTTCAATATCTAATCTATTAACGTCTTTAGTCCATTTTTTAGAAGATTTACCTCTAAATTTACCTTTATCACTAGCTAATGCCTTTCTCAAATTTCTCAAAGGCCCACTTGCTTCCTGTGGAGAGCAAATCATAACTGAAACACCCTCATTACCAGATCTTGCAGTTCTACCTGATCTATGAATATAAACATCAGCACTTCTTGGTAAGTGATAATGCACAACGTGTTCAATACCTGGGATATCTAAACCTCTAGCAGCGACATCTGAAGCAATTAAAACGGTCGATTTACCAGTAGTGTTATCTTTAGAAGCCTTTGTGAAATTTTCAATGTTTTTCAATCTTTGTTTTTGAATCATGTTTGAATGAATTGCAAAGGTTGAAATTTCTAAACTGTTTAATAATGGAACTAATCTCTTAACAGAATCAATTGCGTTAGTGAAGACTAATGTTGTACCTGGATACATCATTAAGAAATAATATAAATATAAATCTCTTTCAGCAGGTAAACATTCAACTAGAGCTTCTATAATATCATCAGATAATTTACCGTTTGGATTCAAATCAATGAATAATGGCTTTGATTTAAATTTCAATTTTTCATCAAATAATGCAATGATTTCCTCTTGTTCTGATTTTTTCGATTCTTCTTTTGGTGTATAACCACGATTACTCAATTTTGAGAATAACTCTTTGGCAAAAGTTGCAGAGAAGACTAAAGATTGCCATTTTTCAGTTTTTGTTCTAACTTTTCTTAAATGTTTAACGATTTGTTCAAACTCATCGAAATGACCATCTTGTAATAGCCTATCAGCTTCATCTAATACTAAGATATCTAAATTTGCAATTTTCAGAGCTAATGCTTCATTTTTTTGAATGATTTCTAAAAATCTACCTGGTGTAGCAACAAGAATTTGTCCGGCTTTTCTATAGTTTAACACTCTTTCTTGCTTTTGAATAGATAAACCACCAGTTAAACTAACAATGGAAAATTTATTGAATGGGAAATATTTAGCCATTTCAGTTAGATGATTGACAACTTGTTTAGCTAATTCTCTAGTTGGTGTGAAAATAACACCTGATGGGAATTCTGCTTTATCATTTCGCAAACATTTTTCTAAGATTGGAATACCATAAGCTAAAGTTTTACCGGAACCAGTTGTAGCTTTACCAATGATATCTTCTCCTGCAATACATTGAGGAATACATCTTTTTTGAATTGGAGTAGGTTTAGTGAAACCTAATCTTGTTAAACCTAGTAATGAATTCTTAGATAATCCGACATCTATCCATTCTGGTAATTCAACATCTTCTAATTCAAGGGCTTTATCAAAGGCATCAACATTTGAAAGAAGACCTTCCTGTAATTCTGTTTCTTCTTCATCACTCTCCTCAGTGTCTTTAAATTCTTCATCTTCATCTTCTTTTTCAGATTCTTCTTTAGTCTCTTCTTCTTCTTCTTCTTCTTCTTCTTCTTCTTTCAAAACATTGGTAACATCGAACGACTTTTGAGATTTTTTTGGTTTCAACTTTTTAGATCTATTCTCTATCATTTTTTTTTGTTCTTCAGATGGTTCTTCTTCAGCTGTATCATACACGGTTGTATCATTAGTCAAGTCTGCAGGGTTTGTTTCTTCTTTCTCTTCAAAACCTTGGAAGTTTTCTCCATTAGCGAAAACCTCATGTTTACGAGCTTCTTCTTCCTTGATCTCATCTTCAGTTTTGATTTTATCGTCTCTAACAACAAAAGTAGCTTTACCATCAACATACTTAACAGTAACACCATCTAGTTCTTCAAGGCCGTAGAGGCCTTCGAAATCGTCTAAAGTGTTAGGTATATCAACTTCTTTCCATTTCAGTTTATCTGAATCAAGAATAGTCTTAGCCTTCTTTTGCTTTTTTGGATCTGCCTTTGACACTTTGAAATCTTTACCAAAATGAACACCACGATCATTCTTGATAAGTCTTTTTCTATCCATTAGCTTCTTTCTTGGATCAATAGGAGCCATTTCTTGAGATTCAATTATAACTTACAAAAGAATAAACAAAACCAGTAATAAATTTTTTTTTTTCATTTTTTCATCTCATCGCTTACGTAAATTCGATGAGATGGGATGTTTAAAAGGAAGATCTTACTCGAATTTAAGAGTAGTGAAGTTTGTGTTAAAAACAGTCACTCAGATCGTATTTGGTAATAAAGAAATGGCTAGAAAAGGTGTTGGATTTCTTAAAAAATCAAAGAGTATAACAGGGAAAACATTCACAAAACCTTCAATCAAACCACAACATACAAGAAAGATTATACGAAGATATCATCTTTTAATAAACAAAAAAGATGTAATTGTCAAAAAACTGAGTGATTTAAACGGTGAGGACGTCAATGATGACAATATCCAAGAATATAATAAACAACCAGTCGAGAAAGTCATTCCAACAGATGAAGAACTTCTAAGTGCAAGTAATGAAACAGATCCAATCAAACTATATACCCTATTAAGAAAGATCGAGTATGAAATAATAGAGAACGGTGGGTTACAGAAATATCAGATCGCTTCTTTATATGGACAAGAAACGAAAAGAGGAAGTGATTCATCCAAATGGTTGTTTGATAACGTTCCTGAATTAAAGGATCAAAATGATTTCAAAGCGTTAGAAATCGGTTCTTTATCAACAAACAACCACATATCGAAGCATATCAAGAACATGGTAAGGATAGATTTGAATTCCAATGAACCTGGGATTTTAAAACAAGATTTTATGAAGAGACCATTACCTACAAACGATGAAGAAAAATTCAATGTTATTTCGTGTTCGTTAGTTTTAAACTTTGTTCCAACTCCTCAACTTCGTGGTGATATGATGAAACTATTTACAAATTTTATAATCCCTAAACATTCTTCAATCTTGTTTATTGTTTTACCATTGAGTTGTCTTACAAACTCCAGATATTGTGATAAAGATCATTTTGTCAACATCTGTGAATCTTTAGGGTTTGAGCTTATAAAATACCATGAGGCTAAGAAGTTAGTTTATTTAGCATTCAGATGGGCAAGAAACTGTAAGAAGGATGTTAAGTACACCAAAAAGAAGTTACACGATGGTCCAACTATGAATAACTTTAGTATTATCATACAGTGATGTTAATTTTTGAGTTTTCTTTGGGTTCTTTTTCGTTTTTTTTACCTTTAATATTAAATATGTACACACTAAAAGTCCCCTACCATGGCCAATACAACACCGTTTTAATCCATATATTGTACATCATACATCTTTATTATTATGTAATGATAATGGTTTTGGAGCTCGGAAACTCGCTTTAACTTCAACAAAAAAAACAAGAAAATAGAAATAAACAAAATGAATACAGAAATTGAAATCATTTTCAACCCCTTTTCAAAACTCAAAGGATCACTAGAAATTCCAACCAAAAATGGTAAGTTTGATCAGAAACATAGTAAATCCTATCAATTGTGTACTAACTCCTCAAATTTTAGGGTCAAGGTGCTTCAGGAATGCCTGGTGGCGATAAAAAAAAGAAAGACAAATCAAAGAAACCAAAATATGAACCGCCTGTAAAGACAAAGATTGGAAGAAAGAAACGGAAAGGTGGTCCATCCACATCTGAAAAGCTTCCTGATGTGTTCCCAAGAAACCGTTCTAAATTAAAATTACTAAAATCTCAAAGAATTCATGATCATTTATTAATTGAACAAGAATACGTTACAGCTTTAGAAAGCTTGAAACCATTTGAAAAGAAACAAAACGAAGAAAGAGACAAAGTCGATGAACTTAGAGGTACACCAGTTACTGTGGGGACTTTAGAAGAAATAATTGATGATGATCATGCTATTGTTAGTTCGACTTCAGGACCAGAATATTATGTTTCAATTTTATCATTTGTTGATAAAGAATTATTGGAACCTGGTTGCTCAGTTCTTTTACATAACAAAACCATTTCCATTGTTGGTGTTCTAGAAGATGATGCAGATCCTTTAGTTAATGTTATGAAGGTTGCTGTTGCTCCAAGTGAGACATTTGCAGATATAGGTGGATTGGAATCACAAATCAAAGAAGTTAAAGAAGCCGTTGAATTACCATTAACACATCCTGAATTATATAGTGAGATGGGTATTCAACCACCAAAAGGTGTTATTTTGTACGGTTCTCCTGGTACAGGTAAAACTTTATTAGCTAAAGCAGTTGCAAATTCAACATCAGCGACATTTATAAGAATGGTTGGATCCGAATTAATCCAGAAATATGCAGGTGAAGGTCCAAAATTAGTTCGTTCGTTATTCAAATTAGCTGCCGATAATGCACCATCAATTGTTTTCATTGATGAAATTGATGCAGTTGGTACTAAAAGATATGATTCTCAAAGTTCTGGTGAAAAGGAAATTCAAAGAACAATGTTGGAATTATTAAATCAATTGGATGGGTTCGACGATAGAGGTGATATTAAAGTTATCATGGCAACTAATGCTATTGAAACTTTAGATCCTGCATTAATTAGACCAGGTAGAATAGATAGAAAGATTCATTTCCCACCTCCAGATTCAGAAAATTTAAAGAAAATTTTTGAAATTCATACGAAAAAGATGACACTAAGTGATGATATTGATATTGATGGAATTATAAGTGCAAAAGATGAATTAAGTGGAGCTGAGGTTAAGGCAATAACAACAGAAGCTGGTTTATTAGCGTTAAGAGAAAGAAGAATGAGGGTTACAAATAGTGATTTCGTAAAAGCTAAAGAAAGTGTTATGAAGACTAAAGTCGATGAGTCATTGGAAGGTCTTTACTTGTGATTTGTATAATAGTTTAATTCACATAGTTAACTGAAACACTTCATCACTTCTTAGTTCTTTTGTATTATGTAATTCCTTTCTTTTTCCTTTTTCCTTTTTCTTCGTATAATCTTTTGATTATGAAAATTAGTTTTTATTATAAATAAAACATAACTCTCTATTGATAAATCTAATCCATTACTCAAGAACTTTTAATACTTGTTGATTCTAGTACTGCTCAAATTAATACTTTTAGCTAAAACTATAACAGAACCCTATAAAATCCAATCAAAAAGACTAACTACACTCTAATTCTCACTAGAAACCATGAGTGATTCCAATACTGAGAACATCAATTCATATAAACTGAGTTATTCAGTGGGAGTGGCGGAGAATACAAACAGATCATATAGACCGAGCATGGAAGACGTACACACGTATGTGGAGAATTTTGTTGAAAGGTTAGATTGGGGTTATTTTGCTATATTTGATGGCCATGCAGGTCAACAAGCTGCTAAATGGTGTGGACAAAACTTACATTCATTAATTGAGAAGAAATTGCTGGAAAGTGAAGTAGATGATGTTAGAGAGGTTTTGAATGATTGTTTTGTTGAAGCTGATAATCAAATAATATCTAACTGTAAAGGTACTAGTGGTTGTACTGCTGCCGTTGCAGTAATTAGATGGGAAATACCAAATGATGAAACTAATAATGATGAAAACAATAATTCTAATGATGTTAATAATGAAGAACTGGAAAAAGATTTAAAGAAACATGAAAGAATGTTATATACTGCTAATGTTGGAGATACAAGAATAATTTTATTTAGAAATAATGAAGCAATTAGATTGACTTATGATCATACAGCATCTGATGACTATGAAATCAAAAGAATCGAATCACAAGGTGGTATAATAATGAAGTCAAGAGTTAATGGGATGCTAGCAGTGACAAGATCATTAGGTGACCAATTTTTCAAAGATTTAGTCATTGGTAATCCATATACAACGAGTATTAAACTTGATTTTACAACAGATAAATTCTTAATCATTGCATGTGATGGTTTATGGGACGTTATAAGTGATCAAAAGGCATGTGAACTGATTCAAGATATAACTGATGCGAATATTGCTGCCAAAAAATTGGTTGATTATGCACTGGATCATTACACAACTGATAATATTACTGTGATGGTTATAATTTTGAAACAATAAATCATATAGCCTTATACAACTACGGATAATAATACTAATAATGGTAATAGTATTATTAAATAATAACAAACTTTTTATTTAAAAATTATTGTATATTCATTAAGACTTTCTGGCATTAAATATTTAACATTGAATCAATTTCATTGAAGATATCATCGTTAATGAACTCTTGATTTCCATTGTTATTATTATTATTATTATTATTATTATTTCGATCAGCATAATCGTTACTCTCCATTAATAACTGTTGAATGTTGTCATTAAAATCATCATTCATACTCATATCTGTAGCATCTGGTACTGTAGACAAAAATTCGTTTAAATCTTGTAAAATTGCATCTCCATTGGAGAAATCATCAACAGGTATTCCAAAATTCGGTTGTTGGTCTTGGTTTGGTTCATGTTGTTGAGATTGTTGTTGCTTTTGCTGTTGTTGAACTGCTAATTCTTGTGGATCAGGTATACGAGATTTCCTTTCTATTTCAATTGCTCTATTTTTTAATTCTGAATCAAATAATGAAATGTCATTCAATTGCATCAGTATTGTGTCTAAATTTGTGTCGAATGCCTTTATTGCGTTGTTTAAATCATTGGAAATTCCGTTATTTTTAGGTAGAACTAAATTCGAAGTTTTATTAAGAGATAGTTCATCAAATAGCTTACCACAATGTAAGAGCACTTCCTGTACAATAAAGTTAGTGTATATTCTAAGGTATACCAATACTGATAATAACATACGTTGAATGAAACAACTAAATTATCGATTTGAGTGGACATATAGATAATATCAACTAAATATGAGTAGAGATTTATTAACAATTAATAGTTTGAATTATGTTACGTAATCTTGGCATAAGTGGAAGAGACAAAGTCTTTACGGTTTATGCCCGATTTCTTCCAATGAAAAATTAAGGAAAAAAACCTGAAAAAAAAAAATATTTGATTGAAATGGCCCCCTCGATCGAAATAAAACCAATAGATTCGTCTTAGAAATGTTCAGAAACAACGCCATTAGAACTGCAAGAGCTGTCCAAATCAATGCCAGAAGAGCATATGCTGATGTCGCCTCCTCTGATGTCTTGAAGTTATCCTTAGCTTTACCACATGAAACTTTATTCTCATCTTCAACTGTCACACAGGTTAACGTGCCAGGTGTTAATGGTGATTTTGGTATTTTAGCTAATCACGTCCCAATCATTGAACAACTAAGACCAGGTGTCGTTCAAATCATCGAAACCAACGGTAACACCAAAGAATTCTTCGTTTCTGGGGGTTTTGCTACTGTTCAACCAGGTTCAACTTTATCAATCACTGCCATTGAAGCTTTTGAACCAACTCAATTCTCATCAGAAGCTATCAAAACTCAATTAGCTGAAGCCCAAAAGAACTTGACAAGCTCTAACGAAGTCGAAGCTGCCGAAGCTGCTATCAAAGTTGAAGTCTTAGAAGCTTTACAAGCTGTTGCCAAATAGGTTTTTGTGATTTGACTCATCAGAAGATTTATCATCATTATATATAGAAGAAGAAGAAAGATGTTTTTAGTATGAAGGAGAAAATTAGAATTATTTCAATTGATTCAATTGATTTTTTGAAATTATGATCAACAATTATTATTTTTTTAATTTGAGAAAGGAAGAGATGATTATATATTATTGTTATAAAGCATTTAAGAAAACTGGTTTTTTTTTAATTGGTATCAATATAGTATCATCAATCTTTCTCATTATTCTATATCAGTTAAGTCATTTTGTTAATTATAAATTTTATTAAATCTAATTATTATTTGGAGTTAATTCTTTTTAGTTGGTGTTGTGTGTATGTTTATGACATTTTTAGGAAAAAAAAATGAAATATTTATGAAATATTCAAGATTACGTTATTAAGTTTTATCAATTGTAGTGATTTGAGTCTATGTTGATCTTGATCAATTTTGATTTTAAAAGACACGAGTTTCTGATATAGAAAAAAAATGCCATCACCTGGAATCGAACCTGGGTTTCATCGGCCACAACGATGTGTACTAACCACTATACTATGATGGCGAACAATGATCTTGGAAGGCCGAATTTCAAACCTATTAGAACAAAGCAGTGGTTTAAAAATTGGCTCAAAAAGTTTGCAAATAAATTTGTGTGCAACACTCCCAGAAGGAAAGATTCAGTTGAACCAAAAGATTATAAAGAAGAAAACGCTAGAAATAGAATACCAAATTAGGGTTTTGATTGGATAGTTTTAAAATCAAGAGAAAAACAGAAGTAATTCCTAATTAGAAAAGAAAATCTTCACTTTTTTGTTTCAACTTTCAATTATTTATAAGTATAAGAGTTCAAAACCATAGTGATGAGGTAGTTGGTCATTCTCCTTGGGAAAAAAAAAATATTCAAACTGATAACTTCTTCAAGACATTTTTGGTGAAATAAAAATAAAAAAAAACTAAGAATACAAATTTGTACCTGGCATTGCCTCTTTAATCAGTACCCCTCAAGGATATAAACCATTCTCTCATAGATAACAGTTGTCAGTTGAAAGCTGGAGAAAATGGTAGTTTGTAGTATAAATGACTCTCTATACACACTGTATTCCATTTGTAACACCGAAAACCACAAAAAACTATCACAATTTCCTATTTTCGCATTTCATAAAATAAAAAACAAGTTCAGATGTGAACTACTTACAAGAGGTAGGAAGATGACGAGTCACCGTTCACGGCTGTTGTCTCAGATATTGTATTCATTTAAGGGATTAAATCATAGTAAATGGGGTTCAGGAATGATCTTGGAGTTCGTTTGTGGAATCATAAAACTTTGCGAGACCAGCGAAAAAAACTTCTGTTATATGTGAGACTAACTTACCTCATACACTTTCATATTTCATATATCAAAAGACTACGTATTTTGTTTTGAAATTCATAATGTTATGTGAACAGTTAGATTTCAATTATGTGATTTATTATATTTGAAAAGTTGTGGTGAAAATTACTAAAATTTATTAATTCTTTCGGGCACAATGATAATGCTTTCCACTTTGTCAAGCAGCAGGTTTCGGAGAAAATCAAATACATTGCCTTGTATCATCAATAACTTGTGCAACGTCCCTACAAGACATTTGAAATTTAAACTCGCTTATATGGAAAACTAGTATTTTTGATCTAATATCATGTGGTCAGCATCTAGTAACTATTTTTTTTAATAATTCAATGTATTCTGTTTCAAATTGATCATGATTCAACTCTGATTGCAGTACTTAAAATAGATATAAAAATATATAGACGAAATAAATATGATGCACTATTTATTTAATACAACCAGTTGAGAGAATTCATCACTAATCATGCAAAGCCGAATATAATTCATGAGCTCTGATCATCTACATAATTCTAAGCTAGTAAGGATCATACAGAATAGATCCAAAATCGTGTATAGAGATATATAAAAAATTACCTATTAACTTAAGGAGGCTAGTACATTGAAATAATGAACAATATCTAGCTAAGTGTAAATTAAATAATGATAATATATATTAATTTCAATTCTTTATAATATTAATTTATAAGTTGCAAAATTCAATAGTGGAGATTTTCTTTTGTAGATTGGAATTACTTCAATTCTTTTGTATCAAAATTTGTATTCTGAAAGGGATCCTACCTATAAACCTTTCCAGACTTATTAAAACAGGAAATCCTTCTATATATACTATAAATTACGTTACAATATACAATATGTACCAATTTGTCTCTCATGCATCTATTTGACCAATTGTGTCAAATCTCTTTCTAATGCAACATTTTATGTAAGCTCGTTCATCTGACCAATAGTTGATGATTCCATTTATTTGATTGCAAGACTGGTTGATTGACCAATCCAGATTCTCTATATTGATTGTAATGTATGTATCTATTACATAATGACTGGACATATGTCCCGTATGTAGGTAGCTTGAGTACGTTGGATACTTTTCAAATGTGTATGTAATAAATTGTAATATGTTGAATATTGTTTGTCTTTAATTAATATGTTGAATATTTTGCTGTAAATATAATTGTCATGTTGAATGACTTCGTACTTGTGACATTCTTCTGCTTCAATTTAATTTTTCCTGATCTGTTTTTTTTTTCTCTTAATTAAACTGTTTGTTTTAAAGCTCTGCAATTAATTAATACATTCCCTTCTGGTTTTTTTTTTTTCTCTTCTAATTATTAATATAAAATTATATTTTTCTTTTAAAGCTTATATATATATACGTCCATATACCATTTTCCCTAATAATTTAGTTTACTGTTTCTGACATTTTCTTCCTTATGATCTTCTGGTTCAACTAAATTTTAGGAATATAAGATATACCGTCGGCACAAGGAATGGACAGTATAATAGAAAATGCACATTTCTAGTCATCTTTAAGACTTCATGGCCAAGTTGGTTAAGGCGTGCGACTGTTAATCGCAAGATCGGCAGTTCAATCCTGCCTGAGGTCGTTTAATTTTTTTTTTAAGCAAACTGTTTTTATTTTTTGAACTTTTAAATTCATCTTTCGGGAAAAAAATGAACTTCACTAATTGAAAGATATTAATTGATATTTTCACTAGAAATGAACGAAATAGAGAGTGAAGAACAGATCTTAACAAGACACAAGAAAGAGGTCAGACAATTGATTGGTAATATTACTGGGCTGAAGAAACAAGCAACAAAATCTAAAAAGAAAGAAGTTCAAAACAAATGTCTTGCTTTAGAAGAGGATCTAAAAAAGAGGCACGAAGCTGAACTACAAGAATTCTATAGCAGATCTCGAGATGAACTAGTTGAATCAAAAGATCATGAAAGTAAAGAGGAAGAAGACGAAGATGATGAATTCTCTCCTGCTAAGTTATTAGCGCAATTAGAATTAGAGAAAGAACAACAAGAAGCACTAAAACCTAAACCTAAAGAACTATCACAATTGCAACAACAACCATCTGAAAGAGGACCAAAACGTAATCGTGCAAAAGAAAGATTAGCTAAAAGGGCAGCACTTCTAGAAGAACAACAAAGAGAAGCAAGAGAAGAAGCTGCATCACAACCAAACTTGAAAGAAATTGAACAAGAACATATTCAAGAACTCTGTAAAAGATTGGGACTTGAACAATATGATATAAAACCTGATGGGAATTGTTTATTTGCTTCCATTTCACATGAATTAGAAAAAAGACATCAAATACATAAAACTGTTCAAGAATTAAGAACACTTGCAGTGGAGCATATTAGAAATGATCCAGATACGTACATCCCATATTTATTTGATGAAGCTACGATGAAATTGAGAAATCTTGATGAATATACTAAAGAGATTGAAACCACATCAGCGTGGGGCTCAGATCTAGAAATTTTAGCATTAAGTAAAGTATTTGATTGTCCTATAAGTGTCATGATGAGTGGTAGAGCTACCTTAATGATCAATGAGGAAGGTAAGAAGAATGAACTAAAATTGGTTTATTATAAACACAGTTATGCCTTAGGTGAGCATTACAATGCGTTAGATGATGTTGAAGATTAGAGAGAAAAACAATATAATTTTTTTACTTCTTTGTGTGGGTAGTAAGTAAGCATTAATTTCGTTTTTCGTTTTTTTTTTTAAGAAAAAAGAGATTGTATGAGATCTCACAGGAAAGAATTTATAGAGGTTCATATTAAAGGGGCACACAGTCATGAACAGATTCAGTACTTTCACAAGACTGATACATAACACGACAGTGCTACTAGCTAAAAAACCAAAAGAAGTTGGATCAAAAGAAGGTAAAAATGCTTTATTAGGTCGTTCATCAAGTAAACTATCTGTTGGTATTGTTGGTTTGGCAAATGTTGGTAAGAGTACATTCTTTCAAGCCATTACCAAATCAGAACTAGGTAATCCTAATAACTACCCATTTGCCACTGTAAAACCAGAAGAAGCATTGTATCAAGTCCCATCTGAAAAATTAAACGAGTTACATTCAATCTATAAAAGTGACAAAATTATTCCATCATATCTTAAAATTGTTGATATTGCGGGATTAGTTAGAAATGCATCAAAGGGAGAAGGTTTAGGAAATCAATTTTTAAATGATATTAGAAACGTTGATGGAATTTTTCAAGTCGTTAGAGGGTTTGATGATGCTGAAATTACTCATATTGAAAATTCAATAGATCCAGTTCGAGATTTAGAAATTGTTACTGACGAATTATTATTGAAAGATCTAGAAACTGCTGAAAATCTTATTGAAAAGAATAAAAAGTTATTAAAAGGTGCAACTAAAGGTCATGAAAGAAAACAAGTTCTAGATGAGAACTCAATTTTGCAAAAATTAATCGATCTAATGACTGAAAATGGTAGATTATTGAACAACACCTCATGGACTGAATCTGAAGTGGAAATAATTAATAAATATAAATTCTTAACTGCCAAACCAACCTTATATCTATTGAACGTTTCAAGAGAAGATTATATTACTGGTAAAAATAAATATTTCGATAAAGTTCAAAAATGGTTAGATGATAATTCACCAAATGAAAAATTAATAATGTTTAGTGCAAATCATGAACATGATGAATTCATTTTACAGGAAAGTGAACATTCAAGATCAACAGTTATTAATGAAATGGTGAATACGATGAAAGATGAACTAAACCTGATTAGCTTTTATACAATGGGACCAAAAGAAGCAAGAGAATGGAATATAAAAAGATTTTCAACAGCTCCAGAAGGTGCTGGTTTGATTCATACCGATTTACAGAAAAATTTCATTAACGTTAATGTTTTAAAATTTGATAAGTTAATTGAAGCAAAGGATCAAATTCAAGATATTAAAGATATTCCAAAATTTGTTAAAGATGAAAAACACGGTAAAGATTATTTACTAGAGGATGGTGATGTTGTGTTATTCAAAAGTGTTGGTGGTAAAACGAGATAAACTACCTTGTAAACTATTATTATTATTCCTGTACATATATGTATTAGATTTGAAAGTATAAAGCATCTATAAACTAATTTGTTAGTAAAAAAATTACATTGCAAGTAATCAATTCATGTCCATATAGTTAGTTGTCAGAGCATTAGACAAAGTTCCTTCTCATATACAAAAATTTCGAAGAGCTGGGTTTAAATAATAGCAATCTTTTCATCATTATAATTATAAGACATGAATGGGAATAAGATAGTGATTTAGAATTTTTTTCAAATACGTACTTTTTCAAACATATACCTAAACAATATAATAATCAAAACAATGAGTAGAGATCTAAGAGATCATGATTGAATGAACATCTATTTCAATTCAGTAAATGTTATAAAAACATTAATGAAATATTAAAGAGAAAAATTTTCATAATTAATTTTTTTTGTTGAAGTTTTTTTTTTATATCCGAATTATTCAAATTTGAATTGTTTGAGGGTTTGAAATTAATACATTGTTGACCTAAAACTGAATAGATAACAATTAAAACAGGATCAACTATTAATTGGCATATTCCATCAAGGGGAAAAAAAAAACAAAAAACCCATAATGTTCTCCAAGACTTCAAAAAAAAAAACTGCTCTCACTCAGAGTCGAACTGAGGATCGCCACATTACTAGTGTGGCGCCTTACCAACTTGGCCATAAGAGCTTGTTGTAATAAGTTTGGACGTGTTTGTACTAAACTGCGCAAGACTGCTGGAGTCAAGTTTTGAAATTGTGTGAACTGTGGAAAAATTCAGTTGAACCAGAAGATTATAAAGAAGAAATTGTAAGAAATAGAATACCAAATTAGGGAATGTATTTAGTTGTATAGCTTTAAAATAAACAATTTAAGAGAAAAAAAAAAAAAGTTGAACCAGAAGATTATAAAGAAGAAAATGTTGGAAATAAGTGGTGATTTTCTTTTATAGATTGGAATTACTTTAATTCTTTTGTGTATTCTGAAAGAGATCTTTCCTATAATCCTTTCCAAGCTTATTAAAACAGGAAATCCTTCTATATATACTATAAATTACGTTACAATATACAATATGTACCAATTTGTCTCTCATGCATCTATTTGACCAATTGTATCAAATCTCTTTCTAATGCAACATTTATGTAAGCTCGTTCATCTGACCAATAGTTGATGATTCCGTTTGTTTGATTGGCGTAGAATCGATCCAGATTTTCAATATTGATTGTAATGTATGTATCTATTACATAATGACTGGACATATGTCCCATATATGATATGTAGGTAGCTTGAGTACGTTGGATACTTTTCTAATGGTGTATGTAATAAATTGTAATATGTTGCATATTGCTTGTCTCTAAATTCTAATTAACATGTTGAATATTTCGTTGTAAATATAATTGTCATGGTGAATAAAATTGTACTTGTGACATGTATCAAATATAAGCCAAATAGAGATGAAGTTTAAGATTGTATATAGACAAAATTTAATGAATAATGAACAATATATAATTATCCAAAAAAAAAGTTGAATATAAAATCATAGTCAAGAAGTGCTACTGGTAAGCGAAACACAAGAGAGAAGGTACATATAAATTTAAATATAGGTAAATTAAGAGAAAAAAAATAAATAAAATGAGTCAATGAATACAGATATCTGATGTACCTCATCTCATGAATTTAGGACCTGATCAATCAATGAGTTTATCCTATCAGCTAACACCATCAATCATCATCTTATTAGAGTCTTGATCTGGTCAATTATCTAAATCAACAACTAACATTTATCTAACCACGACCTTTGCTGGTAAGTCTTAGAAGTAATGAATAGACGATGGACATTCGTACTCGCCATTATCCATAACAATCCTTTTTGAACATAATTTATTACAGGGAGCCAATTGTTTCATTACCCTCAGCTTGCCATTCTTTCACCTTCCAAAAGTTCAAGTTCTCTCTCCATCCACAAGTCTAATGGCACTAACCAGGAGTTTATGTCAAAAATCATCTCATCTGGACCCTGATACGTATATCAACCTTACAGTGTTCAATCAAGGTCAGTAGATCACCTCCAACAATGTCAGTAATACTTTGTATCTCAGTAGTTTTTGATATATTAGCGGGTCTATCAAATAACTGGTTAATTGTATGAACCTGTCTTGAAATGTCAGTAGTATGACACGTAGTATTTCTTTAAACCCAACACTCAAAACTATAATACTGTAACAAAATTAAAGGATAAACCTGTTCGAGTTTATATTTTTTCATATTGATTTGATCTACAATTAAAGAATAAATAATTAAATGACAACTTTATTATATTTATATAAAGATCTGATAGCGTTCAGTAGACAACCCCCCAATACCTTAACCATAGTTTTTGTAACGAAAATTCCATATTTTTAGTGGAAACAAAATTCAAAAACTCAGATACCCTCAATTATACTCTAGATCTATAAAACCAGAATATGGAGCTCGGTTTCGGTTCAATTCTTATCTCCAATTTTTCTCATTATATAAATTCGGTGAAATCCATGACTATTTAAAAAAAACCCATTGATTATATATTATAATGTCATCAATCAACACCAAATACACTCAATCACTATCGAAGAACCCTCTTCTCACTAAATGTATTACTGCTGGTACTCTAGCCGTTATTAATGAGCTAATTGCAACTGTTATTGCTAAAGACTATAAATCAACAACTTTAGCCAACATAAAGTTCAAACATCCCTTTAGTAATAAACTACCATTATTTGCATTATTCGCAGGTCTTGTGGGCGCTCCTATCAATCATTATGGACTGGAATGTATTAATAAACTGTTTAAACCCCCATTTACTTTAAAGAAAAGAATATCTCAGATTCTAACTGTTTTACTAACTATTTCTCCATTATTAAACGTTTTATTCGTTTCATTTATATCATTAATCAATTTGAAACCAGGTATTAGTGGATTAACTACTGCTGAGTTGAAAAGAGCGCTGAGTCATGTTAAAGATAGCTTAAAGAGCTCATTATTTCAAGTGATTAAATCTTCATGGATTACAACCCCAATTGTCTTGAGTATCTGTCAAAGTTATTTGAAAGTTGAATATTGGGTTGTTTTCAGTAATTTTGTTTACTTTATATTAGGAACAGGTCAAAATATTTTCTTGAAATTGAAGAATAAAAGAGAATTAGAATTAAAGAAGAAGAGTGATGAGATAAAGAAAGATATTGCAAATGATAGTGATGGTAAAGACTTGAATGATTTCACTTCTATTGATAGTGTTCATGTTAAGACTGAGTAACAATCAAAGGAAGCAGTTATTCAGAATAAGAAGAACATTCTAGCATTGATTTTGTTTGATTTCAAGCAGATCATTGGCATATTTATGTGGTTTTTGGTGTATAAACTATGGAGATGATATGATGGTGCGTGATTGATTGATTTTATTGATTACTCCAATATTTAATACAGCTGTTAATAACACAATTTAATTTGAGAATTAACCGCTGAGTTATTTTTAAGTATAAATTAAACTAAATTTCCATTAAATTTTTTCTTTCTTTTGTTTATATGAATAAATTGTGTGAAGAATAATCATAAGCGCTTAGTTTGCAAATGTAATAAAATCAGATTATTATAATCAATTATTCACTATTAACATTTAGAACTACTCACATATGATTATATTCATACCCCTTTTACACTATTTGATCTAAAAAAAATTCATTACAACCAAAAATATTTTTTTTTTTCTATCTAGTTTTTCGCGTCTCAAAATTGTCTACTGAAACCATATTTCTTTTACTAATAAATCATCTCTATAAAAACACACATCTTTAATGGCACATTCGCGGTTAGTCTCCCTCTTGAAATCAATGGACGACGATCTGATGAACGACCACTCTTTAATCGACAAAAGAGTGGTCTCTCCAAGTTTATCTGGAAGCGAATCTGGTTCAGTTGTTGTAAAACAAATACGACAAGACCAAAATCAGGATATTAATGATCACTCAGATCCTGACGATGGTGACGAACCCAATGAAGATGACTTTAACGACTATATCATAGAGCCTCCATTACCGCCTCCAAAAGAACTTCATCCTGATAAACTATACGCTTTATTTGAATTTAATGGTGATGATCCATCTCATTGTGATTTGAAAAGAGATGATCCAGTCATTTTATTAAATGATCAAGATGGCTACTGGTGGTTAATCAAAAAAGAAAGTAATGGTAAAATTGGTTTTGCTCCTGCTGAATGTTTAGAAACTTTTGAAGAAAGATTAGCAAGGTTAAACTGTTGGAAGAATGAAGAATTAGAAAAAATACTGCTACCTTTAGATTTAAGTAAATCTGAACTAAAATCAAACAAATCAGTTACATTCTCAAATGAGGTTGAGATAAATATACCGGAAAATTCAATAGAATATGATCATTCTTCAAACTCTGAAGAAGAAGTTGACGATAATGATAAATATCAATATGAAATCCCATATATTGGAGTTGAGGATGAATTAGTTAGTGATGTTACTCCAATAATAACTCCTTTATCGGTTATCAAAAAATCTTCATCACCTTCCAAACAATTATTCATATCATATGACTCTGATAATGAATCATTAACCGCACCAAATGCATCTTTTTTCAAAAATGATAACTTATCAGGCTCGATTGGTTCTTATTCACCATCTTCATCTGAATTAGAAAGTCCCGAAATTATCTTAAGACGAAGAAATGAACAAAGAGGTAATATCCCTGAATCTATTGCTCAAATCAATATAGCTGATAGTATTAAATTACTGGATGATATAATGATAGAAGAGTTGAATAATAATGCCAATCATGGTAACAACAATAGCACCAATAAATTGTCTTCTCCTATAACCATCAATGAACAGAATTTATTGGAATCAATATCAACATCAAATGAAATAGAATCAACCTCTTTAAAGCTAAAATCAATAACATTAGACTCAGAACCATTTGAAACGAACTCGATTGAATCACAATCAAAATCAGCTTCTTTGAACTCGTTACAATCAATAGTAACATTAAATCCAATACAATCTACTTCATCAGAATCTAATTCATGGACAAACATTGATAATGATCATAAACTACATCCCGAAATTAATTCAATCTACGAAGACTCATTCTCTAAAATAAATCAATTACAGTCCAAATTAGAACGATTAAACGAAATCATGAAATAGCATCAAATAGACAATAACTTCATTGTGATTACAGCAAATTAAATAAGCAATTAGTTGTAGTTTTATTTATCTTGAAGTTAAAGTCACGTGCATCTCATCTCATAGGGTAACTTTTGCTACACAAGGAAAATATTTTTTTTTTTTTTTTTCGATTTTTTTTTTATTTATTTTTGTTATGTTTATTATTGGATAATCATATTACTATAGCTTCATATCATTATAGTGTATCATAATGTGGGAACCAAATAATGAGTCAGTGGAGCAGTTAAAACTAGTCCTGAATGCAACTTTATCTCCAAATCACACAGAGAGAGAACAAGCTACTCAATTCTTACAACAAGCTAAAACTCAGCCAGATTTTAAAAATTACTTATTATATATTTTAATCTTTGATTCATCTTCATCTTCACAAATCAAAGCTTCATCTGGTCTGATTCTTAAAAACAATATCAACAAATCAACAAAATCAGAACAAATCCATTATTTATCACAAAATATATTGAAAGGTTTATTCAATGATACTTTATTAGTTAGAAATATTACTGGTAATGTAATAACTACACTTTTTGAGAATTTAGGTATGAAAAAATGGCCTGAACTATTACCACAATTATTTGAATTAGCAGAATCTTCAACAAATCCAATCACTCAAGAGAGTTCCACTTCAACTATCAATAAAATTTGTGAAGACTCTTCAAATCTGTTAGTGATTCCAATTAATGGATCAAAACCAATCAATTATATTATTCCTAAACTATTACAACTTCTGCAATCCCCAAACCCTTTAATAATTGCTAATTCATTAAGTTCAATCAATCATTTGATACATTTAGATCCAAATGGTGAATTAATTCCATTCAATTCTCTATTACAAAGACTCTTCGAATTAGCAATGAATGAAAATAAAGACGTTAGAAGAAACGTTTGTACCTCACTTTCAAATATTCTTACTACAAGACCACAGGACATCATTCCTCATTTAGAAGGTTGCATAAATTATTCAATTCATACCATCAATCAAGCTGAAGATGAAGTTGCATTAGAAGCTTGTGAGTTTTTATTAAGTCTTGCAACAAGTGATGATATGAGTTCGATTATTAATCAATATTTACCATTGATCTTACCTGTTTTATTGAAACATATGGTTTATTCAGAGATGGATATTGCAATGATGGATAATGATGATGATGCGGATGAAGAAGATAAAATTGAAGATATCAGACCAAAAGGCCCAAAGATTAATAAAGCCGATAATGGTTACAACTTAAAGAAAAGTGGCGAAGACGATGATGATAGTGATGATGAAGATGAAGACGATGATTTTTCAATGGAATGGAACATTAGAAAATGTTCTGCTGCAACTTTAGATGTTCTAACATCAGTTTCGCCAGAAGAGGTCCTGAAAATAATTTTACCTATCTTAAAAGAGAATATAATATCGAAAGAATGGCCAATTAGGGAAGCTGCAATTTTAGCATTTGGTGCTGTTGCTGAAGGTGGCATTGAACTAGCATCAAAACAATTACCTGAATTAGTACCGTTTTTAGTTGATAGACTACAGGATAAAGAAGCAACTATTAGACAAATTACATGTTGGACATTGGGTCGTTATTCATCATGGATTTGTTCAGAGGCTCATTCTGGTGGATTATACTCAAATTATTTCATTCCAACTTTTAAATCAATAATGAATTGTTCATTAGATAAAAAGAAAATTGTTCAAGAAGGTGCATGTTCATCCTTAGCACAATTCATTGAAAATTCAGATCCATATTTAATTCAACCGTTGTCAAATGAAATTCTATCTGTTTTCAATACTTGTTTTAATTATTATAAGAAGAAAAATTTAGTTATACTGTATGATTCAATTCAAACCTTCATTGAAAAATGTCAATTAGATAACGATTCAATTAATGTTATATTACCACCATTATTACATAAATGGGAAATCCTAGCTGACGATGACAGAGAATTATGGCCATTATTGGAATGTATGTCGTCAATTGCAGCAACACTGGGTGAAAGATTTGCACCATTTGCCATTCAAGTTTATAAAAGATCAATTAGAATTTTAACACATTGTATAGATATGGATAGATTAAGTGTTACAGATCCAAATATTCATACACCTGAAAAAGATTTTATTATAACTTCAATAGATTTAATTGATGGGTTAGTTCAAGGATTAGGTGAACATTCAAATGATTTAATTGAAGATGAACTAACTACGTTGTTAATTGAAACGTTCACAGATACCAATAATGACGTTAGACAATCAGCATATGCTTTATTAGGTGATTTAGCTATTCATTTACCAAATAAAATAGCACCTCAATTACAAGCAATAATTGGATCAATTGGATTTGAAATAATCTCATCAAATAATAACAATGAAGCATTCGCAGTTGTTAATAATGCAACATGGGCATTAGGTGAAATTGCATTACGTCTAAACATTGAACCATATTTAGACAAATTAATTAATGTTTTGATTGATTTAGTTAACTCGTCAGCAATGGATACCGTGCTAGAAAATGCAGCAATCACAATAGGTAGAATAGGTATAACTTACCCTGAACATCTTGCAACTCATTTACCTGAATTCATAATGAGTTGGTGTAAATCAATGATGTATTTAGAATTAAATGAAGAAAAAGAATCTTCATTCAAGGGAATGTGTCAAATTATTCTATTAAATCCAACCGGCTTAACCAATGAATCATTAGTTGCATTTGTTAATACCATTCCTGTATACGAACAACCTAATGGTGAACTAATTCAATTGTTTAGAAAATTATTAACTGGTTATAAAGAATTATTAAATGATAATTGGTTTCCTTTTCTACAAAGTCTGAATGATGGTCAACAAATTAATAATATTTATTGCGAATAAGTTCAGAGCTTATAGATAAAGCCATGAAATTAATATAAATTGTATTAATCATAGATAATCTTAAAGCTTCAATTGTAAAATTAATGTGAAAAACTCTAATATGTATGATCCTGGCTGTACCAGAAATAAGTTCAAAGCACTTCCTACATAAATCTCTTCATAAAAACGCAAAAATATCAAAATGTTATTCAATTTGACTACTATTTATTACAGCATAGTACTACTATGAATGCTTATCAGGGAACTAACATTTGTGTATTTAAGTCATCTGTGATCTGAAAAACATCAATCGTTCTCTTTATACCATGATATTTATTAATAACCAGATCCAAGTCATCTTCATCATTGTCTTCATCATTAGAATGATCATCATATCTACGAACATCAGATTTGGTATCTTCATGATGTTTTGGAATCATTGGAGTTTGAGGTCTGACAACAGCTATAACTTTATCAAAACATTCATTATCATACATCAAGTTACATTCAGCAACTAGTGTTGAATCTGGTGTAGATTTGTTGCCTTCAGGTGTTATTTTATCTGAAAACAGAGTGTTTAAATTCAGTTTCTTCGATTTTCGAACCTCACCTGGTTTATTTATTGATCAATTTCTAAAACATGGGAAAGCCCTTCGCTTTGGCTTCCTGATTTAACTTCATATTTCACTTCGTCTGGAGAGTTTTGATGATCTAATTCAACACCTTTAGTCACACCTTTCTTTTTGCGTCTTTTGGGCTTCTGTTCATTTGTATTTATACTAAATACATTGAACGAACCATGTTTCATATTAAAACCTTTGGAATCAATAATATCATCAATTGAGTAAATACCTTTCTCTTCATAATTTGAGAATTCATTAGCCATATTAACATGTTCAGTTCGCATTATTTTATACAGAAAGATAATCAACTTATTATAATCATCTAAGCACTTCAAGTAACGACTCATTGGTTTCATAAATCGATCAACTAATAAGGTTTCATGGAAAAGAATATCATTTTGAAAGATTTCATCGATTGATAGTTTAACTATTCTAGAAAGTAAAAGATTAGATGTATCCCATTCAGTGTTTAGATGATTTTGAATTTCTCTAAAACTTCTCAATACTTTATATCTTAATGATTTATTCTTTGTTAAATTTTGAGTTCTGAGATATAGTAGTGTATCCATATAATTGATTGCAGTATATTGAAAAGCATCTAATTTCAACTTGAGTAAGTCATGTTGAGTTTTAACTTCCTTCATTAATGATGATGGCTCCATTATTATGTATGGAATACCTTCACTAAGATCTTGATATAGAAGCTCTCTCAATCTATCAACTTTAGTCAAATCTGTTGTGAATCCTTTGAGTTTCCCACTGATATCAAATAAATTCCAAACTGGATTAAAAACTGGGTTAATTTCAGCATTGGTTTTACTCATATTATTATTTTGACGATTATAACGGTATGATGCTTCGTTTTGCATAGATTGATACTTTCCAGGAATCACTTGAGTTCCTGGTTCAAGTATAGAAGTTGATGGAGGAAATGGTAAGTAATTGGTTGAGGGAGATGATTCAGTTGTGACCGTGCATATGTTACTCATAAACTCTTCCACTTGATGATTTTGCACGAGATCTTGGTTTATTGGGTCCTGAAATGGAAAATCTGACTGGATTTCTGGTAGTGTCTGAAGATAATTAGACCAATCATTATAATTAAACTCGGATCCATCGTAGTTTGATTCACCAATAATCTGTTGAGAGCCGCATTCAACACTAACATCTTCAATAAATCTATCATAAAAGTCATCAGAACGCATCTCATTGTGTGCAATATTATGATTTTCCAAAACATCAATTTCTTTAACTATTGAATCAAAAAAGCTATGATCTATATATATTGGAATTTCAAACCCATCAAAATCTAGATCTCGAGGGCCAAAAATATCTTCCAAATATAATACATCTTCGGGCTCATTCATTAGCAAAATATCAAGCTAGTTTTGGAAATTTTGTAAGAGAGATCATGTTTCATTACATTATTGTGTTTATTTACTTTTCTGATTGACACAAAAAGAAAAATAAATAATGTTCAAAACATTTGATTAGAACGTGTTCTACCTCTCCAATAAAACAAAGGAACTGGATAGACAAATAATCAGTCGTTTGAAAGATACTTCCAAAATTTCCTTGTAGTCTTGATCCTTTCAGATCAGTGTTTGAAATAAATTTTTTGAGAACATGAATTCTTGAAAATCGGATCATGAATATTTTGAGTTTAACCAACCGATGTAGCAAATGGCTAATCTCTAATACAGTTGAGTAAGATTTTATGTATAGGTGATTACTCATAAATACTTTCAAAGAATGAATTAGACAAACATTACTTCTTGATTCATTAACTGTTAACTTGAAAACATCACCTCTTGAATAATGCCCGTTTATAACAAAGTCATAAAGAGCCATAATAATATCATCTGTGTCAATTTGCACAGTTAATAAACCTTATTGACTAATCAATGGGCCTGCAAAAATTGCACCCATTGGATTAACAATAACACTACCACCATTGATCAAATTCTTTCCAACCAACAAAAAGCCTTTTTTTCACTTACAGCTTTTTGGAATTGAAAAGTAGAAACCAGGAAAATTTCTACCTTCATAAGCAAATGTACACATTGAATTTGTCTAAATTTCCCTCATATCAACAGTTGGTACAACTGATTTTCATTATCGACGATAAGTGTGGATGAAGGTGTGGATTGTGGAATATGATTATTCATGATAGCCTGGTATAATTGCTGGTTTTCAGTCAAAATTTGTAACGAAGATCATCATGTCATCTTCATCTCATCAGCGTCTTTCAAACTTCTCCAATGAAGAGAAAAACTAACAACGTCACCAATGACATTATAGTTTACTTTTTATCATTATGGATGCCATTTTCGTGGTTCAAAAAGCTGGATTTGAACCAATTGGGTCTCTCAATGAGCCATTAAAACAATTGGCTACAAACAAAGAAAAAGTTATTCAATTTTATCGTCTGTAGGCCGGAATTCCTTTTCTATCACGTGAGTAGTATCCTCGGATTTCTTTTTTTTTCACTTTTTTTTTTTCTTTCAAAGAGAAAACAAATAAATTCAGAGAGAAATAGAGAGAAAAAGTTTATAATTAAACTATTAGAAACGTTCAAAAATGCCTCCAAAGAAGGGAAAACAAAAAGATGCAGGTGCTGGTGGTAAGAAAGATGCTAAAAAAATTGCTGCTGATAAGACTTTTGGTATGAAGAATAAAAACAAATCAGCTAAAGTTCAGAGATATGTTAAAGAAGTTGAAAGTACAGTAATGAGTACAGCTGCTGCTAAAAGGGAACTGGCCAATGCTAAACGTAAAGCAGAAGAGAAAAAAGCTGCAGATTTAGCTAAAGCTGAAGCCGCAGCACTATTTGGACAAATTGAACAAAAAGTTCCTTTTGGTGTTGATCCACAATCTGTTTTATGTGTTAATTTTAAAGCAGGACGTTGTATGAAAGGTGCTAAATGTAAATTCAGTCATGACATGAATGTCCATATGAAGGCTGCTAAAAAGGATCTATACACTGATGATAAAGAAAAGAAACTACAAGATACGATGGATAATTGGGATGAAGAAAAGCTAAGATCTGTTATCAAATCCAAACACGGTAATCCAATAACAACAACTGATATCGTTTGTAAATATTTCATTGAAGCTGTGGAAAATTCTAAATATGGTTGGTTTTGGACATGTCCTAATGGTGGTACTGAATGTAAATATAGACATTCTTTACCAGAAGGTTTTGTATTGAAAACAAAAGAACAAAAAAGATTAGAAAAATTAGCATTAGATCAACAACCAAAGATCACATTAGAAGAATTCATTGAAACTGAAAGAGATAAGTTACCTAAAACTGGATTAACTCCAATCACTGTTGAAAGTTTTGCAAAATGGAAAGAATCTAACGCAATTAGAAAATCAAACTCAACTAAAAAAGAAACTAAGAAATTAACAGGTCGTGAAGTCATTCTTAAAAAATTTGCAAACAATAGATACTTACAAGATGATGAAGAAGAAGAAGGTAATGCATTTGATTTCTCTTCTTTTAAGAAAGATCTAGATTTAGATAATGATGCCAATGAAAATATTAAAGATTATGGTGATGGTCAAAATAACAATTTTGATTTCGATAGCAATACCAATAATGATGATGATCAAAGTGTTGAGTCCAAAGATTCTAATAACACCATGTTAACGGGTGCTTCATCTTCAATTGAAGAAGATAACGTTAAAGAAGGCATTAAACAAGTTGAAGAAGTTAAAGAATCAATAAGTACTTAGACATATACTTTTCACCTATCCATTATTTTATCACGTTTGTGTGATCATTATATAAAACCTTTTGCATTTTTCATCATTAATATTTTCAATTCATTATCAAAATAATAATTTCTATTAATTCTTTTTTCCTATATAAGGTACGTATTTAACAATGAATGAAATTAAAAAATGATGAGAATCTTCTTTATTTTATTATATACATTGGTGATGAGTTCTTTGTATATATGAGATTAAATTAATATAATATTATTATTCTTACTGTGTGTGTGTTTATTTGTAGCTATTTGACATATTTTATTATTTCCTGTTGAACTTCACTAAAATCAACAAATAATCTTAATTTGATATCTCTATTAACGTTTTTCAATATAATCAATGACGTTAAAATCCTACTTATCCAAGCATCATTCTGTTCTTCATCAAATGGTAAATCTGTGTTGACACTAACATTACTAACTAAACTTAAATTTTGTCTTCTTGCTGGTAATTTTGGTGGTTTTGGAATTAATCTTGGTGGTAATGGAGGTCTATCAGTATCATTTATATTACTCTTTTCAAGTGAAGTTGATGACGAAGTTGAATTTCTTTCAGACGATGATGAAGGTGAAGATGACAGTTGTGATGAAGTCCTATTATTTGCGATTGGGTTAGATCTCAGAAATTCTGGTTTTTTAGGGATTTTGGGAGTTGATTTTCTTTGTTTATTTTGTTCAGACTTATTGGTATTTGGGAAAAAATCAGATTTACCTTCTTCTAAATCAATCTGGTTATTTAAAATATTTTCTGACATTTTGGCGGAGTTTTTTTCAATGTTTGAAATATATTCGCTATCTAAATCAATTAAGTTCTCTTCAGGATGAGTATCAACACCGTCTATTTCTATTTCACCTTCTTTCTTATTCAAAATCTCTCTAATCAATTTCAAAGTATTTTTATTGATTGAACCTTCAGTGATTCTTAAATAAATTCCTTGGATTTGATAAGGATAAGTTCTCGTTATATCAATATAAGCTTCTAGATCTTGTTCACCTGTATCACCTATCAAAAAGAATTTTTTATCAGTGTAATGATTTAAAATTCTACTTAATGGAGCTTTTTTCCTTATATGACTAGGTTCCATTATTGAACTTAATAAATTCCCAGTATATTTTTTCAAATAAATTGAACCTTGAGGAAATTCAAACATTGTTAGAAACTTATTCAAATTTGAATATAATTGATATGGGGAATTTGAAACATAAAAAATTGACATATTATACTGTTGATTGAAAAATCTGTAACAATCAGATGCTCCTGGAATTTCCCACGTTGATAAATCATTGACGAATGTATTCCTAAATAAATCTCTTTTATCCCCACAAATGCCAGTTAACTTAATCGTGTCGTCAATGTCACTGATTATACCAAATGAAGAATCACCAGGGAAAATGGTATCTTTAATCTTAAATATTTTTTCATTCTTCGAAATTGAAACTTGTATATAACTAGGTTTGAAACTAGTTCGGATATCAATATTAAAATTACCATTCTCGTCAGTTGTGACTTGTTTGAGTTCTAGTTCTTCATTTGTTTTACCACCAACACAAATTGTTAATTCCAAATTACCTAAAGATCTATTAACGAAATTTGCAATTCTTTCTCTTAATACCTCATCTTGATCAGTTTTATGAAAAGATGAATTGAATGATGAGTTAACTGAAGATGCAGCTGATGAATCACTTGATGCAGTTCCTGATCTTTTAATAGAAGTTGAATCATCATCATCATCATCATCTATTTGTTTTAATTGTTCATTGATTTCGATAACTTCGTTCTGGTTCTTAGTTTTGACGAATTGTTTTGCCAGTGTAAAGATCAATTTCTTCTTTCTTGCTGAACCAGATGTGGAATAACACCAACCATTAGCTTGAGTATAATAAACCAGTTGGTTATCTTCTACAACAATTCTTGTGAAATGCGGATATATTTCTATTTGAGCACCAGTAATGTCAGGACTAGCAGGGCCTGAATTCGATAAATCTCTGGAAGATGTTGCTTCGTTCGCTAATTGGGAGATAGTATTAGATATTGTTGGAATATAGACATCTTTTGTAGTTTTCATCAATTCATAAATTTTTTGTCGACGAGATTTGAGGTTATTCATTTTTCTGAAACGCTTTAAAAGAGAGAGGTATGATCTTTTGTGGATGTATTGATGGTTTTGTGAGACTACTTTCGTAGTCAATTGATTTAAGTTTGTGAATAAAATAATGATGTGAATTCTTTTAAACTGGTGTTGAATGACACAGTGAAATTTTTGAAAGTTCACTTAAGACGTCTATATGATATTATATAATATGGAAGGAGTAAATTATGTAATATAGACTGGTCTTCTTTTCTAATTGCTTCTACATCAGTTAGTTTCTAATAGCAACGTGGTTAGTTTATTTCCAACAGGTATACATAGATGGTTAACATTCAAATGGATGTTTAGAAGATGATTTCAAGGGAAATTTCTATGAATTTTGATGCATTTTTACTGATGGGATAATTGTAGCAATTAATGAAGAGGTGTAGAATAAAAAAGGTAGGGAGTAGAGAGTAGACAATCAAGTAGTTATTTCTTTCAATTTAAAGCATTCCAAGTTATATAAAGTACAGTAAGAGAGGATCACTAATTAAAAAACATGTTGACTTGTTTCTCTCTTCACATACAAATGACACAAATGACATTTAATAGTACTGAAATAATAGTAAACTGAAATTAATACAAGTTGAATCGTACTGAATAAATACCAAAAACACAAACACAATCACAGACTAACAATTATGATCTCATCGACCCAATCAGATCCCCTCAATTCTTTGCAGTCTTTTGATTTCTTTCCTTTTTTGTGTCAAACTGGCCAAACCAATGACCCACCACGTTCAAGAACCAATTTTATATAATTTGAGTATTTCACCCTTATTCTTTCCCATTTTGCTCTATTCCAATACTAACACAAGCTTACACACAACAATGTCTGAAAAACAACAAAAACAAGGTTTCTTAACTGATTTCTTAATGGGTGGTGTCTCTGCCGCTGTTTCTAAAACTGCTGCTGCTCCAATCGAAAGAGTTAAATTGTTAATTCAGAATCAAGATGAAATGATCAAACAAGGTCGTCTATCAAGACGTTATGCCGGTATTGTAGAATGTTTCCAAAGAACTGCTGCTGAAGAAGGATTCGTCTCATTCTGGAGAGGTAACACTGCTAATGTTTTGAGATATTTCCCAACTCAAGCTTTAAATTTTGCTTTCAAAGATAGATTCAAAAAAATGTTTGGTTTCAAAAAAGAGGTTGATGGTTACTGGCCATGGTTTGCTGGTAACTTAGCTTCAGGTGGTTTAGCAGGTGGTACTTCTTTATTATTCGTTTATTCTTTAGATTATGCAAGAACCAGATTAGCTAATGATGCCAAATCTGCTAAAGGTTCTGGTGAAAGACAATTCAATGGTTTATTCGATGTTTATAAAAAGACTTTGGCATCTGATGGTATTGCTGGTTTATATCGTGGTTTCTTACCTTCAGTTGTTGGTATTGTTGTTTACAGAGGTTTATATTTTGGTTTATATGATTCTTTAAAACCTGTTTTATTAACCGGTTCACTAGAAGGTAACTTCTTAGCTTCATTCTTATTAGGTTGGGCTGTTACCACTGGTGCCTCAACTGCTTCTTATCCATTAGACACAGTCAGAAGAAGAATGATGATGACTTCAGGTCAAGCTGTCAAATATAAAGGTGCCTTAGATGCCTTCACTCAAATCTTAGCCAAAGAAGGTGTTGCTTCATTATTCAAAGGTTGTGGTGCTAACATCTTAAGAGGTGTTGCAGGTGCTGGTGTTATTTCATTATATGATCAATTCCAAATGATTTTATTTGGTAAGAAATTCTAGATTTTGGTTGATTAAAAAACATTATTTGTGCTTGTAACTCTTATACATATTTTTTGTGTTTGAAACTTTTATATTTGAGATAATGAATTGAACAAAAAAATAATCATATATTAGGATTGTTCCAATATACGCTGTTTGTATATCAATTATTGTAGGTGTGATAATAAATGTTTATATAATTATATAATTGGCACGATTTTCACGCGCATCATAACCTTTCCTAGTTAGGTAAAATGTAAACAGAACAAAAAAGGTCAAACATTGAAATTTTAAACTACTTGCAACTAATTCATTAAAAATGAAGAATCCATTCAAAAGAAAAGAGAGCTATCCAACAGACGAGCTCAATCAGAACCAAAACATTTTGCTATCTACTGCACAAGAAATTCCACAACTGGAACCAGAACAAAAAGATCAATATATAGTGAAACCATCAATGCCTGAAAACCCATCGGTAGAAACAATGGTTGAAAAAGCCCCAACAATAGCACCTCCGCAACACCAGCACAAGCAAATCCAACAAATAGAATTGTTTATTGATAATCTAAATTTGAATCCGCAAATATCAACAATAATAAAACTATTGATCATTCCTATCTCTAATCAAATAATCAAATCATCATACATCAACACTGAACCATCACAACAATTACATCTCCATTCCTTCGCACTAGGTGTGTTGATAACATCTCTGTTTATTTTTGTACATCCATTCATAATGTTTTATTTAAATGGCTGGATCATTATTTTGGGAAGATTTTTCAAACATTTAATAGGTTGGATTATATTTGGATGTGGTGTTTCCTACTTCATTGGGAAGAATAATAACTTCTCTGAGACTAACGGTGCTGCTAAAGATTCATTTACTCCCCTGGAATATACTGTAAAGACAACAATTAAAGAGCCAATCACTAAAAAGAAGAAGAAAATGGTTAGAATAAATCCTTATGGTGTCACATCTGAAGTGTTATACGATAAGAATGGTCCTATCATTACCTCACGAAACAGTAGTCCAGAAAGAAATTATGTCAATAGTGGTGATATGTTGAAGAAGTTAACCGAGAGACAATTTGAGATCGAGCAAGTTAAGCAAGATGTTAATGATTCAAGAAATAATGATGATTATGATGGATCATATGAAAAATTCATAAGTATAGCTAAAAGAAAAGATCAATCTCAGGAAACTTATAATAAATTTGTTCAGGATAACAAAAAAGGAATCATTGGAGTGACAAATGAATTATTTCAATAAGTAATAGCAAAGATATATAATATATATACATATAATCATAATAATTATGATGATTATTCTTTTTTATTTTTTATACATTAAAACTATCCACCAAACACATAACTAAATATACTGACTATATAATGAAATGAATTTAAATCTCCTAGTTTTCAGTTGGGATTTCGAAAACAACTTGTTTACCAGTCAATTTGTTGTAAATAGATTGGAAAGATTCTAATTTGTAATCAATTTGAGTGGAATCTTTTGAGTTTAATAAAACTTTTTGGATTTTTGAACCACCAACTAAGTATCTGACTCTTTTACCGGTGATTTCAGTTGGGAAGACTAAGTCTTCTAAGATTTTGTCATGAACAGCAGTTAAGGTTCTTGATTGTGGTCTTTTTTGACCATTTCTGAAATTTCTTTTTGGTTTTGGTAAGATTCTTCTTTCAGCTAAGAAAACAACATGACGATCTGGGAATTTTTTTTCTAATTCACGAGTCAATTTGGTTTGAACTTTATGGTATGATGATAAAGCTGGAACTGGAACGAAAATAACAATGGATTTTTTACCACCAGTGACTTCAATCTGTAATATTATTAGTTAGTATAAACTCTGTCAAAAGTGTGATTCGCAAGAAAGGTAGGATCAACAGTCAGTATTCTCTTAAAGTACTAAATGATGAAAAAAAAAACATGTGTTTTTGTATAGTTTTTATAATATATTTTGACATATAATTTTGAATACGCAATATATTATAATTTTAGCTGAAATTGATAATTTGTGAAATGATGTTGATCTTTTTAATTATTTGAGTAGAATTATAAAAACTTTATTACTGATATGATTTATGGTACTGATATTGTTCTCCTAACTTCCTTACATGATTGATTAAACATACTTCTCTGATAGATTTGAATTGTAATCCTCTTAATTCAGCTTTGAATTCAGCTGAGTTTGATTCTAAGTCTAAGAAGGCTTGAGCGACTTGTAATTCTAATTCAGATGGAGTTTCAGATAAAACTTTTGAAGCAGCAGACATTGTTTATTTGTTGATTCTGATATATTTAAAACAATAATTCAAGAGTAAACTTTCAGTAGCTTTTTTTTTTGTTGATACGAAAAATTGTTCAGGAATTTCACTTGTGACTGTGAAAATTAAGGATTCATTGTGGGACAGCGCTGTTTTTGTGTCGGTTCCGGACACACTTTTTTTTGTAAATATTTGATGTTTGGGTGTAACTAGAAGAAGCCCTACAATGATATCATGTGAGTTAATAGATTAGGGCTATACACCCTTTTAAATGAGAAACATTAATACTTTTCATTATCTCTTAGTGATTACCTTTAAACGATTCTTGTGGTCCAATTCCTGCCTTTCATATTTGAGTCCCACCTAACTTGGTACCAGCTACCTCCGCCTTGGGCACTAAATTATACAATACTGTTTAAAATAAAAACTCTCCAGCTCATCGCATAATTTTTTTTTTTTAAAATTCCAACCTTTAAATGTCTAAACAAATAATTAAATCCATTTCAAAATTACATAAAATGCCTTTAATTCCATATTCTGAGCTACCAAAACTAGCTGATCGAACTGAAGAATCTAAAAGATTATCAGCATACAAGGCAGTTGATGATAATCTACCACCAAATGCTAAAGTTATCGGTATAGGTTCTGGTTCAACCGTTGTTTATATTGCAGAAAGAATTGGTCAATTAGATAACAAATCCGATTTCGTTTGTATCCCAACTGGGTTCCAATCAACTTCTTTGATTTTATCTAATGGCTTGAAATTAGGTTCTATTCAACAATATCCAAATATTGATATTGCTTTTGATGGTGCTGATGAAGTCGATACTCAAGTTAATGCGATTAAAGGTGGTGGTGCTTGTTTATTCCAAGAGAAACTAGTTGCTTATTCTTCCAAGAAATTCATCTTAGTTGCTGATTATAGAAAAAAATCTCCTTCAAATTTAGGTATTAATTGGTTAAAAGGTGTTCCAATCGAAATTGTTCCAAATTCTTACGTTTATGTCATGGACCAATTGAAGAAATTAGGTGGTAAACCTGTTTTAAGACAAGGAGGTTCTGCTAAAGCTGGTCCTGTTATTACTGATAATAACAATTTCTTAATTGATGCTGATTTTGGTGAAATTAGAGATCCTTTTAAGTTAAACCAGGATATAATTAGCATAATTGGTGTTGTTGAAACTGGGTTATTCTTAAATCACGCTGAAAAGGCTTACATTGGTGAATCTGATGGTTCTGTCATTGTTAGAACCAAACAAGGTGATTTAAAATTAGATTAACGTTTTTATACTATAAAACACTATTATGTACTCATGATTATTATAATGATATCAACATTTTTTTTTTTTATTTATAATTATTTGATACCCAACTCAAACCTTCTATTAAACCTTGTCCTGTCAATGCATTTGTTCCTATCACAGCAAATAATTGATCTGGATTGAGTTTTTCTGCTAAATTGAACTCATTACTTATATCTATTGGTTTCAAACTATCTGGTAAATCCTGTTTATTAGCAAATATCAACATCAAAAAATCTTTATTGTTCAATTCATTCAGCTCTTGAATGACTCTACACAATTGTTTTTTAGACTCTTGTAGTCTAGATTTATCATTGGAATCAACAACATAAATCAATGCATTTGTTTTAGGGTAATAATGTCTCCATAATGGTCTTAATCGATCTTGTCCACCAACATCCCACATATTAAACTTGACTTTTTTGTATTGAAACGTCTCAACATTAAACCCAACAGTTGGACCTGTTGTTTTTCTATTATTTTTTTGTTAATCTTCACTCTTTTAAATAAAAAATGGTGTCAAAAAAATATAAAATACTTACATTTTATCTAGTTTTAACTTGTAAAGAATGGCTAGATTTGCTTAGTTAGAACCACACTTAAAGTATATCATTGATTGAAATGATCAACACTCACTTGTTTTACCTGCGGAATCAAGTCCTAGCATAAGGATCCTTTTTTGCATTAGTACTCAGAATTTTTAAATTTATTGTCACACAGAATATCGATAATACCCACTTCATCTCTTTTGTGCCAAAGATTTTGCCCTGCTATAGGTTAGTTACGTCCAATGTTTTTCAAAGATGGATGATACTCACTATTATCTTGGATGCAGAACTTCCCATTGTCGATGTTGTGACTGGTCAATTACTACTATACGATGCAAAAGGTTTTCAGAAAAAATTGTGCATACACACATTCTTTTGGTCCCCGGTCACAATGCATTGCAATTGTGTGAGATCTTTGAGTAATTAACCATAATAGAGTTTTTTCTTCTCCAGTTTTTGTTTAGAATAGAAGGGTATTAGACTTTTCAACTAATAACATTTTTCTAATTCACTATATTTCTGGCATCATTTCTACTTTTTCTTTTCGACATTTATCTTTTCCAATTTGGAATCATTCCAGGTTGTAAAAGACCCTCAGAGTGGTAAGGGTGTTAGTAATAAGTATTTGTAAATTGTCGCTATGATTAGCTTTAAGAACCTCTTAATGTATAAAAGAAACGATCAAACTACAATCTACAATCTGACTTAATAATCTTTATGTTGACCCATTTTTACTTTATTTTTTTTTTTTTAATAATTGGCCTGTTGTGTTTTTTCTTTGCTCATGAGAGTATTGCATGTGTCTTCCATTTTGCTGTTTTGTCATAAAGCCTGTTTAAGATTACTGGTGTGATGTACATTACAGATCTATAAAGCGTTTTGGATAAAGGAGTTCCAGTTGATTCTTTATTTGTAAAAGCAAGCTCCAATAAGGCCATTTGATTTTCTGTATAATATTACTTCAATATTACTTCAGGGTCTAGCTTTGATTGGTTGTCTAGTTACAGTTGATAGTCATTATTGGAATGAGGTTGATTAAATCTATCAACCAATACACTTTAATTTTGAATCTGCTTGAAGGATTTCTGTAGAGTGAAAATTAAAGTTCCTGCTAATTATTTGATATTGATGATTTTCAAAGTTTTTCAATGATGGAGGTGATCGTTTCAACGTTTCACTCTGTCAAGACTGGTTAAATTTTGGAAGCATATATCTGATTTAATTATCGATTGATTTTAAATAAAAGGCATCAGAATATTCGATACCATCTGTAGAGAAGACAACAATTTACGTTATACTTAATTCATTATATATCAATTCTAAACATCACAGGAATTCAACATACGAAGTTGGAAACAACCCGCTTTCACCAGTGGATTCATTCAACCCTAATGTCCATCCATCATCATCACCTTTCAAGATTTTCAATCTATCTCCTTCTTTGATACTCAACTCTCCCAGTTCTTCTTGAATATAATCGAATTTAACTAAACAATATTTATTCGATGTATTTTTTCTTGGTTTAACTTCTGGTCCTTTTTTCTTCAAAGGAGCTGAAATTTGAATGTATGAAGTAGGAACCAGTCCAATTTCTCCATTATTGTTAATCATTGTCCAACCTGATCCATCATCTAATTTCACTATTTGAAACGTATCATTGACTTCAATTGAAGTTTCATCATCACCTTGTGAAATGTATTGATACATAGCAATACCTGAACCCATTCCATCTGATTTATTCACTGACTTTGTTCTTAGTATAGAAGACATGAACCCACCACCATTATTGTTTGTAGTTCTTGAAGAAGTTTGAGATTCTTGCGTGATTATTGATTCATTATCATTAATCAATTCAGTTTCGGTCTTTTTGAGCCCTAATTTAGAGAAAATACCTTTTTTCTTCTTTTGAATAGATAACCCATCAAGTGATAAATCTTTTGATAAATCAACATTGTTTTCAATTGTTTCAATTTCAATTTGATTCAAAACTTTTTTATTATCCAGTGATAAATATGATGATAATGATTTAGTATAGTTTACTAACACGTTGAAATCAACATCAACGTCTCCTGTTTTGATTACTTGTCTCTTGTTCAATAAATCAGTCAATTCTTCTTTTCTTGATTCAATATCATCATTGAATCTATTTATGTTTGATTTAGCATTGAGCAAGTTTTTTTTCAAATCATTTAGTTCATTTTGTGATGTAATTAACTGATCATCATCATGCCATATTGGTGATGGAATGTAATAGAAATCCTGTGGATGGTTCCAATTGTTTGTATTTGAATTATGTTTGATAAACATTTTAGAATCTAATGAGATTTCATTACTTGAAATCATTTCATTATTTAAAGTTAATAATTCATTGGATTTGTTATTCATTGATGACTCTAGATTATTTGATTGGATTAATAATCCATTCATTCTTTTGGTTTTGAACTCATTTAAATCTTGCAATAAATCTAATAATTCAGGAATATCTTGATAGTAAAATTTATCTTTCAATTTATTCGCTATATTGATTTTAATGAGGTAATTGTTTTTATTAATATTCATTTTAACTAACTTATCATCATATTTTGATGAAGTTTTACCAGATTTTTCATTTTTTAATCTTATTGATTCTAAAGATTTACAAGATTCATCATAATTTTTCTTTGCCGTGTCCACTAATTTGTTTATTTCTTGATGATTAGTAACTTGGTTCGTGTTTAGTTCATTGATTGAATTCAAAAGACTCGTGGAGTTGTTTTGCAATGAAACTAATTGATTAACAATCTTAAAATTAAGTTCATTACTGAAGTTTGAATGTAAATTTGCCTTTTTTTCAAGATTATTCAAAATAGTATTCCATGTAGTTAATGTAGATGATTCTAATGATCCTGGGGTGATTAATGGATTCTCTCCAACTGAAATCAATGAAGTTTTCAATGACTTCCTTTTGATAAAATCATTAGATAATTTCTTTAATGAATTTGAGTACTCTTTTTCAATTAAAGCTCGTTGTTTGTAGAACTGTTGCAAATCTGATAGAAATTCTATGTTGTGATTGGTCCAATCTTTAGTCTTTTCAAATCCATCTTTGACTTCATTCCCAATTGAAGCCATAATTGTAATTAATTGATGCTATATAAAATATTGATACACTAAAACTGAGTGAGTACTAATTTGTAGTTGTTTTAAAGTAATCCGGGGATGTCGGAATTCATTTACTGATATAGAGAATTTTGGATGCTCTTCAAATTAATATCTCTCTTTCACTAGTAGTTGTAGCTAATTAGATTAGTGGTGTTTAGCTTGATATATCATACATTTCCACTGATAATATTGAAAAAAAAAGTAGTCAAATTGGAGAGTTTTTTCATAAATGCCTTCTAGATATTCATCACTCATTCCGTGATAAGTAGTTTTACGATGGTTATGCTCTATAAATATCATTCATTACTTCAAGAATCTCTTTAATTCATCAAATAATCCATTCATCGTTTTACTGAATTGCAAATCGTTGAATTTCAAGTCACAATTTAGTTCATTAAAATTACTTTTGAATCTGAAATAATCATCAGTTATTGAGACTGTTAGGTAGTTATTATTATTATCATTTGTGGTGGTAATGATAGTATCATTACTTATACGGTCATTCTCAATTGTACTTTCAAACTCTTTGAATAGTTGATTATTAAATTCAATTGAATTCATTTTCTCATATTTATTCAAAACTTCAAACTGATCAATTAGTTCATTCAATTTACTAATAAATCTATTGAAGTTAATGATCTTTATAATTAGTTCAATTTTCAACTCGTTGATTAGTATCGAATTAATGACAATCAACTCTTTATTGAAAAACTTCAAAATATTCAAATTCAATCCATCGTTTAAATAAATCTCCGAATTATTATCATTTGAGTTGAACTTCAATATAGATTTAAGGTTATCGTTCCTTTTAGTTTCTTTTTCAAACAATGAATTGAACTCAATGAAGTAATTTTTAGGAATAATTACATTTTCTTCGATAAATTTCAGTTTAAGCCCAATGTCATTCACTTTCAAATCTAATGACAGTCTGTCATCACTAATAAACTCCACCACAATGTATTTATCAATCAATAGATTAAATTGATAATCATAATTCAATTCCACTTTGAATGCAGTTGATGATAATTTATTCTTTAGATCTTCATTCAAATTCATATAATATTCAAATAAGTTCAGTTTATCATCACTGAATTGATCAAATATCGTCAGTTTCTCCAGTACTCTATTAAACTTATTCAAATCTTTTTCTTTCAAATCATGAATCAATAAATTCTCTTCATTGTAAAAATAATTGAATTTATTATAATTATTAGCCAATATCAATTTGATATCCTTGATTTCAAAGAATGTCATTGTGTTTATTCCCTGCTTCACAATTTTATTAGTCACGTAGTCAATGTCAATCACAAGGATCTTGCCTGCTATACTTAATCTTTTCAATTCATCATCGACATTCTCAATAAACGTTTCAAATTTATAAATATTGGATAATCTTTGGATGTTTTCAACAGTTACTGAAATTGGCGATGTCTTTAAGATGTTGATTATCGAAGTGAGTGATTGATGGAATTTATCTGACATTATCAAGTGTTTATTATAATGTGGGTTTGTATGAAAGTCTCAGTTTGAAGTGAAACTTTTCATGTAAAGCAAGGGCAAGTAACCACTCCACACTTTTTCATTTTAAATACAACAATCTACGCAAAGCAACATCATTATATACGGTTTCTGATTATACAACTATTTACACTCAACTCATAATTTAATACCAATATGAATGGCAGCAATACCAAATGTTAGATTTTCATATCCAGGTTCAGGGACATAAAATCCAGCTTTCTCAATCATTCCTTTAAATTCTTCTTGGTTTGGGAATTGTTGGATTGATTCGACTAGATACTTATAGCTATCGTAATCGTTGGCTAAAGCTTGTCCAAAAATTGGTAAAACTTTTGACCAGTTTTGATAGATTTGATCTATTACAAAATTATCAACTTTGGAGAACTCTAAAACACCAATGATACCACCTGGTTTCAAAACTCTGTATGCTGTGTTCAAACCTGATTGAATGTCTGTGAAGTTTCTGATACCAAAGGAAACTGTATAAACGTCTTTGCTTTCACTTTCAATTAAATCTAAAGTTTCACCATTCTGAACCAAAAATGATACTCTTGAGCTATCTTTATATTTAGTATCCAATATTCTTTTTTGACCTTCAGCTAACATATCTGGATTAATATCAACTATAGTCATTGTTGATTCGTTATCATTGAATTTAGCTTTAGCATGGTCTAACAAACCAAATGCAATATCACCAGATCCACCAGCAACATCAATGAAATCCAGTGGCCTTGAAGAGTTAGATCTCTTCCCTGCGTCTAATTTTTGAATGAAATGATCTTTCCAGAGTCTATGGATACCTAAACTCATAACATCATTCATTAAATCATACTTATTAGCAACGGAACTGAAAACTTGACCAACTAATTTTTCTTTTTCACTGGCAAGGACGGTTTTCTGTCCGAAATGCGTTGTTTTAGGAGTGGAAGATTGTAATAATCTCACTGATGAATGGATTGAACGTTTAAACATTTTTGTTTCCAATTCTTTATTGTTTGTCTTAAAAAGGGAATTTTTTTTTGATTTTTCTCTCATTTTTTTGAAACGTATTTTTAGGTGGTCGGATTAAGTACATCCGATTCTTTTTATACTGGAGTACCTCGTACATAATTGTGTCTTTGAAATCAGAAAAGGAGACTATAAACGTTTTATTATTGTTTAAAAGATGTGTCATAATTTGTTTTATTGGGAGTTGTCATTATTTGAAGTTCAGTGAATTAAATGGTATAAATTGGTGGAAAATATTCCTCATAGGATTGAATTTATTCACACTCATTAACTAAAGTTTAATCAACTCAAATCAAAAATGTACAGAATTTCAGTCTTTCATTTTAAGCCAGCATCTTTATTATTCACCAGATTTGCATCAACTACAGCTAACGCAAGTGCATCTCAAAGAATTGCAGCTGAAGGTATTAAAAACAAAGTCATTGGTAATATGTTAAATTATATATCAGTTAATCGTAAGTCACCAGCATCTGATCATTCTCCTTCAAAATTTTCTTTACAAAGTCTAAATTTAGAATCATTCAAAGATCACAACATCAAAATAACAAGAAAACACAATACCAACAAAAATGGTTATAAAGCAACTAGCACAGTAGTTGAAATCAAAAAAGATCCACTCAGACAACTTCCAAGAGCTGATTCACTCAACCATGATAATAATACAGATTCTTCTAGTTTAACACAATCCAATGAAAATAAAACTATTAACAATCAACCAATTCATCAATATTCGCCAACTTCAAATTATAACACAGCATTCCATCTTTTTTGTAACACATTTAAAGAAAGATATAATGAACTATCATCAAATGATCCAGAATTGCAAATGAAAAAAAACGACTTGAATGCTCTAACAGCCCAAATCTGGAAAAAAATGACTAAACACGAACAGTCATTGTTTCTCAATCCATATATTCCAGTTATTTCTGGTCCCTCAAGACATCTACAATTGTGATTATAATTATTTTAGAATTTGGTTGAACTGGGTTCTAAGAGATTAAAAGGGCATTCGTTTGTATACCGTTTTTATATATGACTTTTTTACATGGACCTATGCTTTTCATTTCATGATATATACTAATTTTCTGGTTTTTGTGTACTCAATTTAAAAAAAAGTGGTTTTATACATAGCGATTTCTCCTATCCAACGATACATACTATCATAATCATGAATCTGATCATAATTTTAATTCTAGCCACATCTTCTCTTTGCGTGAATCCATTATTAGTCCACTCATCATCATTATCACCCATTTCATCAACTACTCCATCTTTTTTACAAAATTATTTAAATAATGAAATAATTAATGATGATTATTTGATTTTAAACAAAGATGAAATTACTTTGAATAAATTAAATCAATTGAATCTAAAAGACTTGAAAACAATTAAGATCCAAAATGAGAATATTATAGTTCCTACTAATTTCAGTCCTATTTTTGTTTTCGATCATGGTGCTAGAAATAAAAATGGTGATATGCTAAAATTCAGTTTTGATACATTCATGAACTTCACAGAATTCATAATCCATTCACCACCTTTCAGTATTCCAAAATTGAGTTTCTATGATTTGAACTTATTGATCCCAAGGAAGGAATCTATCATTAATAGAAAATTAAATCCTTTAATCAGAAACCATGCTCCATTATTAGTATTTCACTTAAACAAGGATAAAGCTGTAACTAATGGAGAAAATAATAGCTCATTATTGGAATTTGATAACTTAACAAAGGATTGGTTTAATGACCTTTCAGTAGATCATTTGATTGAAGGTGTGTTCTGTGCTTTGAATCCAAATGATATCTGTTTAAAGATGGATTTAACAAACTCAACCATATCGTTATTTTCTATTAATCAGGATAGAGAATTGACGTTACCATTATCGACTTTATTGAATGATAAAACAGTGCCTAATACACAAAGTCATAAACAAGTGAGTTCAAATTCCAGAAACTTAAGAGTAGCCCCTAAAAATAATGGTGGTAGTATTTATAGAAGAAGTGATACTGAATTAAATGATTTGAAATCCAAACTAGAATTAGAAATAGAACAAAACGAGATGAAAAGTAATAGAGTCGATGTTTCCATTAAATCCAAATTGAATTCATTGGAGAATTATGATGATAAGATGACATCAAAGATAAAACCCTTACAAGTCAAAAAATTAGCTAGATATGAAAACAATAATGGAAAAAATGTTAAATTCCAGAAAGAAAGACAGCTGGCTGAAAGTTTTAAAATATCCAGAAGTAAAAATACAGCTGATAAAGTCAAATTAGTCTCAAATTTACAAACACCTAAAAAGGAATATAAATCATCAATTCAAGTTAAAGATAATTGTGAACCAATAACTTGGTTCAACGTTTTCCATCATAGTATTTTCAAAAATGTGAATTTTTGTGTTTAAAGATTTAAGTTTCAAATACTTATGGGATAGTTGATGTAAAACATTGTAATTAATTAAATAGAGCATATTTTATTGAATCTTTATCTACTTTTGATACACATTTACTCAATGGACTAGAAACATCTCTCTAGACCAATCTATCACACTTGATAGATTCAAAATCTTCTTCAAGTAAACAATCTTGTTTAATCCTATCACCATCAATTTTAAACGACATCTACAATTTCATCATTAACGAAACCTTCAGTACAGTTGACTTTAATCTGTTTATGATTCTTTGGTCGTGAATGATTAGAAATGGGTGGTTTATTATAAGTGACAGTTTTAGTTATCTCAAAAGTAGGTATTTCTTTAATTTTATCACTTTTGATTGGTCTATGAGATGTATCATAAACTATTTCATCTTCATCAAGAGAAGAAGAATAAGAATAATCAACATCATGATCATTAGTAGAAATTCTTGGTTTTAAAGTTTTCTTTGATTTAGGTTTCAAGCGATATGATTTCTCTTCAATAGATTTATTTAACTTCTTATTGAAATAGTATGATATTTTTGATAAATAAACCATTGCTTTGGTCTTAATGTATCTTAAGATCAGTATTATTTCTTTGATGATTGATTTTATTTTATTTATGAAATATTTCAAGAATGATTTGAATTTAAATGTTATAGCTTTAAAGAAGTTTTTAAATTTGATTAAAATCAATTCAATTTTAGATTCTTTTTCATATTTGTTGACTTTCTTTTCAACTAGAAACCGTTTCTTCTTATGCTTACATTGGCCGGTTCCAAAACTATTTTCATGATTATTACATTGATGGCAACCTTTTAAATCGCCATCATCCAAATATTTGACACTTTTAATTATTTTTTTTGAATTTTTAGTCTTAATACTTGGATTTTTCTTAAATACGAATAGTTTCAAGTTATGTAAAGAAACTTTCAATTTTTCAATCAATAAAATTGGTAATTTAATTAATAACTTTTTAACTATTTCTGTTATCAAAAAAATTGGTAGTAATAAAATTCTTATAATAAATAATACAATTTGTTTTAATTTGGCCATTTTCGCTGTTTTTTTCTGTTTCATTGATCTCTTTTTCCCCTTCATCATGGTGATAGTATGAAATTTGAATTAAAAATTAAACAATCAATCCAATCAACTGTTTCTATCCAAACAAAACAAATTTTAAAGACAAGAAAGATATTTCTTTTGTGGTTCTTCAATTTCCTGTTTTTGTGTCAAAATCTGAGTTCCCAATTTGAAACTTTTCCTAATATGGAAGTTTGTTTTTTATTTTTAGGAATGATGAATAATCAAAAATCAGTCTTCAGTCTTCACATTCTTTGCCTTCTTTCCACTCTTTGTGCAATTGAACTATCAAAATGGCCTCAAATCCACCAGGATCCTGCTGCTTAACCAAATTTGACCACGAAGGAACCCCAACTGGTAAATTCGACAAACTTTACGGAAACGATAACGTTTATATCACAGGAGATTTAAAATCTAAAAAAATTATTGTTATACTTACTGATATTTATGGTAATGATTTAGTTAATACTGATCTAATCGCAGATGATTTTGGGAAATTGGGTTATAAAGTACTAATTCCTGATATTCTAAAGGGTGATAATGCTGTTCAGGGTGTCACTGATTTAGGAAAATGGTTACAAGATCATACTCCCGAAATCACTAAACCTATTGTTGATTCATTCGTTACAGAATTGATTAGAAGTGAAGCTGATGTTGAGTTTTTAGGCTTAGTTGGGTATTGTTTCGGTGCTAAATACGTCATTCAAAACTTAGTTGAAGGTTCTAAAGTGACCACTGGTGCAATTGCACATCCATCTTTTGTTTCAATTGAAGAAGTTAATGAGATTAGAAAACCTATTTTAATATCTGCAGCTGAAGTTGATTCAATTTTCTCCACTGAACTAAGACATCAAACCGAGGAATCTTTAATCAAAACTGGTGTTCATTATCAAATAGATTTATTTGGTGGTGTTGTTCATGGATTTTCAGTTAGAGGTGATTTAAATGATCCCAAAGTTAGATATGCTAAAGAGAAAGCTTTTAATGATCAAGCTTATTGGTTTGATTTCCATTCTTAAGTTGTATTGGATTCAATAAAAGTGTTTCACAATTAGCTGTTGGTTTCCGTAGTTTAGTGAGTTTATAATACTCTTTGTTTCGTATAAAGAAGGTTAAATTTATTCTAACTGAAAGGATATATAAAAATCAAAGTATAAAAGACAAATGAGTTAATAAATGAATATAACAAAAACAAACAATAATAGTAGTGGTTTTCAAAGAAAGTGATAAAAATGAAATAATTCAAATCATGAAATGAATAAAAGAATAAAAAAAAAAAAAAACTGAAAAAAAGACTATAAAACTAATAAACAACAAACAACATAAACACAATTCAAGAAATGATTTTTTTTTTTTTTTTGAAAAAATATCAACATTCAGTTCTTTAAAACCTGTTACCTCTATATGCACCATATGGATTATTATTATTATTATTTGATGAACTAGCGTATGGATTACCCTCATCATTACCAAATGGATTTAAATCATTGCCACTGTTATTATTATGACCATAATATCCGGTATCACTTGAGAACATAACACCTGGTTTTTTCAATTCTGAACCAGCACCAAATACGGTTGATGTTGGTACAACACCATCTGAATTCGTCGTAATTGAATCACTTCTCGAAAATGATGATGATGCTAGTGGTTTATTGTTTTGGAACTTACTATATGAAGAAGACTCATCATCTGATTGTGAATTACTGTTATTTGATAGTAATTTTTCTGGTTGTTGACCAGATAAAATATTATCACCTAATGCTAATAATTCCGTGTCTTTTTGATCAGATTTCTCTAAACCTGTTGTTCTTGGAATGAATGAAACTCTATCATCTTTCATTGGTTGATATCTTGTGTCTGGATTCTTATAGATTAAAGCTAAAGCACATGTAACGATTGTGAAGATTAGTAAGAATAATGCAAATATGGCATTAACAACAAAGAAAATAACACCACAAACTGATGAAACAACATGAGGTTGACCAAACAAATTGGAGAAAAATAAAAACATTAACGAATTGAATGTGTTAACTAAATGAATTAAAATATTGAAAACGTTTGTTCTTTTATCCATATATGGTCTTTTCCAACATAATGCAATAAAATAAATGATTTCAACGATGAAAACACAAAGTGCTTGAGCTTTACCGTATTTTTGAATCAATCCAACAAAGATGGATCTTAATAAAGTATAGAATAATAATGGAACTAACCACCAATAATAATCAGCTTGGAATTGAACGTACAAAAACCCAAATCTATTTAAAACTTTGGCATCACCGTATAACAAATAAGCTGGAGTTTTGTATTCTCTAATAGATTTTCTTCCCAACATAATGACTCTCGTTGCACCATAAGATAATAGAGCAAACACAATGATTAACATGAAAGCAGCAACAATAACAGTAGCAGCAGAAGCACGCTCAGTGAATTCCCAAAGACATAACAATGAGATTTGAGGGAAAGCAATCAATGCTAATCTAAATAAGGTACCTTTAATGATTGTTGTCCAATGAATTCTAAATTCTTGGAATTTATGTTCTTTAATAGTCTTTGATTTAATTAAAATTTCAGCAAATCCTTTAAATGAGGCAATTAAAATTAATAAAACAAATAAAAAGAATAAAAAGAAAACAATACCAGTAAGGAAAAAATTAGAAATTTCAATACCAGCTAAAAATGAAACTCTTTGAATACCTCTAAGAACTAAAATTTTAGCAGTTAAATTATCAGTATCATGTTCATCAGTGGTATAAATTGTTGAATCATCATAAGAATCATCGAAATTAAAATCTTCACTTCTTTTACTTAATGAATTTGCTAAATTGAATAAACCTGAAATTAATTGTCTTTTTTGAATTGAAATTGATAAGACTTCTTCATTTGCAACAACAATAGTGGAAGTACCACCAGTTGATTGAACGTACCAATTGATAGCATCTTGCATGAAATCAGCATTGATAATACCCATTGACCATTGGAAATTCTGAGCCCATGCCGCAGCCATTGGTGGGACTCTTGAAACTGCCATCATTGAAGTAATTGCTAAATTTTGGAAATAAATGAATAAAGAAATTGAATTTGAAGCAATATGAGCAGCGGTATTAGAATGACCAATGATTGAAACAATACCAGATGTGATTAAACCCATACCTGAGATTGCAGCAATTGGCCAAGCTGCATATTTTGTTTGAACGGTTTTACCATTTGATAAAACAGCTTCAACACAAGCTAATGGAGTTGTTGTATCATTTGAAGAATAAGCTAAAACACGAACTCTTGCATCTAGATCAGGAACAGTGTATGCTATACCTGGGATCATATCAGCAATGGATTTTGAGATAGTAAAAGTAGAATTAACATCAATTCTATTACTACCACCAGCTGATAAAGGACATAATTCATCCAAGTCTAAATCACACAAAGAGAATGTTTGAGAGATGATATTTATACCATATGCAATGACTGTGGCTTTAGCGACAACGTAACCTGAGATAGTAGTAGTAGCATCAACGTTAAAATCCACGTTATAAGTATCCGGGTTAAATTTGACATCGAATGAAGAGGCAGTTAATTGAGAGTTTGTCATACAAGTCAACAAGGAACTTGTTTTGATGACTCTCTCTGCGATGACCGAAACGAGCAGGAGATGGATGTGTAGGAGGGATAAGAGCCTCATTGTGTAGTTGTAGAAATTTTAATTAAAATTTTTTTAATTATTTTGTTTAAGGATATAAGATTTAGTATTTATTTTATTTCTTTCGTGGGAAAGTGAAAATTTTAAAAATAGAAAAAAAAAAAAAAAAAAAAAAAAAAAAAAAAAAAAAAAAAAAAAAAAAAAAAAAAAAAAAAAAAAAAAAAAAAAAAAAAAAAAAAAAAAAAAAAAAAAAAAAAAAAAAAAAAACACAAAAAATTTGTTAACGCGTGTGCGTTACGTCATTCTTACATAACCATCCAGACACTTTCTATTTCCACCAATGTGTTAAGAGAGAGATGTATAGCCAATAATCATCACACACAATGTTTGTGTGTATGGGTTCTAGCAGGATGATAATTATTAATTCAAGCTTTTCATTTGAATTATTAAATATACAAGGAATATTTTTGCATCACAAGTTTTTTGGGGGCCAAGTTCTGTAAAGTCTCTTGAATAAATTTATGTTTTAAATTCTGAAAACATTTTTTATTTATATAGATTCTATTGATCAATTCAAAAATATTTTTTTATTCATCACATCCAGACACCACTAATTATGTACTTTCTGACTAAAATTTATTCTTTCTCCACATTAAAAAAAAAAAAAAGAATTGAGTTATTATTATAATAATCATTTAAAAAGAAAAAAAAAAAAAAAATATTCGGTGTTTAGATATATTGCTATATTAATGTGATATTACAAAAATTTTACCTTTGTTATTCTATAATTATTCAAATGTCATCTCTATATAAATAAATCCAACATTTTAATTAACTAACATAATTTCCTCCATTTAAAATTCACTTTAAAACAAAACTAAGTCATGGAAAAAAACTACAAAAAAAAAAAAAAAAAAAAAAAAAAAAAAAAAAAAAAAAAAAAAAAAAAAAAAAAAAAAAAAACAACAACAATTTGACACATTAAAAAAAATCAGCCCCTCCTTAAAATTTTTCTACAATGACCTAATAAAAACCACCACTTTTTACTCCTAATAATTAAAGCCAATTCTATTACCCACCCGCTTTTACACATTCTTTTTATATAATGATTATCATCAGACCCTTAATCCACACATAATTTTGTGGGGTCTTTGCATATACATATAGATAATAATATATAAATAACAACCAAAATATCCCAGATTTTCTCATCTTTTTAAATTTCATATCTTTATACAAAATGTCTCAACAGAAACCATTAGAAAACGCTCATCTATTAGATATCACTGCAATTGATCCTCCTAAAAATAATAGATCAAGACCAGGTGAACCTTACATCAAATCTTTAGATCATTACAAAGAATTATACAACCTTTCAATTGAAGATCCTGCTAAATTCTTTGGCGATCTAGCTAAGGAATTATTGGATTGGTCAACTCCTTTCACTGAAGCTAAAGTCCCAAATCTCGGTAAAGGTTTCCATAACAGTGATGTTGCTTCATGGTTTGTTGGTGGTCAATTAAACGCTTCCTATAACGCTGTTGATAGACATGCTTTTAAAAATCCTGATAAAGTTGCTATTGTTTATGAAGCTGATGAAAAAAATGAGGGTTATTCTTTAACTTATGGTGAATTGTTGAAAGAAGTTTCAAAAGTTGCTGGTGTTTTAAACTCTTTAGGCGTTAAAAAAGGTGATACTGTTGCTGTTTATTTACCAATGATTCCTGAAGCTATTATCACCTTGTTAGCTATCACAAGATTAGGTGCTTTACATTCTGTCGTCTTTGCTGGGTTCTCTTCAGCTTCTTTAAGAGATCGTATCAATGATGCTAATTCTAAGATTGTCATCACTGCTGATGAATCTAAAAGAGGTTCTAAAACTATTGAAACTAAAAAAATCGTTGATGAAGCTTTGAAACAAACTCCTCAAGTTAAAAACGTTTTAGTTTATAAAAGAACTGGTAATCATGTTCCATTCGATTCCAAAAGAGATTTATGGTGGCATGATGAAGTTAAGAAATTTGGTCCTTATTTTCCACCTGTTCCTGTTAACGCTGAAGATCCATTATTCTTATTATACACTTCCGGTTCAACTGGTTCTCCAAAGGGTATTCAACATTCTACTGGTGGTTATTTATTAAATGCTTTAATCACTTTGAAATATAACTTTGATTTCCATCCAGAAGATACTTTCTTCACCGCTGGTGATATTGGTTGGATTACAGGTCATACTTATGTCGTTTATGGTCCATTGTTAAACGGTGGTACCACTGTGGTCTTTGAAGGTACTCCAGCTTATCCATCTTATTCTCGTTATTGGGAAATCGTTGATCAATATAAAGTCACTCAATTTTACGTTGCTCCAACTGCTTTAAGATTGTTGAAAAGAGCTGGTGATCAATACATTGAAGGTTTTGATTTAACTTCTTTAAGATCTTTAGGTTCTGTTGGTGAACCAATTGCTGCTGAAGTTTGGGAATGGTATTTTGAAAAAATTGGTAAATCTGAAATTTCATTATTAGATACTTGGTGGATGACTGAATCTGGTTCTCATTTAATCTCTGGTATCACTGGTGTCACTCCATTGAAACCAGGTTCTGCTTCTTTACCATTCTTTGGTGTTGAACCAATTATCTTAGATCCAACTACCGGTGAAGAATTAAAAGGTCCAAACGTTGAAGGTATTTTAGCAATTAGATCTCCATGGCCATCAATTTCAAGAACTATCTGGAATAATTATGATAGATATCTAGACACTTATTTAAAACCATACCCAGGTTATTTCTTCTCCGGTGATGGTGCTGCAAGAGATTCTGATGGTTTCTTCTGGATTTTAGGTCGTGTTGATGATGTTGTTAACGTTTCTGGTCATAGATTATCAACAGCTGAAATTGAAGCTGCATTATTAGAAAATCCATTAGTTGCAGAATCTGCCGTCGTTGGATTCGCTGATGAATTAACTGGTCAAGCAGTTGCTGCATTCGTTGCATTAAAGAGTGGTGATACTTCATCAACTGAAATTTCAAAAGAGTTGATCTTAACAGTTAGAAAAGAAATTGGTCCATTTGCTGCTCCTAAATTAATCGTCTTAGTTGATGATTTACCAAAGACAAGATCTGGTAAAATCATGAGAAGAATCTTGAGAAAGATTTTAGCAGGTGAAGAAGATCAATTAGGTGATGTTTCAACTTTAAGTAACCCTCAAGTCGTTGAAAGTTTAATTAAAGCTGTTAAAGAAAGAGTTAAATAAAACTATTGACTAGTTGAATTTAGAATTCTTTTTCAATTATTTTTTATTTATTGTTGTTTTTATTTGTTTATAAATTATTTATAAGATATGAGTTTATGAATATATATATATATTGATTTGCAGATTGATTAAGTTTTGTAGCTTGTGGTTGAAGTTTTTATATCTTCCATTCTATGGTTGACACATCCAATCACCAAAGAAAAAAAAAAAACATAGTAAATAGTATAGTAAGTAAGGCAAATTTATTCATTTGATAAAGCTCACACTGTTAAGATCATGAGCTATGTAAGCTATAATGGTGGAGAAAGATAGATATATAATTGACCAAGGTGGTTTGGATAATGTTGTCGCTGATTACACTGATAGTGTTGATAATGGTAATAAAGACGGCGGTCTTAATGGAATAATTGGCTCAGATGATGATGACAATGATATCAATGAAAATAGTTTCATTGACCGCAACGCTTCGTTTTTAAGCTCTTTGAATGATGATGAACTGATTGAATTTATAGTTAAATTGAGTCAAGATAAGAAAAGACAACAGCAGTTGAATAATCAAGACAATCAAGAGATTAATGTTGTTGATGATGATGAAATTATTTCTGGTGATATTTTGACTGAGTTGGATAAAGATAGTGATATCAGTATCAATCATTTGGATAATGGAATAATTATTACATCCGAAGGATCATCATCTTCATCATCAGCTTCATTTCAATTAGCACAAAATCAAATTTTGAATCAAGATATAAATCAAGCACAACTTTCAAATCAATCAAATTCATCACAAAATTCAAACACTAACCATGAAGATGATAAATCAGGTCAAGTATTTGGAGATTATGCAACTTACTTCCAGACAAAATCTAAAAATCAACAGAAATTAGATGAGGAATTCTTAGAATGGGAAAAAAACAGACTTTCTTCAAAAAACCCATCAACAGCAACTCCATTAGGCACATCATCTAAAACAACAACAATTTTTAGTGGCTGTATAATCCACGTTAATGGCCACACGAATCCCAACATTCACACTTTACATAAATTAATCATCTTAAATGGTGGGAAATTTTTACACCATATGTCATCAAAGGGTCAAGTAACCCATATAATTGCGGAAAGGTTAACACCAAGGAAATTAATTGAGTTCAAGAATTGTAAAGTCGTTAAACCAGCTTGGATTTTAGAATGTTTGAAAAAAGGGAAATTGGTTGATTGGATTGATTATTCTGTTATTGGACCTGGATATGGACAAAAAAGATTAGGATTTAAAACAAATGAAGATCATGATCATCGATTAAGTGAAATAGAAAATAAAGATATAGATGGTAGAGGTGATGAGCTAGAAGAGGGAGAATTTGGGTTGGTACAAAGTCAAAATGAGCTGTTAAGCGATGAATTGGATGATGTCTATGATACATTAGAAGAAAATGATAATAAAGAAAATGAACAAGAAGAAGAAGACATTAAGAATAATTTTCAAAAGAAAGAAACTGATAATGGGGTTATTATTGACTCAAAACATCCAGATTTTTTGAAAACTTTTTTTGAAAAATCAAGACTTCATCATTTAAGTTCATGGAAATCAGAGTTACGTTATGAATTTTACCAAAAATTATTATCAAATAAAAAGAACAAACAATCCAAAATCCAAAATTCTCAAAATTTTAAAATCATATTACATGTTGACTTTGATTGTTTTTTCGCAAAAGTTTCATCTTTATCATATCCAAACATTGATTTCCAAAATCAACCAGTTTGTGTCACACATGCTACTGGAGATTTACACACAAGTTCAGCTGATATATCTTCATGTAATTATATGGCAAGATCAAAAGGTATTAAAAATGGAATGTGGGTAAGTTCTGCAATTTCAAAATGTCCTGATTTAATGTGTTTGAAATATGATTTTAACGGATATGAAAAGATATCAAGACAATTTTATGATATTTTAATCAATTGTGGCTCTGATTTAGTATATCCTGTTTCTGTTGATGAAGCATTATTAGATATTTCTTCATTATTTGATGAAAATGATGATCAATTATTAGATAAGATTCAACGTTGGTGTGATGATTTGAAAAATTTAATCTTACAGGAAACAAAATGTGTTGTTAGTTTAGGTTGTTCTGAAAATGTTTTATTGGCAAGATTAGCATTGAAAAAATCAAAACCTGATGGAATTTGTATTAAGATTAATGAAAATCGACAAGATTTAGAAAATTGGATTGATGGATTTAATGTTACTGATTTACCAGGAATTGGTAAATCAATTGAACTAAAACTAATAAATTATTTGAAGAATGAACAAGTTAATGATAATTTAAAAATTAAAGACTTGAGAAATTTGAATAAATTTGAATTACAAAAATTATTAGGTTCCAAAAATGGAATAAAACTATATGAATACATAAGAGGTATTGATCCAACTTCATTAATAATTAAAAGTTCAGAGTTCATTCAAAAATCAATTTCAATTGACATTAATTGGGGAATAAGATTCAATAAAATTGAAGAAATTGATAGATTTATTTTTCAAATTTGTGAAAATTTATCCTTGAAATTGAAGAAATTCAATCTTTTAACAAATCAATTAATTTTAAAAATTTTGAAAAGATCAGGTAATGCTCCAGTTATACCTCCAAAATATTTAGGTTGTGGGAAATGTGATAGTTTTTCAAAATTATCAAATTTAGGCGTACCAACAAATGATTTCAAAACTCTTGGAAATGAAATTAGATCGTTATATAGATATATTGGTTGTGAACCTATAGAATTAAGAGGTATTGGTGTTACTTATGGCAAATTAATAGATGAAGAGAAACTAGGAAATCAAAAAAAACTAAACTTCAATAAGATTGATTTATTTAGAAAACAATTGAATGTTATCCAAAATGAAACAACAGTTAAGGATAATGATACCAATGAGATTAAAGAAGTTAATCAAAACATGGATGAAACGGACCATTCTTTAACTCAATTGGATATTCCTTCAGATTTAGATTCATCAATATTAAAAGAATTACCATCATCAATTACAAAGCAAATTGAGCGTCAACAAACTAAAAACAGTAGAAGCATTGAATCTTTACCATCACAAATAGATCCTAAAGTTTTCAAAGAATTACCGTTAGATATTCAACAAGAGTTGAAAGATGAATTGAAAAGAAGAAAAATTTGTGATATTCATCAAAATGAAGATAACTCAGGTAAGAATTATTTCATTCAAAAAATATTTCCTGATGGGCCTAATCAATCAAATTATGTAAAAGTTTTCAAGAAATCATCACCTAAGAAGACTCCAAAGAAATCGAATTCCCCAATTCGTCATATCAATGAGTTGTTAATCCAATCACCATTTAAAAAATCTTCACCTAATAAAAGAACTTATAACAATAATGTTATGATGGAATTGGATTATGATGTGTTGAATGAAATCCCATCAAGTTTAAGAAATGATATCATTAACGAGTATAAATCTTATAGAAATGAGGATAAAGATAGTCATTTATATTCTGAAAAATACAATAATGTTAAAAAAAGATTAAAATTTGAAGAAGAATTTGGAGTTGAATATAAAGAATTACAAAAAGATCATGATTTTTTTAGGTTGATTGAAGATGATAAAGGATTGATTTTTCAAAAAAAAAATAATTTAAATGAAATTGTCAAATTAATTGATTCATGGATTCAAAATACCCAAACTAAAGGTCCAAATGAAAAAGATTGTGAATTGTTTGAAAATTATCTAAATTCATTGGATAAATGTGATAGTAATGGAATATTCAATAAAAAAAGATATTATAAAGATTATATTACTCAACAGTTGAAATTGACTATTGAACTAGAGAAAGATAAAATATGTCAAGAATGGAAATTATTTCTTGAACGAATTACAACTACAAATTAAAATGATAATTGAAAAAAAAACAAAAAAACTAATTACGTATTATAAATTATCGTAAACATCTATAAAATTTATAATTTATCCATAGAAGTTTAAAAAAAAATCTCATCTCGTTAATTCATTTAAGCTTGGATTAATCTAATGGTATTGGAATGACCAGAACCTTTAGTCCAACCTTGAATAATGACAACACTATCACCTTTCTTCAAGATACCCAATTCAATGGCTTCAGCAACACCAGAGTCCAATCTTTTTTGGACATCTTCTTGCCAATTTTCTAATTGTGGTTCTTTATATTCAAATGGATAAACACCACGGTATAAATGAGAAAATCTTGCAGCTCTTTCATTTCTAGTAATCATGATAATTGGTAAGTCTGGTCTGTATTTAGAAACTAATCTTGCAGTTGTACCTGAAGTTGATAAAGTGATGATTGCTTTAGCGCCATTTTCAGCAGCAGCTGAGACAGCAGCTGAGGCAATAGTTTCAACGTTTGAAATTGGTTTTTTAGTAACGTTTCTAATTTCATCATATAATGGATTATAAGCAATTGCCTTTTCTGCAATTAAAGAAGTATGATGCATCATAGTAACAGCTTCAATTGGATAGTTACCTTTAGCAGTTTCACCTGATAACATAACACAATCAGCACCATCTAGAACGGCATTACCAACATCAGAAACTTCAGCTCTTGTTGGTCTTGGGTTTGTAGTCATTGATTCCAGCATTTGAGTAGCACAAATGACTGGTTTACCAGCAATATTACATTTAGCAATCAATTGTTTTTGAACAACAAAGACTTGTGGAGCTGGGATTTCAATACCTAAATCACCTCTAGCAACCATAACACCATCTGTTTGTTCTAAAATTTCATCGAAGTTGTTAACACCTTGTTGATTTTCAATTTTAGCAATAATTTTAATATCTTTACCTTCTTCACCTAGAACTTCTCTAATTGTGATGATATCTTGAGCAGTTCTAATAAATGAAGCGAAAACCATATGAACACCATTTTTAACACCAAATTTCAAATCAGAAATATCTTTTTCTGATAAAGCTGGTAAATCAACGTCAGTGTTTGGTAAATTAACACCTTTATGAGATGAGATTTTACCGGCATTCAAAGATTTGACTTTGATGGTTTTATCATCAACGATATCAATTACTTCAAATGATAAAACACCATCATCAACGTAAATAATTTTACCAACTTCAATGACTTTTGAAATATTTTTATAATCCAAATACATGATTGAATCATCACATTGATCATAATGAGAGTCATCAGTGGATAATATCATTTCATGATCAGCTGGAATTGGATAATCAGAACCATTTTTGGTGACACCGGTTCTAATTTCAGGACCTTTAGTATCTAAAGCGATAGCTAGTGGTCTACCATGGTACAATTCTTCAGATTTTCTGCAGTTATCAATAACTGATTGATGGTATTCATGAGAACCATGACTGAAGTTTAATCTAGCAACGTTTAAACCAGCTTTTCTTAAAGCAACCAAAACTTCTGGATCATTAGTCTTTGGACCAATAGTACCGATGATTGAAGTGCGTCTTAAGTGGTTTTCTGGAACATCAGAGACGTTTAAATTGGCTAACCAGCTGATTTTGGAGTCTGTGGAAAAAGACATTTGTTTCTATAGATTGATGAGTGAGAATTGAAGGAATTTTTTAATAAAGAGAAAGAAAGGGAAATTTGCATCATTTTTTATATTTTTTTCTGTCACATCACGCAACGTTATTATAGGAAAAAATGATAGGAAAATGAGAATGAATTCTCAATGAGTTTTTGATGTTTGTTGGTGATTTGAAAGGGATTCGACTGGATTGAAGAGAGACCTTTGTGATTGAATGAATTGTGGTTTTTAAACGGTTTTCTCAGCTTTTTGAATAATTTCGAAATCATTATTATTCGGGTATTAAATGACTATTGGACTTGTGTCTCTACTTGATTTTATGGAAGATTGTGAGGTTGTAAGTGTCTTTATATATTTACATGTTTTTGTCAGGGTGTAAAAGTCCATTTATTAGCTACGACTCAGTGAAAGAACCATCTTTTTAGCATATATATTTGGTATATCCTCATCTGATACAAAAGAGTATTAGTGGAATGATGGTATAGTCAGATTCCATCACTATACTGTAAAAGTACTACAATCTCATAATCATTCATTTGCTTTTAAGTTCTCACTGCATCGCTTTCTGTCTTCTACAAAGTATTAGTATTATTGTCATTAGTATTAGCATTATTATAAGTTCACAACGATATCGTTCTCATCGTTGCTCTAAGTTTCATCAGTCATCAAATATTAACTCCCTCTCTGCAGATTGGACATGATTTGGATCTCACCAACCATTTCTTCACACAGTCATAATGGAACGTATGTCCACAATCTAATCTTTTCACATCCAAACCTTCATCACAAAGACAGAAACAACCATTATCTAATCCATCATTCATCGGTAAAGACTCGTGAATCTTCTTGAACGCCCTTTCATCCTGTAAATGAGTTATCAAATGTTTGGTCTTCATCAACAATAATCTAAATATTTTATAAATTAAAGGTAATAATTGAACAAACAGGTATATATCTTCTTCATGGTATAAATATAACAAGCTCAGATTGAAACTGATCAAGTTCAAACTGAATCCAAATTGAATATCAATTGCTGTTAGCAAATTAATCAACTTTGATTGAAACAATTTCAAAATTTCATAATTGAACAACAAAAGAATTAAATCTTTCTCATTATGGTACTTAATCTTGAAGATCAGCGATATATCTACCATCAACAACATCAACTGGCCCGTGAATGTATTATCAAATAAAGCATTGAAATTCTTCAATATGGTTAACATTCCTAAATTCACCAAAACTGAAGCATTTTTAGTGTACAAAAATAGAACCACACCTTGGAACAAGCAGTAACAAAAGCTCTCATACAACCTTTTCCTTAAAGCTTCGTCATTCAACCTTGAACCTAACAATAAATTCATAAAATTCTTTGAAACTAAATAAGCCAAAATCAAACAAAAGTTAAATATTCCAAATTTCAACATAATTTCCTGCTTCAAAAGCGACGATAGTCCATTCTCATATAGTTTGCGACATATTGACAGCGTTATGGCACTCCCAACACTCCTGCATACTTTTTCAGACATGATATTACCTACAAACTGTTATTGTTTTCATGTTTAAGCCGTTTACCGAAATTAATTTTTGAGCAAACGACTAATTAATTGGTAATCATTTAATTATTTTGGTAGACGAAGGGACTGCTAAATGGACTCGTGCTTAAATTGTCGGAAGTTCAAAAGACAATGTAACGGTGGCACTCCTTGCTCCAATTGTCTCCGGTTCAAAGAACAATGTGTCTATCATTCTGCGAAATCCTCAGATAGAAGAAGAAGGAAATATCATACTGATTATATAGACTCTCTAGAGAAGAAGGCTGCTAGACTAGAGAGTTTCATCGATAAGTTAACAGAGGACGATCCTGTGCTAAGGCCTGTGTTTTTGGAAAAAATCAAAAACTTGAGATTTAATGACGCTGCTAAAGATGCTGATAATAATATCGATGACATAGATTTATTAATTAAAGAAGCTTCAAATTTGAAACTAAGTGATGAAGTTGATGTTGTTCTTGGTGAGAAAAGTGGATTTATAAATTCAACATTAACAGAATTACAAGAAAGTGTTTTAAATTCAAATTCTGATGATTTGCTTGAATTAAATGAGATTGAAATTAAAGATAATATAATAATCATCAAAGATTTGAATTATCAACTTTCAACGCTTAATCTATTTCAATCTAACTTTGGAATCCACTCACCTGCTCTTACTAGCATCTATGAAATCTTAATCAATTTAAACTATAACGAAATTACTGAAATTAATCTGAAGTTACTATTTAATGTAATCCTAGGGATTGGAAATCAATATTCAAATCATAAATTCAAACAAACTTTACAGACATACTTCATTGCAGTTGCAAAGGACTCATTAATGGACATTATATCGAAATCAAAGATTGATATATATCTCTTATTAAGTGTTTATTTATTATCATGTTATGAATTCATGCAAAATAAACTATCTCAATCTTATCTGTTCAATTCAATGGCTTGTTCATTAACTCAACATATGGGACTACATATCTCTTATGACAATAAAAAATCAATTGCTCCAAAACAATCACCTTTCAATCTAAGTGTTTTATGGACTATATGTTTACAAGATCGTTTAATTACAAATATACTGAGAGTTCCTTGTGTTATTCATTTTAAAAGAATAATATCACCATTTTATCAAGTCACCACGACAAAATCAAACAAATATCACTCCTACGAATTGCTATTCAGTTACTTAACGAGGTTATGGTACGTCTTTGATAGATTTTCAGATCAGATTTTAACTGTTAAATTTGATATTGGAGATAGTAATAATAAGTTAAAATTATTAAACATGGGATTAAAATCACTTGATGATTTGCATGATACTACATTATTTCCCAATGATATTGAAAATTATTTCAAATTGATCTTCAAATTCAATTATAAATATTCAAAACTAAGATTGAATTTACTAGTAAATGAAAGAAATTCCATAATCAATAAAGAAATAATCAAAAATTCAATAGATTGTTGTGAATTATTGTCTGTGCTCATAAACTACGTTGAGAGATTCCCATTTTATATGTCCAACTTCATACATTCATTGGGTATTAACATAATCACAATATTATCAAGTATTGTTAAAAATCATCTAATATCTCAATTAACAATAAAGAAATTCATAGGTTATTTTAACTTAATCAAATTAGTAATGATTAAAACAAAAGATTATTATATATCTTCAAAAGCTTTTTTAAACAGTTTAACTAAATTAAGTATCCAAATGAATTTAAATTTTGAAATTCAAAAAGTCTTAGATGACTCAAAAGATTTAACATCTATTTCTTATCCATATTCTACATATTCCTCCAATAATACCAGCAACATGAAAATAAATAACAGCAATAAGATCATCAACTCACTCAATGAATTAAATAATATAAATCAATCAGATTTGAATAATTTGAATTCATTCTGTCAAAACAATTGGGAATTCTCCAATCCAACTAGCTTTGAATTAATTGATATGGAATTCCCTGTTAATAATACTGTCTTGAATAATTCTGAAAATGATAACATGAATCAATTTAATAACTTAAATCTGACTAACAGATCTTTTAACACGATAAACCAATATGAATTTCAAATGGATGCTAATAATTATCAGATCGATTCAATTGAGCCAACTGAAGTAGATAATGTTTTAAATACTGATTTGGATGATTTCAAAATAGATTTTTTTGATAGAATGGATGCTAGTTTGACTAGCACAAATATTAGTGCTAATACCATGAATACAGATACAGGTAATATGATTATCAACAAACCAAATTTACAATCAACGCTGGATGTTGAGAGTCATTTGTTCAATAATAAGGACCTCAATGAATTATCAAATTTAGATTTTATGACGCTTTTAAACGACTATGATAGAAATAAATAGCTTTGATAGCTTTAATAATAAATTACATATATATATTAATATATCATTGAATTATATTATTTTACATATTTTGTAAGTTGTGGAAATATTTTATTCTGTTTAAATAAAGTTTAAATAAATTTAGCTTCATCTCCATATAGTGAGAGAGAATTTTTGATTGAATCTTTATGCTATTATTGAGTTTCTGCGTCCTTTTGTAGTGTTCAATTTCACTGAATTAATTCGGGGCAAAAGCCTACCAAAGTAATTACATCAAATACTGTTTGAGTTACATTGAAGCTACAATTTGTGAAAACAAAAATCCAAAACAAAGTTGTTTCATTTGAAATAATCATAAGAACTTATCATAATGAACTTCTCATAACAACATTTACATTATCCATGGAAGGTAACATGTCATTGGCTTGATTATCCCAGGAGAGCATTTCGTTGCTTTTTGAAAATATTTGATAGCCCTTAAAGTTCCATAATCTATATTCAGGTCTAAGTCCAATCAAAATACCACAACTTATCAATATCCAGAACTGATCCGTAAGGTAAAAAGCTGCTTCACTTTTTCCTAAAACTCCGTCAGAACCACCCATTGCAAATTCAATCAACTTTAACACACATCTACTAATGATAAATAACATTGAAATAACTGACATGTAAGTGAAAAATTTAAAGTCATTATATTTGGTGTTTAATTGATTTTTATCTAATAGCTTTGATACTTCTGTTGGCTTTCTCTTAATCAAATATAAAAACCTGAGTGCTACAACAACAAAAATTGTAAAAAACATAATTTGTCCAGCAAACCCAACAATCATAATTGTTGATCCCAATGATCTCTTACCAGGTTGAGTCATTATACCACCTCCTCCAGTTTGAATGAAGAAACTTATAATATCACCAGTGATGAAGAATACTGATAAGATCTTTAATGGAATCAAAGAGTGATGTTTAGCATTCAAGGAAACCAACATTCTATTAAACATCATGAAAATAGAGGCACTAATCAATGAAGGGGCAAGTAACATGAAAGACTGTGGAAGGACGTAAAGAAGTAACTTGTTTTGAGTATCAGTGATCGAACCAACTCTTGTCCCATAACCAATAATTTCAAATAAGATACCTACCCATAAAGTTAATTGAGATGCTAACACTGAACAGTGTGCCTTTTTGGCTATGTTTTTTAATTCATATTCATAGTCGAATAAACCCAATTCCAACTTATGAAAATTGAGTCTTTTGTTAGTTATTCTAAAAGCAATATAATCACCAACTTTGAGTATAAGGAATAATGTGAACCATCCAACAGTGACATAGCATGCAGGAATAGATGGCTCATAAGGATAGAATCTACTTGGATTTGCCATGATTTCTTCCAGTAAACAAATCTATCTAACTCCAAACTAACAAAAGAGATGAGATAAATTAATGGGAGACTGGCTTATTTATATAATTTTTCATTGATCATTTTCATTTCAAAGGGGTGGTGGCTCTAATCAATGCTGCGCAGTCTACACTCAGTTGCAACTGCAGGAGTTGTTCTATAAATAAACCTCCGTGCTATAAATAACCCAGATAATAATGGAATACTTTAGGAAGACATTTTAATGCGTATTCATCCACTGTTGATAAGTTAGAACTGTTGAAAGATGAACTCTTCAAAGAATCACAAGAAAGAACGTTGGCTACTGGTATCTATAAACATAATATGAGCCAGTTTTTCTCCTCTTCTAAGTTCTGAATATTTTGAATTTATAAGCTCCTAAAGCCCTATCAAAAGATATTGTGAAAATAATTTATATTTCACCAGTCCATTTCCCAGTTATTCCACCCAAAGGCTACAGTGCCCTGCCTAAACACTGAGAAGTGAACATGCGATTCCAGTGCCCAGAATGCAAAAACTCCGATCAGGTTTAAATAACTTGAAAGATTCCCAATTTTTTTTTTTTTGACAAATTAGAATTATGATAAATCTAATTGTACAACTGCATTCTTATCTATGACGAGTGTGCTATTACAAATTACTCCTGCACTTATACTTACATTAAGTAAGATACTGGAAAGCGGAGAACGGACTTTTATGGAATGTGGAGAGTGGAAAATAGATCTATATTGTGATTTGATATACATTTTTATCTTACTTGAAAGATTCACTACAATGCAAGACTACATATAGACAAAATTTAATGAACAATATAATTATCTAAGAGAAAAAAAAAATTAATATAAACTTATGCATTATTATCTTTATCTTTAAAAATTAGTTTCAACGTAGACTCCATTTTTCATCAATGTCTTTGCAGCAGATGGTAAAACTTCAACTTGAGTATCTATCAAATCGTACCTTTCACCATCGATTGAGAGCAAACCACCCTTAAATTTCGGCTTGATTGAATAAGCTAACACTTTTGAATGTTGAACTTCTGGAGCTGTGACATGTTTACCTGAGTCCAATGATAACAAAATCGGTGTTTGTCTAGTTAAACTGGTTCTTGCATCCATTAACACCAAATCAAAAGATCCATCATTTGGTAATGCAGCAGGAAAGAATTGAACACCTTTAGAAATATATGGCATGGTACCTGTATAGAAAACCCCAATGTTATCAGCAAGATCTTGGTTAATTTTCTCCCAGCCATCAGGGATCGAATCTTCATTAAAATGACCATGGTGTAAATATTTTAGTTGGAAATTATCTTCTGTTATTTCTTTTAGTTTATAAACTTCATCATTATTTAGATGTTCTTGATAATGTGTTCTTAGTTCATCTTTGGATTTAGCTGCATATTTAATGAATATCTCACAGGGGTATTTAGCTCTTGAAAACACTTTATAAGCGACACCAATATCAAATCTAATAGCACCCAAGAATCTTAAAAATTCAGTACCTATATCAGAATCAGCAATAACGCCAAACGTTTGACTTAAAAATGAAAGTGTAGTGTTATTTTCTTGTGTCACTGCCATCAAATCAATATTAACTTCTTGTGCTTTTATAATTTCTAATGCTGCAAATGATGGATCTCCTGTACCTAAACAAGATTCAGACATGGCGTTACCTGATCCACAAGGGATCTGAGAAATGCTTATCTTATTGAATGCATCTGCTCTATCTTGTCTTCGATAAAACCCATTTATGACTTCATATGGAACACCATCTCCAGATGCACACACGATACAATCGTATTTATTGATATCTAGATCTCTAGCAATATCCGTTGCGTGTTTTGAATACTCTGTCTTTTTGATTTCTAGTTTGACACCAGCTGCTGTTAAGATGGGTTGTGCCTTTTTAATAAACATTTTCATAGCTTTACCTTTCCCACCGTTTGGATTAATTAATACCAGCATCGACTTATTAGGTGTTGTGGCCCTATAACTGCTCTTATATATATCCTCAACTACATCGTCGTGACCCAAGTCGTCTAACTCTAATATCACTGAAGTGGGCACTAGATGGGAGTTTTTGCGTTTAGCAAAGACTACTTCCACTATAGGAATTAAAGACTCTTCATGACCATCATCAACGTATCTGGCACTGAGGATATCCGGGAATGGGATGCTTCTGAGGGGAGGTTGTGAGGTTCCTGTAGTTTGGCAACTGATACAACTGACTAAGGAAGGGTTTTCATGCTGATAAAAGTTAACGCCAGAGACTTGATCTTTGACTAAGATACCGGTGTCACTTAAAACGGCTCTTGCGGGCCTGACGGTTTTGATGAGCTGGTTCGAGGAGCTGTGTGAGTCCATCGTGGGGTGCTCTGTTAATCTCTGGATCGTCTTCATGGTCTTCTGTAGAGTTGAGAGTGTTGATGAGAAGACATTAAAAAAATCTATAAAGAATAGAGAATAGATATCTCTGCTTACGTGGTGGATTAGTCATGAACGTCTCCACACTCACACAAGAAGATATCCCTTCTAGACTGTGAAGCTACTGAGTGTCGGTAAAGTGTATCATGTCGCAGTTGTCCAAACACCTCTGGCAGCTGGTGTCCTCCAAGCCTCTCTATCCAAGCTACCACAAACTGAAGGTCTCGTTTGGCACAGTGCTCCACGATATCAGACTCAACTTGCCAATTACATTGAATCAGAACGAGGCAATCAGGCAAAGATCCCTGACTGAAAGAAGAACTAAGCAGGTGTCCAAAGGCATTTATCTGAACTTTCTGAAGGAACTGTACCCAGTCGATGATATTGTCAACTTCAGATCACTCTTCAATGCCTACAAGGAATTACCAGCTCCACAACCTTTATACATCAATTCACAACATTTGGAGCACATGATATCTCAGTACATGAAGGTGTCAGCGAACGAATCCACCTCCCACATTGCTAAGAACTTCTGCGTGCTAATCAACGACATGAATGAATCTGAATTGAACGTATCATGGAAAGAGGAAAATGCATCAATCTTTTTAAGTTTAAGTCATTTCAAGAAACAAAACTATCAAATTGCCAAATATTTCCAAACTACAAGATCAAGAATTAACCACTCCAATCATGTTGACGTTTCAACAATGAACATCTTCTTGAAGAGAGCCATAACTGATCAAAATGAGAAATTATTATCAATCCTCATGAAGGATATTCTACAACTCCACATCAAGCCAAATAGAATATCCTTTGAACTACTTCTGCACCACGCCCATGTCCAGAACGACCAGGACTCAATGGTACAGACGTTGCAGTTAATGGCTGAGCAAGGAATCGTTATAGACATTGTAATGGTTAATATTTGTCTTGCTTCTTTGATCAAAAACGACGAGATTGAAATGGCTTTCAAAATAATCAATAAGTTGAAACAATCTAAGAATTCGTCAAATCATCCATTTTTAGTTGATTTCAAATCTGATTTCAGTTTTAATTTGAAACATTCAAGCAGAAAATATATCAACGAACTAATCTCTTTAGATTCATTGAAATTACAACATGAAACTCAGTTAGTCTTCCCATTAACTCCAATATATGAGACTTATTATCATTTGATCCATTATTATCTAGATCTATCAAAATTTGATCCTAAGATGTTACTAAATCTATTAAATCAATTGAAATCTCAAAATATTAACATTCCAAACAACGTTTTCTATAAGATATTTGAAGTTTTAAAATCAAATAAATTGAAAGATTCAAAATTTGGAGAATTTCTACAACTTTACAAATCACAAATAAATAATTTTGTCAAATATGATAGTAAAATGTTTGAAATGATTGTTCAAGCTGCTGCAAGACAAGAAGACATTCTATCTGGATCAAAATTAGAAGAGAGTAAGAATCTGCAGTCAAGATATGACAGAGTTGCTCTGATAAATAATATGAGACCATGGAGGGCTATTGATATCAATGCTTTATCTGGTGATTACATAGAGGACATTGTTGTATGATCTTATTATTTATTCTTTATCTATTTATATTTATTATTTATTTATCTATTTATTTATTATTTATTTATTCTTTATTCATCTATTTAGATACACATTGCAATAAACAGTGGATGCTCTCTAGTATTGTATCTGGTAAGCACTATCTAGTAAGTAGTAGTAGTAAGTACCACTATATGTATTTGCCTATTGACCAGTTTGCCCGTTCGGTGTCAGTACTGGTAAATAGGCATTAATAGGCACACATTAATTTCTGTCTATTCAGTATAAGTACTGGTAATAGGTACTTCAAAAAAATTTCTTGTTTCAACTGTTACATTATCTACATTTCATTATACACACATACTTATCCATGTAATACTTAAAATAAACATGTTCATCAACGGTTTAAGAGCCACGCCATACGAAAAATGTACTACGTCGACAAGGATTTATCAGGTTTTTTTAATTAATTAATGTTATATAGGCAACTATAAATCGATATAAAGAGTCTATTTTAGATAACATGCAAAACAAATAAATACAACCGCCTACTGTCCCTTTCTGTATTGATGAAAAGGTTTTAGAAAATTACCACATGTACTATTCAAAATACTGAAACTATTTGATAGTTCTAAGATTATAAGTTGATAACGTTCAATTCAAACACCATCATTTTCTCTCTTTCTTAATTTTAATTGATAGACATTGGATTCTTCTTGCCTGTTTAAAGTCTATCAAGATTCAAATTACTGGTCTCAATAGTACTTTCATTGATAATAAGCATCTATTTTTTTTTTTGGTTTAACTACTATACAAGAAAGTCGCTTTTATTTTTCTTCATTATAGCTCTTCAACATTGTTTCATAAATAAAAGGGTACGAACAATGAGTAATGGATATCAATTTAAGTATACAATTTTAGATTTTAAATCTACATGCTAGATCTTGATTGCAGATTGAACTCTTTTTGAGCACCTAGTTTCTCATTTTAGTCATACAATAAAACACAGTACATAGTTCGATTTAGTAAAGATCAGAATTCTTGGGGTTAGTCAAAAACAGTGATATATTCCTTAACAAGCTTCAAATGCAATAATATGCCCAGACGAACAGGTAACTTGCGTATCACATTGGTCTCGGATCAGGTTCAACTACCAACAACAATGTAGCCTGGACCTAAAGAGGAGTGCAGACATATCTCAATCACTTCTTCTTTCCCAGTTTACATATGCAATAACCTGAGTGTTACCTTCTTTTGTAATAAAACGTTTTTTATTACTCGAATTAGACCAAAGTAGCACACCAATTTCTTCAGCATATTTAGAAATGATTTCATATTCTTGATCACTCGCAAAATGTGTGCATAGTTAACCATCAAATGTTAAGATTCTATCCATTTCTAATTGCCCTAATTTAATTTGATCTGATATCGCTGTTTGTAAATACGTACCGTATCGTTTGATTTGACTCATACTCTGACTTTTTATTTAACTTGATCTTCTGCTAATCTTCTTAATTGGGAATGTGCATGCGTTTCTAGATAGGATACGATTTGTTCTCTCTATTATACCTGATCATTGATGCTAAGGCTTTTCTAATTGATTCTCTTGTTATTTGTCCTGTCACTAACTTGCAATCTTGTTTTTAGATGGACAAATAAATTCAATTCTGCTCTTTTTAATGGGGAATTTGTGTAAATAATGTGAAATTTGTTTCAACTATGATAGAACCTGAATTCTCAAAATTTAAAGAATTTTTAGTCTTTCAATATCTTTATTCATTGCAACTGATGCTTTTCTTAGTGTTGTTGAGTCTGATGTTAAAGTGGTGGCTAATCTTGTTGGATAAAATCGATTTTGATTTTCTTTGAATCTTGATAAATTAATCCATAATCTCGAAGATCTGATAACATGTTTATTTGTGTTTCATTTAGTGAAGGTGGAGAATAATCTTTACCCAATTCTAATGTACCCAACATGAGAATAAAATGGAAAAAATCAACAGGATCCATCTGCAAAGATTCTGCCATCCTGAATACGAGCCTTCAGCTGATTATTTTATTTTTAGAGTAGATCATCGAGTAATAATGCCCACTCTATACACACATATATATATATGTATAAAATCCTATAAAAGTTGTTATATTTCCAATAATAATATTGATTATATCTATATGGATTATATCCTATAAAAGATATCTGAGAATTGTAAGTTTACGAGTTAACCATCATTTTAAACTTTAAAGTTTATAGCTTCAGGTGTTAAATGTTTTAGCAATCTACATTTTATTTTGTATAATCCACTAATAATGGTTTGCCTATTCGTCAGTACTGCCGAACAGGCAAACTGGTGAATAGGCAAATACACATATTTACCCCAGATTTTTTTTAACATCCAAAAGTTCCATCTATAATCGACCTATTATTCCAAATAACTACCAAATATACCAACCATAGGATACACTTACTAACGCATTCCGGTGCTTTAACCTATGTTCAGATCCACTCACTGATATCCCAAATCACTGACGAATTAGACCACTAAATCCAATGCCTATACCACCAAAAATACCTAACTTCCCAATTCCCCATGAAAAAAATATTATAAACTTATCTACTCAATACTTATAATACAACTCCTCAATCCCCAATTTCTCTTCTCGAATCTCAAACACGGACTATAGCCACTTTTTATTTTCGTAGTGTATGGAAGGATGTAAAATAGTATGCAAAAGATGTGGTTACCAGTTAGTGTCTCAAAGAAGTTTGCTCATTAAATGCAATTAAAATGATTTGAAAAGTCTTAAAAATTTAAATCAACAGAATGAATCAATCTTCTTCATCTTTCTTGTGAGTATGCATTGTACAAAGGATCAATAAAAAAGATGATACATGAATCTATATTTGCTTCTTATATAACTTGATTAAAGGTTTAAAAATGATTACACTATATTGACTGGACTAGGTTATATCATTACTTGGTAATTTAATTCATAAAAAGTTGAATACAAAAAGTAAAAAGGAGCAGAAATAAATGTAAATTAAGATAATAAGCTAACTATTAAACTAAAATAACACAGGGTCCAATATCAATCAATACAAATATCTAAAATTTTTGTTTTCAATATCTGTAAGATCCATAAACTCATAGTTTTCAGGAAGTTCTTCTTGTTCTCCTGAATGAAGTAGTCTATCTCTTTTATTATTTTCTTTTCTTGTTAGATAACCAATTAATAAACTTAATGGAATAGAGACAATCTGTGTAACTAAAATAGCAATTTTTGCAGGAACATATCTTGGAGCGTCATCAACTCTAAACATCTGAGGACCAACAATACTAGCAGTTGCAAACGCCATTAAAGTTGTAGCATTTCTGAAAATCTTTTTGGTATGGCCAGCTGTATTAACACTATTCCAGGTGTAGACCAAAGTAATTGCACAAGAACCCGAGTATAACAGATATAAACCTAATAAATTACCAACACGGTTTTTCAAAGGCAATGCTAACATAAGAATAGCACCAATAACTGATGGAAGATACATTGAAGTATGTACTAAAGTAAAATGACCATATCTAGAGACAAGTTGTGTGCTGATAAGGATACAAAGAATGATGACAACACCACTTGGAATTTGCAACAAAGCTGATGTTTTGCTGGAAAACCCAAAAGTTGCGGTGATTGTAACACTAAAGGTACCTAATGCTCCTGTAACTAATTGGGAAGTGATGATGAATACTAGTAACAACCAAGTAAGTTTATCTTCAAAGAACAATTCTTTAATCTGTGATTTTTTGAAACTTTTATTTTCAATACCAGTTTGATTTGATCTGATATTTTCAATAACTAAAAGCTTTTCAACTTCACTCAAAAACCATGCTGTTGTAACATTATCTGGTAAATAGAACCAAACAAAAACACCAAAAATAACAGTGATTATACCAAAAACTAAAAATAAGATTTGCCATGATTGGAAAGCCTTTGTGGTGATATGTTGGAAAGCAAAAGATAGTAGACCACCAACCATAGTACCAGTACCAGATTGAATAGCCCAGTAACCAATTCTCTCAGCCTGTTCAGCCTTTGTGTAGTACATAGTACCAATTGAGATTAAACTAACAGCAGAACTACTTTCAAGAATACCCAATAGAGCCCTAACAACCATCAAAGATGCATAAGTTGTACATGCCGAATGACAAACCAAAACAATACCCCAGCATATGATAAAGATACTCAGTGTTTTGGATAATGGGAATTTTTGTAAGAGATAACTAACAATTGGTTCACCAAAAATATAAGCAGCGTTAAAGATTGTTGCTAAATTACTGAACTCATCATCTTAATAGTACATCTTTATTTTCAGAGGATGATCTGCTTGCTTCAGTTGTTGATGAATTGTTGCCAATGTTAAATTACTCTGAAGACGATAATGGTTGCAAAACTATCAACACAGCAGATGATGCGATAACCAATCTATCACATTCTTATGATTCTTATGATTCTGATGTTGCTCAAATTTTCCTTAATGAAATCTTTGATACTCATTCAAAAGATCCATACATGATAAATTTGTTTAACAATTATGATGATATTTTTGATGTTCCTCCAATTAGATCTGAAAACTCAGATTCAAGTGTCATGGATATTTCTTCTTTAATCGAAGAAACTAATTCTAATTCACCTTCCAAAAACGTTGTCAAATTATCTTATGTGCAGAAATCTATTCTTAAAGAAGAAAGGTACACTTTGAAAGGAAGATTAGACTTCAGTTTTCTCAATAGACTTAGTGATCTAGATTTAAGACCTTCTTATGGTGAAGAATTGTTAGAATCTTATTTAGAACATATTTATCCATTCTATCCAATTGTCTGCGAAAATACTATTGCTACTGTCAAACAAGATATAAAACAGAGTGGGATAATACTGAACACATCATCTTGTCAATACTTTTTACTTTTGGCTCTTGGAGAAGTAACTCTTGCAAGTGAAAACCACGCATATTGGAGCTCAACTTCATACACCACTTATGATTCAGATGCCAAATGTCTTGTTCCATTGGCAACTCTTCCAGGGTTCGAATATTTTTGGTCTGCTTTGTCAATTATAGAAAAATTGAAGTTTATTTTACCAATTGGATTTGATATTCTCATGATTCAGCTTTTAGTTTGTGTTTATTATTTGAAAACCTGCCAACTAAATGAATTGAAAAAATCGTTACTTGAAGGTTCTGATATGGTATTCAAATTCATTCAATTAGAAGGTCATAAACATACTAATAGAGATATTCTGCTTAGACTGTACTGGGTGTTTTTAGATTTAGAAAGAGCTCTTCATAATATGAATTTGTTAGAAAATTGCTCATCCTTGGTAGATATTCAAACCAAAGTTTCAATACCAAAAGGTTGTAAATCAAATTTTACCAGAGATGCTGATACATTTTACTCTAACTGTTACATGCAAAATATTTTACTAGCAAACATTGAAGATAAAGCAAAAATGATGAGTTGTTCCTTAAAAGAAGATATTTCGTTTAATGATTGTTTAAAAATCTTTTTAAAGTTTGAATATGAGCTAAATACTTGGAGAAAGCTTTTACCTTTTAGTTTTCAATGGGAAGATGATGCTTCAATTAGATCTACCCATATTGAAATGGATCTTTTGAAATTAAAATACTATCTTGTCTATGTTACAGTTTGTCAATTTTTGATTCAAGAGTTCGAGAAAAGATTCAAAGATCATGTCCTTGATGAAACTACAAGACTTTATTTAAACCAGGCTGAAATCTTGGTTCAAAAGGTGTTGAAATTTACCAACAAGGCACAATCACTTTTTTTAAGACAGTCAATCGTCGCTTTAGATCCAATTATTTGCATTCATTTGACCAACAGTCTACATTTCATATTAACTTCTTCAATGTTTAAAAAAAGTAAGGAAAAGCATATCAATGACTTCACAAAATTAAGAAGTGGATTTAGGTGCACATCCAAGAAATTATATTGTTTCAGTTTACACTCACCAAAAATTAACGAAAGATTACGCTTTTTGAAAGGCTTCTTAAATTGAATGTTTAATTTAATCAATAAACTAAACTTTGATAGTCATAACCTTTTTGAAAACCTTCAATTTTCTTAACTTTTAGTAACCAAGCCCAAACATTTGGATATGAGTTTTCTAGTTCTAATTTAACAAAGTCATGTCTATTAACAAAGGCAAAAGCTGAGATGTCAACAAAGTTAGCCCTATCACCAACAAAGTAACCATTGTTTTCTCTAAGTCTTGTTTCAATGGTCTTGTATACTCTATGAATACTCTGTTCAGCCCTTTCAATTGCAAATTCATCATTTTGAGAAGCAAAGTTCAAGAAAAAACTTAGCTCACCTTGAACTGGGGATAATGTAGAAGTAGTGAAAAAAAACCATTTGTTTTGCTCCCAGTATAAAGGATGATTTTCATTGTAATGAAATTTGTTTTCAGTATCATATTTCTTAACGATGAATTGAATAATACTACCTGTTTCAAAGATTGAAATTTGTTTATCAGTATTTGGATCAATATCTGTAATAGCTGGGATTTTAGAATATGGATTGATATCTGTAAATTTCTTTTGGAACTGTTCACCTTTCATGATATCAACCGGCACAAATTTGAATTTAACACCAAGAGCTTCTAATAAGATGGTAATTCTTCTACCATTTGGTGTATAATATGAGTACAAAGTCAAGGCTGATTCTGAAACTGTCATCTCTTATTAAATATTGGAAATTTGAATAATCAACTTAATCCATTCATGAAAGTTTTTAAGATAAATTGATAACTAGTTATATGATAAGTTTCACTTTCAAAGAATTCATTTGTCCCAAAATACAATTTTTAGAAAAAAGTGGACACTCGAGAGTCATGATGGATATTCAACTCTCTCTTCTTCTATATAGTTCATATTGGAAACAACTCAAATATTAGTGTAGTAAATTCTTTACACGACTAAATATTAGACAGTGTTTCACTACTAAAAAACTAAAAAAATCGTTGAAAAATTAATTTTTCATCAATTAAAACACTCTGAAACCCACAAGATGAAACCGCAAACAGGAGAAGTCAACGTGCTGGAACGTAACTCACATTACCTGAACGCAGGAGTATTATCCAAACAGCCAGCTTAGTTCCACAAAGTTGGTCAAAATCCTCCAAGTAAATCATGAACCAAAAACATTAAAATTAACCCAATCTTTCAAATTAAAAGAACTCAACATACAAAAGAAACCCAACGCTCCTTTATACAAACCCAGAGAATCACAGAAGAAAGGCCGTAATATTCACAAAATACAAAAGCTGTATTCGTTGAAGATTAGTTAAGATCTTTATTTTATGAACAACATCCATGGGAATTATCACGTCCAAAAATATTACTGGAAAATAATGGAGATGAAACTTCCCATTGCGATTGGAGCTCAATCAAGCAAATAAACAAACCTCTTGACGGTGAAAGTGTCGTGCAGAGAACTTTGTATTTATTAAACAAAGATTAAGAAAATAATTATACTTTAGAATCAGCTTATGACCAATCAAGATTTGAATGCTACAGAGTAAGAATGGAACAAGAAATTGAACAGCAAGTCGCTAAAGAAGAAAACAGAATGTTTGGTGCCGTTTACGGTACAAGTGCCTTACAACATGGTGTTGAAAAGAAACAATAAGTTATTGATGCTTGGAAAGAAAAAGCCATTGAACTTTCTGAGATCTAAAAACGTTAACCCTCAAGTTAAAGTGCCTGATGAAGTTGAAGTTGAAGAAACTGAACCAACTCAATGATTTTAGGTGATCTAAAGATATTCATGTATTCTTATAACAGTATGACCCCCTTATATATATATACTTGAGATGTAGTCTTGAAGTGGATTAAAATTAAATCATATACTCTGATGTTTGATATGTTGGGGATCATTATTTCGTTCTATAATATAAGGAATTATTATATAAAGCGTAAGCTTCGCACTTTAACTTAGTTTGTATAGTATTTAAATATTTCTGTTGGATTAACTTCTGTAATACTGCAGATTCAAGCTTCCTCCTGAATGTCATTTTAGGCCAAACATCAAAAACTTGTATTATGTTAACTATACTATATCAGGGAAATTCTTGTAATCACTCCTAATTGATTTGAGCTGATCCAGCACTAACGTTTTTATCTAAAATATTCCATAAATAATACAGTAAGTAACAAGTAACAAAATTCAAATGGTCATCATTGGCTTTGTTCCTTGTTACTTTTGTTACAATTAACAAAGTACAAATAGATCAGCTTAAAGAAAAACCTGGACTTATTGCAAACTTTCAATAGTACTCTCACTCTGTTTAGATATCTAGAGCTAGAAAATTTACAAATTGGTTTGAGTATCATCCATACCAAAAAAGACCAATATTACTATGCGATATTGAAAAGTTTTGGTTTATTTTAGTAGAGTGAATCTAATAATAATGCGATTAAGTGCTGGAACAGATGATACATACTGAAAACTACTAAAATTTTGCTCTTCGAACGGTGTGATATTATCGAGTTTATCCTGTTGTTCCACACCAAAGTTTCAATAAATTTGTTTAGAAATGGGAGTATATTAGAAATAACAACTCTGTAACGAATTACAATCAATTAGACAAGGTTACTCATCGAATTCATAGTTCAAAACTTGAATATCAAGTATATCATAATTTACAGATTTTAGTCATGAATAAGTAAAAAAATTATGGGTATATCATAATCAAGAATAGAAGGATAAAAAAATCAATAAATAGCCCCATAGGCCAGATATTTAATTTATTGAAACTAGTACGGTGTACACGTTTTGATATTTTATATATTTAAGATTGGTATTACTTATTCTTTTTTTTTTAGTTAAAAACACTCATAGATCTATAGAATAGAATAGTTATTTTGAACTTATATAAAAAAGAGTTCTTCAAGTTGAATTTCAGATAAGGTAAATTAAGTTGTCGACTATTGTTGTTCATTGCTTATTTTCTTTTTGTAAAATTTTCAATTATTGTATATTATAAAACCATACAGAGAAGAAATCAAATCGATATCAATCCAATCAAACACATGATGATCGTAGAACCAATAGTTAATTTGTTGCTAACATCTTCAAAAGAAATTATAGAAGCAGAAGTTGATTCTGAATTTCCAGAACCTGATCCACCATTTGATGTACTAACACCATTTCTAGTAGATGTCGTGATCTCTTCAGTGACATGAATAGTTATTTCACCTTCTGTATGCTCTCTATCAGTAGCCTTTGTGGAAGAACTTCGTGTAAGAGTCTTATCTTGAATAACTTTGGTTAGAGTAGACTCATGGATATCAGATGTAATAACATTAACCTTTGTAACCTCATCTTCAGGAGCTGGGTTGGAACCTGTTTCAACTGGACAGTAAGTAGTATATGTTGTAGCAATACCATGCTTAGTAGTGGTAACAGTTGTGGAAGTATAATCAATAAAACAATAAGTAGTGTATTTAGTGACCACCCCACTGAAAGTTGTTGTTACGGTGGTTAGAAAAGACGAATGAGATAAATTATCTTGTGACGTAGTCTTTCGTGTCTTTGAAAAGTCTGATGTATATGATTTTGATGTGGCTAATTCTGATGTGGATGATCCTGATGTAGATAATTCTGATGAGGATGTTAACTCAGATAAGGATGATTCTGATGTGGATGATTCTGATGAAAATAGTTCTGATGAAGATGTTGACTCTGATAAAGATGATCCTGATGTGAATGATCCTGATGTGGATAGTTCTGATGAAGATGCTAATTCTGATGAGGATGTTAATTCTGATATAGATAATTCTGATGAGAATGATCCTGATGTGGATGATTCTGAACCTGCAGAAGAATCCGATGACAAAGGAGCAAAAATAGCTTTATCAGTAGATTCAATGGAAAATCTTAACGTGAATTCTGTGACAGCTCTTTTGGTTAGCCTTGAATCATCTGGGGTTGAAATACGCAAGAATCCTTCAGCAACAGCAAAACCTGGCTCGCTAAAAACACCCTCTATTCTGAAAACAAGGGATTCATTTACCATAATGGCATCGTTGACAATTATATTAATTGCGTTGGAAGTAACTTCAAATATTTCAGGTTTTGATGAAGTTTTCTCATTACTCAAACTAACAGAGGAATTAGTAAAATAAAATGGGCCTGTTTTACCCATGGAAAGTCTTACTTCGGTCCATGGTCCTAAATTACCTGGGACGATGATATCCCAGTGTGGAAACCCATCACTAGATAATCTTCCGTCAATAACTGGAATAGTAGGTAATACTGACACAGTAGAAGAAGCTTCCTCAAATGACACTGTATATGTATCTGATTGACTTGAGGTGATGATATCAGATTCATCGAAAGAAGTTTCTGAGGTGTGGGTTTCTGGTTCAGAAGATGACTCCAAAGGTGATTCAAGTTCTGAGGATGATGTTTCAGATGATGATGTCTCAAAAGATGGTTCTGGTGATGGTTCTGATGATGTTTCAGAGGATGGCTCAAAAGATGGGTCTGATGATGACTGTTCAGGTTCTGATGATGATTCAGAAGATGGTTCAGACGATGATTCAGAATACAGTTCAGATGGTAACTCAGATGATGATTCTGAAGATGATTCAGGCTCAAAAGATGATTCAGAAGTTTCCGAGGATGGCTCAAAAGATGGTTCAGATGATAATTCAGAAGTTTCTGAGGTGTTGGTTTCTGGTTCAGAAGATGGTTCAAAAGATGGTTCAGATGATGATTCAGAATACGGTTCAGATGATAACTCAGATGATGATTCTGAAGATGATTCAGGCTCAAAAGATGGTTCTGAAGATGATTCTGATGATGATTCAGAATACAGTTCAGATGATGTTTCTGAAGATGGTTCAGACGATGGTTCAGACGATGGTTCAGACGATGGTTCAGATGATGGTTCAGATGATGGTTCAGATGATGATTCAGATGATGTTTCTGAAGATCGTTCAGACGATGGTTCAGACGATGGTTCAGATGATGGTTCAGATGATGGTTCAGATGATGTTTCAGAGGATGGCTCAAAAGATGGTAACTCAGATGATGATTCTGAAGATGATTCAGGCTCAAAAGATGGTAACTCAGATGATGATTCTGAAGATGATTCAGGCTCAAAAGATGGTTCTGAAGATGATTCTGATGATGATTCAGAATACAGTTCAGAGGATGGTTCAGAGGATGGTTCAGAGGATGGTTCAGAGGATGTTTCAGAGGATGGTTCAGATGATGTTTCAGAGGATGGCTCAAAAGATGGTAACTCAGATGATGGTTCAGAGGATGGTTCAGAGGATGTTTCAGAGGATGTTTCAGAGGATGTTTCAGAGGATGGCTCAAAAGATGGTAACTCAGATGATGTTTCTGAAGATGGTTCAGAGGATGGTTCAGAGGATGGTTCAGGTGCAACATATGGAATAACAGTTATAGCCTTTTCTAAATTATCAAATCTCATATCATTAACCATAACTAGACCACCTAATGTGAAGACAGTGTCACTTCCTAGACGATCATATTCACCTGTGATAGTAATAATTAGGTCATTATTCTCATCTTCGTTAGAAAAGTTCGAGATAGCATAAATTGAACCTTCGTCTTGAACAACATTCATTGGAACAACCACTCCTTCGCTTTCTGCTGTAGCTCCTAAGTTGAATGTTTTATCACCTGTAAAATCAAAACTGACCTCTTCCCATGGAACAAGTGTTCCAGGAATAACAAGTTTCCAAGTCAATCCACCTTCATTATCAGTGGTACCAGTAATGGTAGGTTCTCCATATGGGTCATCAATAATTATAAAAGATTGATGGTAACTATTTCCGCCATTGACTTGAACATTACCGTTAAATGTTACAGTGTACAAATAATAAAGATCATATCTTGCTGTAATTGTAATAACTAGATCAGCACCATTAGGAGAATAATTAACAACATTGGATCCTCCTGAAACTGTACCACCGCTATATTTGAAAGTGAATCCCTCCACAGGAACTCCATCTATTTCGGCCTTACCAGCGAAATCATAAGGCTCATATATATAATCAAACTGGAAATTAAAAGAATTCCATGGAGCCATTGAACTAGGAATAGTAATAAGCCATTTCAATCTCCCTTTGTTATCACTGGAACCCCTAACAGTAATGCCTGCAGCATCTGCCAATGAGCTGAGTGTTAGCCATAATAGGGCGAAAATTAAATTGTTGAATTTCATTCTTTTTCTTCAATGTAGCTCTTGTGGTTATGGGTGATTCTTGGTAGATATCCTTGACTTTATATTTGAAACATTCTAAAACTATCATGCACCATAAACTTCAGAGCTCTAATTAGCAATCTTATATAAATCTACTTTCAACAATTAATTATCACACAATTTGCACATGCATTTCCCAACTCAACGTGCCAAATGTTAGATATAAGCATACATGAATCTTTCAATCTATATATGACTTTTTATATTTTATTCTGTACTTTTTGACTTTTATGATTAATTTTGACCCTTCATTCGAATGATTCGGTTCAGCATACATCAATTTGAGAATTCATCTTTTTCGTCTGTTGTACTGCGTTGAAGGTTGTTTGTTATAAATTTGTGACATTGTGAACTTGAGGACTGAGACTAAATGACTATTGAAAAATTGAGTACCCATTTTATGCACTAGCTAGTTAGAGGCTGTTTCCCGACTATAATGCGCACTGTGCAGTAACTTGACTGAGTGATGCTGCAGCACAACGTACATTTTGCCGCAAAATTCGTGAAAATTTTACACGTACGTGCCTGAACGCAACTCTAGCTAGCTTTGTGCATGAAAATATTTGGGGTTTTTTTTAGTTCTTATAGTTACAAAATTCAAAAAGAATATTAAATAAACAATTAAATAAACAATGTATATATGCTCTATAGTATAAATTTACTATACTATTACTAGAATTTAGTTCTACAGCCAACATATTGTTGAAACCTTCAGTTTGTCTCTCCAGCCCAAAGAGCTAGACAGCCAATTTGATATATTTTTTGTTTGGACAAAATATGTACATTAATGCAGCATTTATGTGATATAGGTCTTCTCAGGGAGTCAGTGGCCACCTCATCAGTCAGTTCGAAAATTAAGGTATGTACAGTACTCTTCTATTATCTTTATCTCTATAGAATCTAGATTCTAGATCTAATTCTAGGTGATTTGGAAATCGCGAATACTTTTGATATCTGATAAAAAATAAACTAGAGGAGATTACTGAAATGGGACAGCAGTTCCCCATTCGTTAAAGGCACAATATAGAAAAGAGAACAGTGAAGTTTGAACTAACTGCTATTTGAATTACATATATGATAATTTGTTGAAATGGGTTAGAACTACTCCAAATGTGGCAGGAAATCATTAAATGTAAGATTTAGTTGAAAAAGCTTTAAAAAGAGACCAAATCAAATATAAAATGTACCAGATGAGAAATTGGATTTTCTTTTTTTTTTCTCTTAAATCGTTTATTTTAAAGCTATACAACTAAATACATTCCCTAATTTGATATTCTATTTCTTACACTTTCTTCTTTATAATCTTCTGGTTCAACTGAATTTTTCCTTCTGGGAGTGTTGCACAACCATGAACTACATATTTACATTATCCATCACATTTTTATTTTTATTGTAATAATATTTGAATACGAATTAAGAGTAATAAACAAATAGAGGTTGAACCAGGGCTCATCCCTCGATTAGTTTCCCAATCAGGATTCCAGGGCAATAGGCTAGTATGCACTTTTATGCAAGAGCTGCAGAAACTGGTCTTAATTGGGGATGTTTTGTGTATACTTTGTTATATAGCGTTTTCACAAATATTAGCCGATGTCACAAAATCATGCACAATTGCACATGTTTGTTTGAACCAAGACTCAATTACTAGCTTGCATAAAATCCTGATTCCTCTCTCAGCCATATTATGTATTAAAGAAACAGGTTCTTGAGACAATCAAATTTAATACGAAGCTATATAGTCAAGAGTAAACTCAGAAAAATGTACTAGAATTCGTGACAATTATTGATTGCATAATTTTGATCCTGCAGAACTTAGATTAGCACATGCATAATCTTATATACCGAAATTAATTGCTTGTTTTGCGAAACTGAGCCACTATTTTATTAAATCTTAAATTTATATTAATCTTTAGTAAAAAAAAAAAATAATTTAACAAATATACATACATGATACTTATATCATATATGTAGTTATAGACGTTTAATTATCAATTTGTGTGATATTGTATTCATGGATCATAAACTATCTTATTGCCATATCCCAGATCTGGTACTGTTACCAGTGAGTCGTGGAGCCATGACTTAATTTTTAATCTAGTGCAGACTTTAGTGTTGTCTCATGAAACCAATGAATGGAGACTATTTTCTTGGTCTTGCTTCATTCTTGATTTATGAATTGTTTTCAATTGCTCCATTTTTGAGGAAGACTCATTGATTAGAATAAGTGATGGAAAGGGAGACAGGCACTGCAGTTTTATCACCATTTTTTATCAAAACATTGAAACACCATAAACGTTTTATGTCTGTCGTACTCTATTCCGTACGGCGTACACTTAAAAGTTAAGAGCTTAGAAGCACCTTATTGCGCAAGTTTACGGAATAAGTAGAGCTTTCGGAATATCAGGGAATAAGAACATCATCTTATTGTGTACATTTTTTACTAAAATTCTGATACAAGATCCAATTGTAGGTTATATCTTTTCTCATAGTACAGACAGGCTCTTGAAGTACTCAGGATTGTGTAATCTGTAACCTGTTGTTGAATCTCTATTAATCGACCATTTAGAACCCTCTTATGGACCCTAAATTTTTTTCCTTCAATCTATTTGAATGCTTTTTTTTTTGAAACCAAATATTATTATTGTTTAATGATGGCACATCTTCATCATGAAAAGCCCTTTCTCTCTAGTTGTTCTCAGAGGTCTGAGATATCCACCTCCTCAAACGCATCATCAGTTTCAATAGCAAACTTTTCTTCTTTACCTAATGATTTTTTCAAATTTTTGCAAACTTTGCAAATTTCTAAGTTAGCAGGATGGTTTTACAAAGGATGGTACATTCAATTGAAGACTTAACACATATGCATCATTTAGCGTTAGAATATCCCGAACTTATAAATCCTTTAAACCTCCATTGTAAGAAAATATTTCATTAACAGCAACTCTAGTACACTTCATTTCACTTAATAGGTCTATTAAGTTCTCTAGTTTATTACTAGAGATATCTGAAAAAAATGTACAGTATTTGTAGATATTATAACAATTGTACGGTCCACAGTTGAACCCATCGATCTATTTGTTCTGGTAAATATACGTATAATTAACTCCTGTAATTGAACCATCAGTACTAATGTTGAACATATCATTCATATAAGAATCATCACCAATTTCAAGGAATTGCTTGAAACTCTCTGAACGAAATGTATTCTTAATATGGGTTATATTAGATTGTATCATGTGACTAAACAACGATAAATATGAATTAAAGTGAGAGTGACTGGAAACTGTAGCAGTTCATGTTGTTCAGAGTGGCTAGACCCTTCAGTTATGATACGATTCATTATATAATGAATCAATACAAAACATTCTTCCTGTTTTGAAGTTTTTTGAGGATATCAACAACAAGCATCCAATGACTTTCATTCAAGTTGACTGGTAAAACTAAATTAAAGAAATCTTTATCAAAATCACTGGATTTTGAAACATCAGAGAGATTCAAATAAGATAAAGTAAGTTTAACAGAATCGAATAGTTTATCAAATGGAATATCTCTGATATAACATGTTAGCGTGTTCATCAACACCTAAATAAATTCTAGTACAACCTTTAGTAAAGGTATCAAGTACAAAAGTAATTGGAAACTTGTTGTACCACTAGCAACCACTTCAGTAATCTAATAAAGTCTACTTGTTGACGTTCACAATTGCTGAATAAGCCTAAACTTCCTCTGAAATGAATATCATTAAACAATAGGTTGATCAGATTCAAGTCGACTGTAGTTGGTTATGAGTGGAAAGCACATGCTTTTATTATATTATTAATTTGTTGATGAGATTCGACTACAACAGATCTGGATTTTTTTTGGGATAGATAAGTGATCACTGAAGGTGAAAATTTAGGTCCTTCAGCCGAATCAAGATTCAGGCCTGAGCCACCACTTGTTATAGTTACAAAAATTACTTCTTTATTCTCCTGAGTCCTTAATACTGGTTATCTGGGTCTATAGTATATTATACATAAGTTCTACCATATAGGTAGATCCTTGTGATTAACACTAGATCCAGACTCAACCTATCAAAGCAGTGAGCACGCTGCACTATGCCACTATCCTACTATTACATTACAGAACACGTCTAATATTTAAAGTTATTAAATTCACTGTGAAAAAAATCTTTCTTTCGTGATCTAGGAGTAACCCTTTATCTAGTAATAAGATTCGAGTGATGGGTCAAATTGCGTATCTCGCCCCTTATAGGGTTATTGGCTACATAATTACACATAAATAATAAACTCAAATAGATGAATAATGGAAAAAAACACAGTGTATCTAACTGTATTCCAAATCAATACTATAACTTTCACTTTCATCACTTGTACTGGGACTAATCATCATGACACCACCACTACTAATTAAATTATTTGGTGTTATACTTTCATCAGTATCAAATGGGGACACACTACTTGGATTGAATTGATTAAAGAAATCAGTGTAATTAACATCCATTTGTTCATCATTATCAACAAATTTTGTACTTTCTTTCAATATAGGAATGTTCAAATTCCAACTATTTGCTAACTCTTCTAATACCTTGATATCTTTCAAACATCTTTTCCAATATTTCCCAAATTTTAATAATCCACTTATATAAATTTGAATTCTATTCAAAGAATTCTCTTTGAAAGATTCATTTTTATTTGTTAATAAAAATAAATCAAACGTTGAACATGTTAAAATTAAATATGATATGAAATATGGAACATTGAAGTTATCTCTATCATTATTATTAATCAATCTTAGTATTATATTTGAGGCTCTATCACAATGTTCCACTATTATCTGTATAACTTTCAAAGGAATCTGTCGTAAGTATGCTCTATGTAATAATAAAATAACCACAGAATAGGATAAATTAAAGATCAAAATATTTGAATCTTTCAAATCATTTGTTAATTTCAACTCAGGTGGTAATAAATCTTGAAATTTTCTTAAAGATTCAAGTCCCTGATTCATTAGCATTAACTTATGTGATTTATGTAAATGTTCAGCTTTGAAAGAATAAATTTGTGATAAATATCTATCATAAATAAACCATAATTTTGAATGATTTACAAAAGTTAATTCGTTTAAATAATTCGCATCATTTGCGTTTAAAATTGATTTGAAATATGGTGAAGTGATCCTGAAAAATTGAATTCTGCAACCACGACCTAAAACACTTGTTATAATTCTATCTTGTAGTATAATACTCCAAAATAAAGCATTTGAATGATCTGAATTATTCAGTTCAGTTAACTGATCTAATTTCAAATATTGTGCCATTGAGCAACATATAGCATCATAAGTCCATGAGTTTGCATCTAATCCCATACCTAGTTGATAACAAGATAAAATTAACATTGATTGTAAAAAAACTTCATTAACATCTTTACTTGATTTTAAAACCAAAGATTGTGCTTCTTTTAAAAAATATGACGATAAAGGTTTATGAACAACATTGAAAATGGATCCATATGTGAAAATACAACACAGTAATAAATGTTTTGATATGTTCTCATTTGGGAATTTCCAATCTTTAATATCATCAATTAATAACTTGGAAATATAAAAAAATTTACCAAAATGTTTATCAAAATTAGATATCAGTTCATTCTTGAATTCATCATCAATGGCCAGTAATTGTAATAATTTTTTTATTTGAGCTTCCTCTATCATTTCTTCTTCAAAATCATAACCAAGATCATTATCTTCAATAACTTTTTGTCTACCTGAAACAGGACCATAAAACTCAGTACGACCTTTGATATCTTGTCTAACTCTCCATTCAGTTGAAACTAGCTCATCAACAGCACTCTCATTCGCCAGTCCATTTAATAAACCTCCTTCAGGTTTATGACTATTACTGCTATCATCATTGCTATTGTTTATATTGCTTTCATTAATACCCAAAGTTAAATCTCTGACTAAAGGAGCATCTATTAATTGTGCTTTCCTGAAGTCAGTCCTGATTAGCTCGTCAGCTAGCTGTTGTAAAAGGTCTACTTTGATCTCTAGATAATCAACATAAGTGGAGTCGTATTTGAACTTTCTTTTATCTTGATCAACCGAATATTCACATTCTCCATTTTTATTGTATTTGACACAGATCGAACATGGACTTTCACCGTCACATTTTCTCTTTCTCTTCCTGCAGAATTTACAAGCACTTCCCATGGCTCTGTGTGTGTGGCTAATCTAGAAGTGTTCTTAGATCTACAATTAAAGAATTCAGGATCAAAAGATTGTATTCTTTCAGATGATTCACGTGACATCACAATAAACCATTAATATTGAATATTTGAAGAAATATAGTCAACTAAGCGTCTATTTGAGTGTTGAGAGGTTGATTTCATTGCATAGTTCTTTGGGAACATTTCTGTGTTGTTTTTTTCAAATTTGTTTCTGTTTGAATTTGAATTATTCTGCAATTCTTCATGTTCATCTTTACTGATTGGGTTGTCAATTGAGTCGAAGATCTTAAACCATGGATACTTCTCTTTATAGCTATCCTCATTGAATCTCATAAAGCTGAAAAAGGAGGACTTTTTCTCCTTTTCTTGAGTTTCAATAGGATTTAACTCAACTTCAAAATTATTCAAACTCGCATTGATTTTATTTAATTCATACTCTAAGATTGAATACAATTTCAATTCGTCTTTGTTGATAATCTTTGAATAATCATCGTTGTATAAAGGACCAAATTCTGTTCTTTTTGGAACTACCGATAAATCTAATGGTGAACCATTTGGTAGTAAAGGACTTCCTAACATTAAAGGTTCAACTTTGACAAAAGATTCAAATGGATTTAAAAAAGATACTCTTGGATCCAAATCCTCTGTTTCTTCTTCCATTTCTTTTTCTGTTTCATCGTCATTATAACCATCAATGAAACGATATAATCCAGGACTTTGAGCTAATGATAAATCCTCGGTTGAAGCGATTGCACTATTCAATTGACTTGGTAATTCGATGCATCTGCTTAAATTATCCAATTCAACATTTGATGGTTTCTCCTCATTAATGGTAATTGACTTCTCACTTGTTGAACTTAAAGCATTAAATCTTAATCTATTTGGATCTGTTTTTAACATAACACTCACTTGGGACTTAAAGTCATTGAATTGATTCTTACTGTCAACTACTAACGGAACAGATCTTAATACTGAATTATTCAAGGATGGGTTTGGACTGGATCTTGCATTACTATCAAAGATTTTTTTATTATTGAATCTATTGATTGGTGTGGTCAATTTGTTGTTACCATCATCTGGTAAGTTTTCATTAACGTTAACGGTACTAATTGGAGGAGTTTCAATCCTATCTGGAATATTTCTATACATCTATCAATCAATGATACTATCTATAAAAGTATGATTTGTGGTTTAAATCCACAGATTTTGTCAAAAATTCTGAAAAACCACAAAGTTAATGAATGGTACAAGTGTGGAAAAAACCATAAAACTTCATTAAATATAAGCTATACAAGAAACTAAGTGTTTGATTAACCCTTTCTTGATAAAAATTCACCACTATTCATCAGATTACCAACGTAATCCTGTAGATATTTATTTTCATGGTCTAGTTTCTCACAATTTTTTTTAGTCTGAGCTGTTCTTCTTATTAAGGCTTCTAATTTATCTCTTAACTGAAGTGTTTTCTCTAGATTTGTCAGGATTTCTTGTTGTTGTTGAGTATCTGTTTCCTTTTCTAGTTCTATTTCTGTGGTTCCTTCTACTGGAGGGACTGGAGTTTCGGACATGTGTATTCGTTGTTTATTTAGTCTTTAATCTGTTTTGGTCTCTATTTTTTTTCTTATACTTTAAATTGGATGAATTAAATGTGAATTATTAAAAATTTTCAGCACTGTAGGAGTCTTATGTTTTATGAATTCAAACTTTATAGTTCGTTATTTGCAACAATCTATTCGTTCGTTTCTTCCAATCAATTTGGAGCATCAGAAGAGTTTGTGAGAGTGTATTTAGGAGCACTACTCTCGCATGGACGGTTGGAATGAAACACGCACTGATATGCACTTATATGTCGGCGGATGTACTTTTTGTCAATAATATGCAGAAGCTAATCTGTTTTATCCCTTAAAATAGTAGTTTTAACCCCATAACAAATTGGGAGGGTTGGCCGAGTGGTCTAAGGCGGTAGACTTAAGATCTACTGGAGGGTTCTCCGCGCGAGTTCGAACCTCGCATCCTTCATTATTTTTTTTTTCCACTTTTTATTTTTCACTCACTAAACACTCAAAGACTTACTAACTTGAATATGAATGACTTTGAAGAATGAATTGTCACAAGTAAAATGTTATTCAATATGAAAATTATATTTACAACGAAATATTCAACATATTAATTAGAGACAAAGGGACATATGTCCAGTCATTATGCAATAGATACATACATTACAATCTATATTGAGAATCTGGATCGATTCTTGCGCCAATCAAACAAACGGCATCATCAACTATTGGTCAGATGAACGAGCTTACATAAAATGTTCCATTAGAAAGAGAAGCAGTTGATACAATTGGTCAAATAGATGCATGCGAGACAAGTTGGTACAGATTGTATATTGTAACGTATTTTATAGTATATATAGAAGGATTTCCTGTTTAATAAGTCTGGAAAGGTTTATAGGAGGTATCCCTTTCAGAATACACATTTTGACACAAAAGAATCGAAGTATCTACAAAAGAAAATCTCCACTTGAATCAATTGAAATAGAAAGAGAAAAGAATATAAGTTCTATAGATTTTCAAGAAAATCTTCTGAGATAGTAAAACCTAGCACATTCTCTACACTTTGTTTCATTAATATCATCTCTATTTATTACGCTCATTCTTCTCCAGCTGCTCTCACAAGATCAAAGAATTTCTCTTTAGAAACTTCACTAATAAGTTTTTCCTTTTGGTCTCCGCCTAATATTTTCGTCTTTGAAACTTCTTGGTTAGTTCGCGTTTGAGTTGACATTATAACATTAAATAATTTGATAACACCTCTTTGTGCAACTTTCTTCAATTTACGTTCATGTTCCAAAATTTCTCTTGCATCATCACCAGTTGGTAAAATATTCTTAATACGATCTTTGTCGTAAACTTTCTTTTTTTCTAATAACAACTCATGGCGAGCTTTAGCTTCCAATTTATCACTCTCTGCTTTCTTGATGATTTGTTTGGATCTAGCCAGTATTGGGTTTTTTCTATCATATGCTTTTAATTTAGATCCTAAAATTGCATTTACTGCATTAGCAAAAGATTCATTACCGTCATCCTTATTCTTCTTTCTTTTCTTTAGTTTAGGTAGATTTTCGTCATCATCATCTTCTTCTTCTTCTTCTTCACTGAACTGATCTTGTTCTTCATCTTGAATGTCTTCTCCATCTTCGACTTTTTCTTCATCACTACTAACACCATTTATATCAAGTTCATCATCTGATAGCTCCAAAGAAGCGTCTGAATCAAATCCGTCACTTTCACTTCCACTCTTCTCATCAGTATCAATCTTAGCAACAAGATCTTTGACTTTGTCTCTTGAAATTGAGATTCTTCCCTTTGACATAATTATAAATTTAAGCTAATTCTATACACAAAATGATTAAAATTCTTAAATAAAAATTTTTAAAAGAAATCATTTTCCGAGGGCTCATCGCTGATCTTATAATTATGAGCACGTGATTAGTTCTTTTGTTGTCCTCGGAATTGACGCTTTTTGTTTACATTTAAAAGCTTTTGAAACTAGAATGAAACAAATTTGTTCACCTTTTGTATTTAAAAGAAGTTCAAAGGATCAAGAAAATGGGTGAAGACTCTCACTTGAGAGAAATAATAAATAATGAAATGATTCACAATACTACTAACCATCCATCAAACATCCCAAGACCAATCATTATAAATAAAGATCTTGATAATGATCCATTTAAAAAATACTACAATAAAAGGGAACTGGAAATGATAGAGAGAGAGTTGAGGGAAAAAGAAAATGAGTTACAATACCTCAATCATTCAATCTTGAACAAAAGAGCCGAAATAGAAAAACTAGATCTTGAAAATCAAGAATTAGTGGAACAACATTCAACACTATATAAACGTAAAAATATGGAACAACAAACTCTGTTATTTATAGAACAGAGTAAAAAAAAAGTTCAAGAAGAATTGAATCAGAATCATGAACTAAAACTGCAAGAGCTGAATATACGTATTGATGAATTAACTCATAAGGCAAAGGAATCTTATTTCAATGAAGTTGATGAAATAATGAAATCAAAATTCGATCTTTTAGAAAATGAGAAAAAGATACTAAATGATCAATTAACTGAAATCAATGATGTTGTGAACAACAAAGATTCTAAATTGGAAGAACTGTCGAAACAATTAGAAGATAACTCAAATGATCAATTTAGCAAAATTGAATCATTGATGAAAGAGTCAAGAAAACAATATGAACTTGAACTAAATAATCTAGTTAGTGAGTCAAATTCAATTGAAAATTCAATTAATGAGTTGATTAAAAAATTGAACTCAAAAAAAAATGAACACACAACAAAAGAAAATGAATTGAATTCCATTAAAGAAAAAAATCAATCAAAGTTGAATAATTCAAAAGATATCATATTTAAAATTCAAAAATTAAAAGAATCCATCAAAACAAAAACTTCTAAAATTAATGAATTTGAATTGAAAATCAAAAAACAAAATGAGCTTATCGTTTTGAATAATAAACAATTATATAATGAAGAAATATCAAGAAGAAAATTTCATAATAGATTACAAGATTTGAAAGGTAACATTAGAGTATTCTGTCGTTTTAGACCAAAACTAAGTTCAGAATCAAATGAAAATATAATAGATTTAAAAATTCCTGATAACAATGAAGAAGTTCAAGAAATTGAAATAATTGATCCAAAACAAATTGATACAATAATTAAACAACCAAATAATTCAATTAAAAAGCTAAATTTCAGATTCGATAAAGTATTTCCAATGAATTCAAATAACTCTGAAATTTTTGATGAAATTTCTCAACTAGTCCAAACTGCAATTTATGGTTTTAATGTTTGTATTTTTGCTTATGGCCAAACTGGTTCGGGTAAGACTTTCACAATGTCAAATTCTGATGGTATGATTCCAAGATCAATTGATCAAATTTTTGAGATTTGTAATAGATTAAATAAGAACAATAATTGGAATCATAAGATTTATGGTGAGTTCTTAGAGATTTATAATGAAAACATTAGAGATTTATTAAATGATAATCAGGACACTTCATCATTAAAATATGAGATAAGGCATGATTTGAATAATTCAAAAACTTCCGTTACTGATTTAAATAAAATTGAATTAACCTCACCTGAAATGGTTAAAAACCTTTTGAAAAAAGTCTATTTGAATAGATCTATTGCTTCAACCAAGGCTAATGAAAGATCTTCAAGATCTCACTCTGTCTATATAATAAGGATAGAAGGTGAGAACTATAAAACAGGTGAAAAAACTTCTGGTGTTTTGAATTTAATAGATTTAGCTGGTTCTGAAAGGTTGACAAATTCACAGGCTACAGGAGATAGATTGAAAGAAACCCAATCAATAAATAAAAGTTTGAGTTGCTTGGGTGATGTCATTTATGCTTTAAACGATGGTGGAAATAATGGTAGACATATTCCATTTAGAAACTCAAAATTAACTTATCTTTTACAATACTCTTTATTGGGAAATTCAAAGACTTTGATGTTTGTTAATGTATCACCATTGGTTAAGAACTATAATGAAACTGTTAACTCTTTAAGATTTGCTACAAAAGTTAATAATACAAAGATCAGATAATGATATAATGATAAATGAATAAATAAAGTAAGTATAAATAAATAGTATTTAATAAATAGTGAGTATCAATAAGATCCTCTGATTAATAATAGATCCTTTTCAGTTACAAAAGGACCTTCATTATCTTTTAATTCTTCAAAGACAATTAAATTATTTTTATCAATTGAACTCCATAACTCTCCATGATTTTGAGAACTCCAATCTTCAATCTCATTTTGAATTTTTGGATCTTTAGTTAATTTATATAGGTTTTCTAATATTTGTTTAGTTATCTTAATATCCAATTGATTGTCTTTGATTAAACTAAAGGCATCTTCATATAAATCATGATAGCAATACGCAATTATTAATTGATTCAAGTTTGAAGAATTTGGTAAAATATTCAATTCATTCAAATTATTCCAAAACTCAATAACAGAACCAATATCGAAAAAAGTATAACATTTCAACATGATGGTAACGGTATCATTATTCAAACCTTTTTGCTTTGGTATGAAATTAATTTGATTGAAAATATCTGCAACTTTTTGAAATTGATTCAAATTACAATATGAATTCAATAATGCATTCATTATCCTTATATCGGTATTAATATCAAGATCAATCTTTAACAAAGTGTGTAACTCTTCAATCCCATTCAAATACAACATTTCACCAAAAGTATTGAATAAGTAAATATACATTTCTGGGCTTGGTGGTGGCAGTCTTCCTGTCGTTTTATGTATCATTTTCAACTCTTCAAATAATGAACACGATAAATCTGGTCTATCTAGTTCGATAAATCTTTTCATTAATGGGAAAAAAGAATTATATGGGAAATCTAAATTTGTTTTTAGTATGATATAGATTAATCTCAAATGTTCAGCGTCTTTACATTTTGTGAGAGCCCAATTCATTATCATTTTATAGAGTTTAGAATAGTTCAAAATTGAAACTTTTTCATCAAAGTTAGGAATCTCCTCTTTGATTAACATTAGAACTAAATCAAGTGAACTAGGATCACATAATAATTTTTTGATCAATTCACTGAAACATTCATCATTCAGGTAATCACAATGACTTTTGATTTTTTTATACCATTGGTATATTGCATTTGAACTAATGTTTGATTCATTTGATAATAATGTTAATAATTTAAATAAAATTTTAGGATTTACTTCCCATTCAATCCTATCTGTTTCACTATCATGATAAGTTGACTTAAGTTTCTCAAAATTTGAATCATTCATGTATTTTGACAATAAAGTCTCATAAGTTTTCAAATTCAAAAAAATTTTGGGATTATTTTCTAATATCACTTCATTAATTGCATTAAGCTCATTTTCAAAATCTTTGCAATTGGAATTAACTAAAGCCACTATTAAATCATTATAAAAGTCAATATCTATTGATTCTATTTCGTTCAAGATTGTGATTCTATCTTCTTCCATTAATTTCGAGTTTTTGAAAACGTTCCACTGAATTTTAAAATTGAAGATATTATTATCATTATTGTCAATTAATCCAAGAACTTTATTACCTGCAATTAATCTTTCTTCTTTAGAGATCTCTGTTGAATTGACTAAATGTCTAAGTAGTTCAATTGAATCGTTGATATTGAAATTCAATTGATCTTTATTCAAAATGGTTGAAATCAATTTAACTAAAATCTGGGATCTTTGAGTCTCAAATGATTCATTTAACGAAGTTATGTCTAGTAGTTTGATCAATTCCTTGATTGATTGGTTATCATTAGTGATTAGATCATCAATAAATTTCAAATATGAATTTAATTCATTTTGTTGAATTGAAAAAATTTCTTCATTTAGTGTGATTAACTTTGTTTTAATAGATTTTAAAATCTTTGAAATCATTAACTTATATGATTTCCTATTCAATTTCATATTTGAGAAAGATCTGTATGAATTCAAAATAGTTATCAATAAATTTGGTTGAATGTCTATGGAATTCAATAATTCCATGATTTTCTTGAAACTTTTATCATATAATTGTCCTTGCTCTTCGATAAATGCAGAAATAACGTTCTGTAACTGTTCAGGATATCCTAAAACTGATAAATACTGAACAAATTTCACGTATGTTAATAATAGTAACTCATCATTATTCTTAGCATATCTTTGTAATAACTTAAGATATAATCTAGGTATAAACCTGGCCGACTGGAAATTTTGTTTATCAATATTATCGATTATTTGAATAAAGATTCTTAATGTTTCTAAATCATTAAATAATGGAATTATTGAGTCTGAATCTTGTAGACCTTGTGGGGTGATATCATTCAATCGCTTTATACCATCATTAATTAGTCCAAAGCAACGCTTACCTGGATTCTGAATAGCATTGAGTTCCTCCACAATCTGTTTCAATCTTTGAGGGTCTATATCACGATCTCTTAGCTCTTGTGCAGCTCTAACAATAGTTTCATCAACTAATCCTTCTTCTGGTGGGGCATCATCAATGGCAGTTGTAATGAATGGACCCCAGCTCATATTTCTGTGAGAAAATAGATGATCACAATTGGTTAGCCATTTTGGCCTCATAAGTCTCAATGAGTTGGATCTCAGCATCGAAATTTTATGAACTTGAATGAAATATTTAAATCTTTTTTATTGATATATTTTGACACATTTTTTTTTCCATTTCTCGGGGGATATAACTAAAATTTTTAGTACTGTAGTTACTAGTAACATTTCACACACTTATTTACACACATTTATTTCTATTTGACTATCTTTATTTACAATAATTAACTCTATAAAAAAAACTCTATTCTCTGTCTTTCTTTTCCTCGTCTTTCAAAAAAGTCTGTAGTCTCCTAATTGCCCAATTTTGTCCAATAAATTGAATATCTTTATCACTTTCACCTTCAGAAAGAGTGTATCTTTTCCAGAATTGGTGTTGCTTGAATCTCGGATCCTCTTCTGCAAATCCAGCTTCAACACGTAATTTAGCAACTGCTTTTCTTAATTCATCTGATAATCTACTTCTTAGATCTTGAACTTTTGGTCCATTTCTCAAATACTCTGATAAATCATCAGGAGTGTTTGAATCTAAGAACTTCTTGACTAGATCTAGCCATTCTCTTCTATATTTGGCTATGATTTCATCATCGATTGGATCACCTATTCTGACTTTAATTTCAGCACCAAAATTAGATGGTAAAATTCTTTCAATCATTGATTCTGCAGAAGATTCAGGTGCAATTTTTTCAAATCCATGAGCAAAAATTGGAACTAGAATAGGTTGTCTTGTTGATTCTAACAGTAATCTGGTTATCCCCCATTTAAAATATCTCATTGAATTATTGAAAGGTTCCTTTAACTGTAAGACAAACCCTTCAGGAAATACATGAACCCAAGAAGGTTTTGATCTAATTATTGGTGGAATGTAATCATCTTTGATTTTTTTAATCAATGGGCTAATTTGACTGGATTCTTTATTGAAATTTAGCCACGCTTTTGAAACTTCCTCAGAGCCGTCATAAAGTAAATTCAAAGTATCGTCAGGACTTAAAACTCTGATAGCTGAATCAATTGAAGGTTGAAAAGGACCACGACCGAATCTCTCAGTTCCCATAATTTTACCTAAACTAAAGAAATAAGATGTGAATTTATTGGTAAAGCAAACATTATGAGCTCCTAAACCCCATCTGATTTGATCAATATCTTTATAATATCTCCATGGTAAAAATCCCCACAGAAATGGGTCATCAACAACAGACATGTGGTTCATGATGGTCATCAACCCTCTGTTTTCATCTTTGGATCTTTGTAACGCCTTATCTAGTTTATCTAAACCGATTAGTTCTGGTTTATAGAATGAGTTCAACATAATCTTAGAGAACCCTACAGCCAACCAACAGTCCAGTTTGCTTGCGGTATTCCACCACCATGCATCTCGTGGATACTCCTGGAGGGCCTTATCGGCTCTTTCAAAGACGTCTCTAAGCGACATTTTATGGTTTCAAATTTCAATTTGTGTGGAAAGAATTTTAGAAATCCTTCTTTTTCTTTTGACTTTTTGCCCTTTTACGGTTTGAATATTCAGCAAGAAAATACAGAAATTGTTTTATTTAATTCCAAAAACAGTAGTGATTTTGATGGACCGAGATAAGTGTCAATATTAATCGAATAAATCCACTTTTTGGTTCATTCAAAGTCCAAATATTGAGGAAGTAAGTGATATTATGTAATCCGAGGGTGCGATGAGCCCTCGTAAGTGTCTCTATTTCTTCACTTTCCCATTAAAACTCGCTTTAAGACTCTTTAAATTCATATATTTGTGTCGTAAAAAGATGGAAAGATACACTCAGTTCAGAGATAAGGCCACTGGGATTTCTCCTTTCATGCCTGTGACTCAAACTAACATCATTGGAGTTTCCGAATCTCCTCTTCAGCAGCTTTTGAAACTCACCAAATTGAATCAAATCAGTGCATTCTTGTTGGTTTTAGTTAGAAGTCTATTAATACTTCCATTTGTGTTGATTTCTTTCTGTTTGGGTAATATCATTGGGTCTAGTAATCTGGTTCTGTTAAATAGATCTATTTTGTTTATTGCTGGGATAACCAATTATGAGTTATCAGTAGAGAATTTGAAATCAAAGAACATTAAGAGATCGTTTTATCCATCAAAGAATGAGTTTTATTTCGTCAATTTCACAAGTGGTTTAGATTTAGTGACTCTATTGCTGATTTCTAATGATGAATTTGTTATTCTGGTTCCTAATAAACATGGGGTTTTAAAAGAATTTACTAAATCACAATTTTTAAAGAAATCATTGATTGGACTAGACGAAACAGAAGGAAATGACTTGAATTATTCAAATCTAAAGAATAAAATTGTTTATATTTTTGCAGAAGGTACTACATCTAATGGTACATCTATATTGCCTTTTTCATTAAAACAAGATAATTTCAATATATTACTAAAGAATTCAAAAATTAAAAAAATTAAAAGTTTGAGCATTAAATATATTCCGTCTATTTTGGTAACACCATTACAAACAAGTTATTTTAGCTATTATTATAAAGTGTTATCTTGTTTAAGCATTAATTTCAAAGTTAGAATCAATAACGTTAATGATTTCAATCAAATAGATGAAGATTTAGTTAAAATAAGAAACTCATTTATAAATAACGGGAAGTTTAAACTAGTTAACGAAGCATTTAATACAGATATGAAATCAAAATTTATTTCAACATATAGAAGATGAGTAAAATATATATAAAAATTTAGTAATGCATAGATGAATTAGTAGTATTGTGATTGGTTTTCTTGTGGACTTGTGTTAAGAATATCTGGAATCCATTGAACGTTTTCATCTGAAATTGGAACAGATCTTCCAGTTGGCAAATAATTTTGAAACAATTCAGTAGACTCGATAATTGTATCAAACTTCAAATTATTATTTTCCAAATTGTATTTCAAATTCAATAATTTGACTAATTCAAATAACTGATTGATGGATGAATTTAAAGCACCATTCTGTAGTATTTCAATAATTTTATTGTTCAATTTAATCGAATTCAATTTATTATTATTGTTGTTGTTATTGTTACTATTAATAGTGACTTTTTTCTTAAAACTTATTAATTTTTTCTTCAATTTTGAATCTTTTTCAAATTCATCATTTAATGATTCATCATAAGTTGGTTTTTTTTTACAAATATTATCAATTGAAATATTCAAAAATCCAATACTTTTACCAATATTATCCAGTTTATAATTTTCAATTGATAAAAATAATCCAATATATGAATTAGTCAGTTTTGATAAGCTCTCTAGATAATTTAACCATCTAGAATCGTCAATACTTTTCAAACAATTGATCATCAGTTTGATTTGATCTCTGATATATATTGAAATTCTTGATAATGAAGAATAATTCAAGTTGTTTTTGGAATTTATATCAAATTGAGAATTTTTTAAAATCCAGACACTCTTGCAAAGAAATGTTAATTGAATGCAAATTGATATTGAACTGTTTAAAAATTCAATGAATTTGAAACTTGTTTCAAAAATCTCAACGTTTGAGAAATTATTTAGTTTCAAAAAGTTTAAGTATTCAATTGATTTCTTATATAACTTGAATGCATTGATCCATAATTGTTGTGATTCTTTTGTATTATCTTGATTCAACGCTTTAGATATAATTTCAGTACTTCTCAAATTATAACTAAATACTAAATTGACTATAACTATAATGATTTCATTTGATAAAGTCCATTGATGAGGTTGTTTATTTGGCTTAGTTATTGGTAAAGACCAGGGGATTGGTTCAGATAGCACTGTCTTTGATGAGAATTGAAAAACTTCATCGTATGATACGTCTTGCGATTTGATTATAGTTGAAAAGATTAAATTCAAATATTCCTCTAGAGTCGATATTAACAGAGAGGTACTTGAATTGTTGGTGTTAATGCTGAGTCTTTTAATGAGGATCTCCTGTACAAAATGTGGGTGCTCATTGTTTGTGTTTAGTTGTAGAATGCTAAATGGAGAGTCAGGTAGTGTTAGCATTGGTTTAGTCACTCAAGATTATAAACGTTACTACTACTGCCATTATGTCTCAGGTTATTAAAAGAATAAACACAGACATCGCTGCATAACCATTCATTATGTCATCTGAATTCACGTGATTTTTACCCAATTGGGAAATAAATCGCCGAAAATCCCAAGAAATCCGCCAAAAAAAAAAAAGATAAGAGCGAAAAAATAAAAGATAAGGAAGATTCCGAGCCAATTAAAATGAATTATCCGCCTAGAGAATAAATTGTTCCTTTTAAATTTAAGGGAGTCTCGGATTAATTTCCTTCTAAAAAAAAATGAAAACCTCAAAGAAAAAAAGAATTAAAGATAAAAGGTAAATGAAGTCTTTATCTTTTGAATAAACGACCTGAACCCTTAATTTTTGCATGTTGATTCTGGATTCTGGAATAGCTCATTTAGCTTTTGAGGGTTTTAAGGATTCTTTTAAGAAGTCTTTGGTATTTTATTACCACACACTATGTACTATATATATATGTACAGCTGCTGAGTCAGCAAATCCTGGCCTCTCATTCGCCAATTTAATCACTTTATCAACAAAAAGCCCATTGTAATGCCATTTGGAAATTTTTATATAAGAACTCAAAAATGTCTTATATTTGATCTTTTATCTTTTATTCGTTTCTGTTTTCTATCTTCAATTATATCCCTATAATGGTTAGTGTTTGGACAGAACAATATGACACCGGTACACTCAGTTTCATCATCCTAAGTGCTGCTCTAGTCTTCATCATGGTCCCAGGTTTGGGTCTTTTATATTCTGGTTTAGCAAGAAGAAAATCTGCTTTATCTTTAATTTGGGCCGTCCTAATGGCGTGTGTCGTTGCAATGTTTCAATGGTATTTTTGGGGGTACTCTTTAGCTTTTTCTCGAACAGCAACTAATGGGTTCATTGGAAATTTAGATTCCTTTGGTTTTAGAAACGTTTATGGTACTGAAGATTCTGCTTATCCAGAATTCGCTTTTGCTGTCTTTCAAAACATGTTCTTATGTGTTACTTTAGCTATTATAGCAGGTGCAACTGCAGAAAGAGGTAGAGTTTTACCACATATGGTATTTTTATTCATTTGGGCTACTTTGGTTTATTGTCCAATTGCCTGTTGGGTTTGGAATTCAAGTGGTTGGGCTTATAAATGGGGTGTTTTGGATTATGCTGGAGGTTGTGCTGTTGAAATAGGTTCAGGTGTTGGTGGGTTTGTTTATTCTTGGTTTTTAGGCAGACGTAAAGAAAAATTATTAATCAATTTTAGACCTCATAATGTTTCATTAGTTACTATTGGTACTTCTTTACTATGGTTTGGTTGGTTAGGTTTTAATGGTGGTACTGCTTTATATCCAGGTATGAGAGCTATTTATGCCATCATGAATACCAATTTAACTGCTTCATTTGCCGCAATGACTTGGTGTTTATTAGATTATAGATTAGAGAAAAAATGGTCAACTGTTGGTCTTTGTTCAGGTTTAATTTCAGGTTTAGTCGCTGCTACCCCTGCTTCTGGTTGTATTACTTTATACGGCTCCGTTATTTTAGGTATTGTCACTGGTATCATTTGTAATTTTTCAACTGGTATCAAATATCTAGTAGGTGTTGATGATGCTCTGGATATTTTAGCTGAGCATGGTATCGCAGGTATGGTTGGTTTGTTCTTCAATGCTTTATTCGGTGCTGACTGGGTCATTGGAATGGATGGTGTTAGTGAACATGATGGTGGGTTTATCTCTCACAATTATAAACAAATATATAAACAAATTGCTATTATTGGTGCAGCCGTGGGTTATACTGCTGTTGTCACTGCAATTATTTGTTTCGTTATTAATAAAATCCCAGGATTGCAATTAAGAGCCACTGAAGAAGCAGAAGCTAAAGGTATGGATGAAGATCAAATTGGTGAATTCGCCTATGATTATGTTGAAGTTAGAAGAGATTTCCTAAGTTGGGGAAATGGTCACAATGATCCACTAGATCATATCCCACAAATCAATGAATTACAAGAATTAAATCAAGATCAAGATCAATCAACTGGTGAAGTTGGTGAAACTGTTGAAAATGAAAAACAGTGAAATTTATTATTCATCTATTTGATTATATTTTAGTTTCAAGGGTTTTTTTTTTTTTGTTGTTTTTCTTTTATGAGTCTATGAGTTGGTTTGAGATGATTGTTGTCTTATTTAGGGTTTTTCTTGGTTTTTTTGCTTGGTTTCAGTTATATTATAATTAATCAGTTTCATGAATGAAGTGGAGTATCCTTAACGCTTTATTTCAATCAAACGTAATTATTTACGTTTTTGGTGTTTTTTACAAAACTTTTGTTTTTCTTTTCCTACAGTTTGCATTTAAAAGTCTTTCTTGTAAATAATAAAAGATTTTTATTCAAGAATCAATAATACATTTAATTAATTTATATTTTGCTGTAGTAGGCGTCGTTTTAAAGCGTTTGATAGACTGTTCACCTCTAATTTATTGATTCAAGTCAAGTAATTCGCTAAATCTGATTGTTATATTATATCGAGTACATTTTTTCCTTCTCCGGTATCACATTTTCTTATATCACCAATTTTTTTCAATGACATCATAGATCTTCTCTGATCTTCTTTTCAAATTTGGAGTTTGTTCACACGATTTAATTAGCACCAGTTATCTGGCCTGTTCACCTTTGTTTTCTAGATCTAACTCATTATATATTACAATTTATAAGGCTCATTTTAAGAACCAGATCTCCTCTTTCGATTTGAATAAAGTAATTTCTTAAACGCGGTTTACCTTAAGAGAATAATGTTTATCTAATAATCAAACAATATCAACCGTATTTTTCATTTTACAAAATTTCAGACTTACAGCTTACAATCTAGTGAGAATGAAAAGATTATATTCTCCGTCTCTCACAATTGTGTGGTGTAGTGATTCTCTTTATACGACGCTCTGTTACGTATTGACTATATCTTATCACACATCCAAACACCAATGCTCTGAAAAACTTGACACATTCGAATCTTGCAGATCTCATGCACTTTAAGTCTGTGTAAATAAATCCAGATACTGTTGTTTATTGACTGACTCCGTCAAATTCAAGTACTTAATCTGATATTAAACTAATAGATGCACTATCCAAAAATTGTTCTCGAACCACTTTTTGAATCTATAATTTCCAAAATATTATTTAACACAAAGTTCGTTTCTGTGTAATTGTTTTTGTGTAACTTTTGAAACCACAAAATTTATAAATAATTGTGGTAAAACTTTTACTTTCATACTTCTTACAATTTATTTCAATCTTCAACAGTTGTTCTGATGAATATTTGGTTGATGGAGTGGTTAAAAAATGGGATGGTTTGGTTTTTGATGGGTGATGGTATTGGTTTGAGACTACAATTCAATGAATATTCAATTTCTAATCTGAGATTTATAATTTGATGGATATGACAAGAAATACAAAGAAACTCAAAATGTGTTGATGAAGTTTAGATAGCACGCGACACTGGTGAACAATCTTTTGTGAATCTATCTTGGTAACTGATCTATCACAGTTCGTTAGTTAATGGTCAGACATTATTATAATCTTATTGATTAGGGTTCAAATGCGGTTAATCTGAAGATCTTGGTTGTGAAGTTTACTGAGTTGACTAACAAGTTTGAACACTAGAAGTTATTAGATGTTATTTAATGGATTTTTCATATTTTTTAGTTTTTGAGTTGGACTTGTTACTGAAGTTAAGTTATAGTTTTTTCTGTCTTGTTATTCATCAATGGAGTGGTTTTGGTGTGAAGAGATTGGTTTGAAGTTGAATGTGAGTAATATTGATTGGTTTGAGTTGTTGAGTGTAGCATTGGATTTATATCATTGATTGGTCGATGGTTATAGTTGAAACTTGGTATTAGAAACTTGGTATTATGATCTTGAACTTGTTGAAGCTGGTAAATTATTATTGAAATTGGTATGGTAGTTGGTGTTGGTTGGGCTGATGTACAGGTATTAATGGGGTGGTTGAAGCAGGTTAAATCTTTGTAAATCTTGATACCTATTGTAATGATAGCTATCCAGTCTTGGTGAGTTAGTTTGTCAGTTTACTGAATCATCTTGTTCTTTAGTTGTGTTGGTATACCCATAGGTGGTTAAACTGATAAAATTTGTGTATAGTCTTTGGAGTTTTTTTTTTTAGCATGGTTGGAACTTGGTCAACATGTTTTTTTTTTTTCTTCAGTTTGGAAAATATATGAGCACAATTGTGCAGTAAATTTATTGATTGACTCGACAATCTTTAAATTTATTTCCAAACTAATCAAATTTTGTAGTCATTAATCTTTTTAAAATTCCTCTTTTATAAAATGGTTTGCGATATTTAAGTCCTGAGATGTTAATATAAGTGTAAGTTATTTTGTTACAATTTGATGGAAAGAAATACGATAAATATTCATTAATCAGTATAAGATTCATAAGCCACGACTTATCAATAATAATATGTCCATAATCTTGATGTCACTTACTTCAAATGGAAGAATTTTTAGGATTTGAGATCAAGCTATATATAGTATAATAGTACTAATACTACTTATTAATCACTATCAGACTCTATGGAATTTTGAAAAGAGAATCACCCATCACAATTACAATATGTATACAGATACTCAATATCCATAGATGTTGTAGGTACTGCAGATGGTTCATTATGTAGTAGATTGCACTGAATATAAATATAAAAAGCTGACTATAAGGTTAGTGGAAGCCCAAAGTTAATTCAAAAAATCAACACACATTCTTGTCGCTATTTGTTTAGTAATTACTAATATTATATTACTGTCTTGTAACTTGTAATCATCAATGGTTTGAAAAAATTAAAATGATCCCTAGCAGGATCGAACTGCTGATCTTGGCGTTATTAGCACCACGCCGTAACCAACTTGGCCAAGGGATCTCTTCATACAAAAAACTCTGTAAATGTAATAAGGCGTGTGTACCCGATTGCCTGTATGTAGAAGATCGAATCGAGGCTTAAAACGAAGTACTCTTGGGCAAATATACAAGTACAATGTTATTCAACATGAAAATTATATTTACAACAAAATATTCAACATATTAATTAGAGACAAACAATATTCAACATATTACAATTTATTACATACACCATTAGAAAAGTATCCAACATAGTCAAACTACATATACATATGGGACATATGTCCAGTCATTATGCAATAGATACATACATTACAATCAATATTGAGAATCTGGATCGATTCTTGCGCCAATCAAACAAACGTAATCATCAACTATTGGTCAGATGAACTAGCTTACATAAAATGTTCCATTAGAAAGAGAAGCAGTTGATACAATTGGTCAAATAGATGCATGCGAGACAAGTTGGTACAGATTGTATATTGTAACGTATTTTATAGTATATATAGAAGGATTTCCTGTTTAATAAGTCTGGAAAGGTTTATAGGAGGTATCCCTTTCAGAATACACATTTTGACACAAAAGAATTGAACTATCTACAAAAGAAAATCTCCACTTGAATCAATTGAAATAGAAAGAGAAGAGAATATAAGTTCTATAGATTCAATCCACAAAAGAAAATCACCACTAAATAGCTGCGTGGTTTACACTAATATAGTCGAACAGGTAACTTTTTGCAAGACTGAACCGATGCCAATAAATTTGCATGCAACACTCCCAGAAGGAAAAATTCAGTTGAACCAGAAAATTATAAAGAAGAAAATGTAAGAAATAGAATACCCAATTAGGGAATGTATTCAGTTGTATAGCTTTAAAATAAACAATTCAACAGAAGAAAAAAAGTGCTGATAATAGAATGACAAAAGAGGAGTGTTTAAGAGTTGTAAAGAGCCGGGTTTTTTGGCGGCTCACGGCTCATGAGCTATCAGCTATATAAATCCTCCTTGGCTCACTATCTCGTGAGCTCACATGAGCTCTTCACCCAAAATGATAATTTTCCGCTTTTGGTAATTTGATTTTATTTAAAGGAAACAGGATGAGGGTCATCTAGTAACTTGTATGTAATTGGAGATCGAAGTTGTTACAGAAACTCCTGATCTTTGGTCTTATTTATTTCTTGAATTTTATATTATCAATAAACTGAAAATTATTACAGTTAATTTTACTAGTAAGACTTACTTATATAAATAAATTATAATTTAATTAGACTCTGAATTCTGTTAACCTGGAAGTCGGAACCATATGGCATAATATCTAGAGTCTAGGAAATTATAATTATTGCTTAGAAATTAGGAGAGAGAGAATATATGATGGACAAATTTAGGATTTTATTTATTATGTTATTTTTACAAAATGCAAATATTTTTCTACGTCACAATTTATATTATAGATACTTCAAGAGTTCTAACTTCTATGTTATTAATACTATATCTTTATGAGTGAAGATAGTGAACCCAATCAAGTCAGGAAATCTGCAAGAGGAAATACTCCTATTTAAGATGTGTATACTATACATAATTCTCAGAAACTTTTATATACAACATGACAAATGGTCAATTATCTCACTTTTTTTCATACGACTACGAATTAAAAATGGGATTAAAATTAATATATATGATGATCTCTTTTTTTTAGAGTTAATTTTACAGCAAAAATTTGAATTTCTTTGAGAATTTTCAATCCGTCTGACGAAATGCAGACTTTGTGAGAGGGCCATTAATTATATAGCTATAATTAGCTGATCGAATTATATGATCAAATTAATCTAATTAACTCATATGGTGATATTGCAGCAGCTATATACACAGCTAGCTAAATACTAAGTAGTAAGCTATCTGGATCGATTTGAATATTATACTATTATCAGTATTATAATCTAGATATAATGGCTATATATAATCATTGTAATTCTCGAGTTGAACTCAACTGGTGACTGCACATTGCACAACTCCACTTTAGAAGCTAGGGTCATAATTATTGATACTTGATCAGTCTAATTTCAATTACTTACAGATTTTTTTACGATTTACGATTTACTATATGACCTCCTGGCTCACTGGCTCTCAAGCCCACGCCAAACTCACATGAGCCGCTCAGCTCGTGAGCCGCGGCTCAGCTCTTCGCAACTCGATTCGAAATTTGACTTACAATGAATGACAATAGAGTTTCAAACAAAAAATATAAAAATATTTTGGAGTTAACTACTATGTAGTTGAAAAGACTGGTATAATGGAAAGAAAAAAAAATAATGACCAAACCCAGGTTCGAACTGGGGACGTTCTGCGTGTTAAGCAGATGCGATAACCAACTACACCATTCGGCCGTCTATTGAACAAATTTGGCCGTATAATCACTATACTGTGTTGCAGCGCAAACCATATCTCTGCCAATATGCCAAAATTCAACAATCTAGAAATTGGAAATAGTCCGCAACGCGAGGCGCATTATTCTTCTACGTTAAGACAACTATAAAAAAGAAAGAAAGAAGTGTTTTTATCATCAATTATTATTTTTCTTGTGGTTTTCGTGGTTTTTGAGGAGACTGGTGTAGTAAATAGGTACATTAAGAAACATCTACTCAGTACTGAGATGTCAATTTAGACTTTCCCTTCTATCTCTATCTCTACAGTCTACAGTTACTCAATGATCATTACCAAGAAATAATAAATTATTACTTGGTTGATCATGGACAATTAACAAATGTTGGTAATTAACTTTGGTAATATTCAATAAGCTAGTGAGACAAGGAATGGACAGTAGACAGTAAACAATATAGAAGAACAGAAGACAGTATACAGGAATGAAACTTAAAAGAAAAGGTAGATATAGTGGACAATGATAGCATATACAGTCCAAAATACAGAGCATCAAATAAACAAATAGACAACTCTAGTAGACATGTATATGATATTAGAATAATGTCTTGATAAAAAATTGTTCTAACCATCCAGTGTACTGTTTAAACTTGGTTTAAGACACTGGACACTGTAAGTAAAGCGTCATATAGTCAAATTATTACATGGTTAGTACGAGCTTCCACCAGTAAATTGGAAGAAATGAGATCCAGAGCAGACACCCTACTTTCAGTCCTCATGCCCTAAAAAAAAAGAACTGAACACACGAAAGTTTCACATATAAACAAACTCAAAGATAAATCCATTCCAAATGGCAGAAACCATTGTAACAAACTCAGAAAGAGATTCTGTCTTTGCAAACTTACAAAAAGATGCGGCAAATAAAGTCTGTTTCGATTGTCAAGCTAAAAACCCAACTTGGACTTCAATTCCATTCGGTGTTTTATTATGTTTAGAATGTTCTGGTACTCACAGAGAGCTTGGTGTTCATATCACATTTGTCAGATCTTCTAATTTAGATAAATGGACTCTAAAACAGTTAAGACGTTTCAAACTAGGTGGTAACCAAAAAGCTAAAGAATACTTCTTGAAAAATGGCGGATCAAGATACTTAGATAAAAATATTGACTCAAAATCAAAATATACTTCTAAAATAGCATCTAATTATAAGGAACATCTGGATCATAAAGTCGCAAAAGATGAAGTTCTTTACCCTAATCAAATCACTTTAGAAAACATCAATAATTCTTCAAGCTCTTTAGTTGATAGTAAAAATGATGATGATTTTTTCGCCAATTGGGAAAAACAATCTACCCCTTCACCAATAAGCTCAAGACCTTTAACTCCTTTAAGCTCACAAGCTTCAAAACCATCACAACAAGAAACTAAAAAACCAAATACAATTTTAAGAAAATCGATATCATCAAGTAAAAAAAACATCTTATCTGGTCCTAGAAAATCTAAAGTAACTGCTAAAAAAATCACTACAACTGATATTGACTTCGATGCAGCTGAAAGAGAAGCCAAGCAAGAAGCTGAAGATATTGCCAAATTAGGCTATAATTTGAACGCAAACGATAACGAACAACACGAAGCCATTTCTAAAATCACAATAAAACCAAAGACAATCACCACTCAACCTTCCTATGAAGATCAATCACATAGATCAAGTACCACTGATCAATCAAGATCCGGATCTGTTGCTAACATCACCCCAACTTTCGCAAAATTAGGATTTGGGATGACTGCAAATGATGCTTTAGAACAAGAAAAACAACAAAAGGCAGCTGCTTTGCCAAAATACACCGGTGAAGTTGAAAACAAATATGGTGGTCAAAAGGGTATCTCTTCAGATCAATTCTTTGGTAGAAATAACTGGGATCAAGATGCTCAACGTGAAGCTCATTCAAAATTACAATCTTTCTCCAATTCAAATGCTATTTCTTCAGCTTCTTATTTCGGTGAAGATCAACAACAGCAAGGTGGTCTAAACCGTGGGAATGATGATTTCTCAGCTTTTACTTCAACTACCAATGATGATTTAGCTGTTTTGAAAGATGCTTTAGAACAAGGTGCTAATAAATTATCTGGTTATTTACGTGACTATTTAAGAAATTAAGTGTTGGTTTTATACGTTATGCTTTATGTACCAAATAAACATTATAATAGATGAGATTGTGCTTTGTACTGTAAGAACACCATATATACTAAACTCATCGTATTGGATAATTTCGGGCAAATTTTGAAAAATCAGCTTATCGTCCGTCTACTACTCAATTACAAAAACATCACATTCTGAATGACTTCTGTTGCTATCGTTGGTGCTGGTTTAGTAGGATCTTTAGCTGCTCTAGGATTCTCAAAGAAAGGCTACAAAGTGACTATATATGAGTTAAGAGATGGTGAGTTCTTTAGTTATTATGTCCCTACAGACTAAACTAACAACAACGAAAAAGATCCTAGAAAAATCCAAAATAACAATTTGAGAAGTATTAATCTTGCTGTTTCAGATCGTGGAATCAATGCCTTAGATTACGTTGATGCATCACTGAAGGAAAAAATTCTATCAAAAGTCATTCCAATGTCAGGAAGAATGATTCATCATATTAATGGGGATACTGAAAGCCAAAAGTATGATACTGAAGGAAGATCGATCAATTCAATAGACAGATCATATCTTAATGAATTATTAATTGAAGAAGTCGAGAAACTAGGAATCAATATTAAATTTAATCATAAATTAAATAAAATGGATCTGAAAAATCAGCCAATTCTATATTTTAATGAAAATGACGTTTATGAACATGATCTAATTGTTGGTTGTGATGGGACTTTCTCTAAAGTTAGAAATGAATTACAGAAATATATAAGAATGGATTATTCTCAAGAATACGTCAATAACTCATACTTAGAATTAAGTATTGAATCAGGTGAGAACAATTCATTTAAATTAGATAAAAATCATTTACACATCTGGCCTAGACACAACTTCATGTTGATTGCCTTACCCAATTTAGATGGATCGTTTACTTCAACGTTCTTTGCACCATGGGAGTTAATGGATTCATTAGATACAGATGAAAAAGTTTTGAGCTTTTTCAAGAAAGAGTTTCCAGATTCAATTGATTTGATTTCAAAAGATAAATTACTATATGCTTTTAAAAATCATCCAAAGGGTCAGTTGTTAAGTATCAAATGTAGCAGTTATCACTATCAAAATAAATGTGTGATTATTGGAGATGCTGCACACGCAATGGTTCCATTCTACGGTCAAGGAATGAACTGTGGGTTTGAAGACGTTTATCAATTATTGACTATCTTAGAGAGTTATAATGATGATCTAGAAAAGACCTTGAAAGAATACAGTGAAACCAGACATGAAGATTTGTTAGCAATTATCGATTTAGCATTGGAAAACTACAAGGAAATGTCACATAAAGTCACTTCGAAAATCTTCTTATTAAAGAAGTCAATTGATTTTATGTTGACGAGCATGTTAAAAGATAGATGGCTTCCTCTATACACGATGGTTTCTTTTAGAAGTGATATCAGCTACAGTAAAGCTGTGAAGACACAGAAAAGACAAGAAAGAATCTTGAAAGTTCTAACTAATGCTGCTTTTGGTTTGATCCTTTTTGGATCTGTTTCTTTATTCAAATATCTACATAGAAGAAGGTAATATACACTCACACATATCTATTTAGCTCCATCGCTCGTAATTTTCAACCTCCGAAAAATTATCATTATGATAATGTGGATAAACGACTCATTTTTTGTTTACTCCAGCTTCAACACCCACACTCACACACTATGGACACCCAGAAAACTGAAGGCCCCATTGCATTGAACCCGCTGAACAGTGAAATAAGGCACGGGTTTGAAGTGGATCCACAATACATGGAATTTCTGGCAAGTAACTACTTTTTATATTTCGATGATAAAAGACATCACACAAACGGGAATCCTACTTCTGAGGAAGAGAAAGCACAAAAAAGTGATTACTATCAACCCATACTCGACTGGAAAATAATGAAAGATCGCCAGAAAACAGTTAGTGCGGCTATTGTTCTTTGTTTAAACATCGGGGTTGATCCTCCAGATGTAATCAAGACTCATCCTTGTGCTAAAAGTGAAGCTTGGATAGATCCTTTATCATTCAATGACACTAAAAAATCAATAGAAGCAATTGGGAAAAACTTACAAAGTCAATATGAAACGCTATCTTTGAAAACGAGATATAAACAATCTTTAGATCCTTGTGTTGAAGATGTCAAAAGATTTTGTAACTCATTAAGAAGAAATGCAAGAGATGAAAGAATCTTGTTCCATTATAATGGTCATGGTGTTCCTCAGCCTACTCAAAGTGGGGAAATCTGGGTTTTTAATAGAGGTTATACCCAATACATTCCAATTTCTTTATATGATTTACAAACTTGGTTAGGTGCTCCATGTATTTACGTCTATGATTGCAATGGGGCAGGCAATATTATTAATAATTTCAAAAAATTCGTTCAAAAGAGAATTGACGATGATAATGATGGGAATCATGATAATTTAGCTCCATCTCCAACTTCTGCTTACATTGATTGTATTCAATTAGCTTCTTGTAAATCAAATGAATTATTACCAATGGATCCTGATTTACCTGCTGATTTATTCACTTGCTGTTTAACTTGTCCAATTGATATAAGTATTAAATGGTTTATAATGCAATCCCCCATTAAGAAAAACTACTATGCTCCCTTATTGGAACTAGCTAAAAGTTCATCAAATGGTAATATTGCAATTCCAGGTAAATTAACTGATCGTCGTACTCCATTAGGTGAGTTAAATTGGATTTTTACAGCTATTACTGATACAATTGCTTGGACTTCATTACCAAGACCATTATTTAAAAGATTATTTAGACAAGATTTAATGGTTGCTGCATTATTTAGAAATTTTTTATTAGCTAAAAGAATAATGCCAACTTATGGATGCCATCCAATCTCAGATCCTCCTTTACCTGATATTCAATTTCATACAATGTGGGAATCTTGGGATTTAGCAATTGATCAAGTTTTAACCCAGATGTTAAAAAACCTAAATAATGAACCATCAACTATAATCTCATTACCACCACCATCAGCTCAAAGCTCAAACGGCTCAATTTCTGAAAATTCACAAACAAATCATCATAACAATCATTCAGATTCCAATGGTTCTAATAACCATAATAATTCATCAAATGGAGCATCTTATAGTAATAGCAATATTGAAAATGGAAATTTTACGTCAAGTGCAGGTTCATTAGACATAAACATCCAAAATTATCAACATTCAACATTTTTTGAACAACATTTAACGGCATTTGAACTTTGGTTAAAATACGGATCAAACTCAAGACAACCTCCAGAACAATTACCAATAGTTTTACAGGTTTTATTATCACAAGTTCATAGAGTTCGTGCATTAGTTTTATTATCAAGATTTTTAGATTTAGGTCCATGGGCCGTTTATTTAGCTTTATCAATCGGAATTTTCCCTTATATATTGAAACTATTACAAAGTCCTTCACCTGATCTAAAACCTGTTTTAGTTTTCATCTGGGCAAGAATTATGGCAGTTGATTACAAAAATACACAACAAGAACTAGTCAAAGATAAAGGGTTTGATTATTTTTTGCAGATGTTAAATCCTAAAGATAATTCTGATCTTTCAAATAATGACCACAAAGCTTTATGTACTTTAATTTTATCATTGTTTGTTAGAAATTTCAAAAATGGCCAAAGGTTATGTTTCAGTCCAGATTTGGTTGATAAATTACTTGAATATACTGAAACTTCTGAAAATCCACTGCTAAGACAATGGAGTGTCTTGTTAATATCCCAATTATGGGATAAAAATCCAGAGATTAAATTTGTTTGTTTGAAAGAAGGCTTCCTTGATAGGTTATTAAGACAAGTTAATGACCCAATTCCAGAAGTTAGAACTTCTGTTGTTTTAACATTAACTAATTTCTTACCGGAACCTGAATTCGATGAAGAAGATTTAAAACAAGAAAGTAATATAACATTACCAATTATTTCTTTAGCTAATGATGCAAGTCCATTAGTTAGAAAAGAAGTTATTTTATTTTTTTCAAAAATCATTAAAAAAAGAATTAATAACTTCATTGTTTTAGCATTTAATGAATTATATTATGAACTATCAAATGTTACTGAGTTAAATATAGACACTAAACAGAATGTTGGTTATGGTTCATTGTATCATTTAATTTGGAAAACATTATTATTATTATCTTGTGATGGTCATACTCAATTACGTATTTATTGTGAAAAAATCATTGATTATGTTTTGATTGCATTGAAGTCAAGTCCATTACAAGAATCAGTTATCGAAATGGAAACTATTTTATTGCAAAGTAATAATGATACTTCATATCAACAACAACAGATTAATCAACCAACTACTTTACCAAAGTCGGTCAAAGTTAATGGAAAGAAAACTGATTTATCTCCAAAAAGGTCATTGACTGGAAATAATCAACAAGAAGATAGTGAAAATAATGTTAATAGGGGAACGAGATCAACCTCACTGGGATATTCGTTACTAAAAAGAACCATATCATTATCAAATATGATTTTCAGTTGGAACAAAGAAGAGGATTCAATCGATGAAGATGATAATAATTTGAATAAAAGACATCAACAATCTAAAAGTTTATCAAATCCTTATGGAATTGTACCAACTCCAAAAACCGCGAGGTTTAATTTAGATGAAGCTAAAGATGAGTATCCAGAAATTCCAATCAATTCAAAATTTTTCGAATATAGTGTTGAGTATTTCCAGGAACCACAAATGAGAAAGAATGAAATCGATGAGCCTGGTAGTTTAGAATACACACAAAGAATTTGGAGAAGAAATAGAAATGAAGAGATTATTAATAAGACTCAACCACAAAAAAATTTATCATTACGTGGTGATTGGAAAACAAATATTGGAGTTTTAAATAATAAAACACAACCAAAGATTTTAAAATTTTCCCAGTTTGAAAAATACCTAATAACTTCAGATGATCGTGATAATGTAACTGTTTTTGACTGGGAAGAAAAAAAGCAAATCTCAAGATTTTCAAATGCTAATAAATTTGGAACTAAAATAACGGATTTAAAACTACTTAATGAAGATGATTTGCCGTTATTGTTAACAGGTACATCTGATGGTATTATAAAAATTTTCAAAGATTTCCAGGATGTTGAAGAATCAAGGTTAGTTACATCATGGAGAGGTTTAACAGATCTATTACTAACACCAAGATCCACTGGTTTAATCACTGAATGGCAACAAAGTAGAGGCTCATTATTAGCTACAGGAGATGTTAAAATCATTAGGATCTGGGATGCACCAAGAGAATTATGTGTTGTTGACATTCCAGCAAGATCATCAAGTTCGATAACCTCATTAACATCGGATCAAGTGGCTGGTAATGTTTTTGTTAGCGGGTTTGGTGATGGTACTATCAGAGTTTATGATCGAAGATTAGATTCAAGAGATTCTATGGTTAAATTATGGAAAAATCCCAACAATGAAAGATCATGGATTCAAAACATTTATATGCAGAGAGGTGGATATCGAGAGTTGGTTAGTGGATCAACGAATTCAATGATTAATTTATGGGATATTAGATTAAATGAACCTGTTGTTAGTTTCAAATCAGATGATAAGATTTCAACAACAAGTGTTCAAATTCATGAACATGCTCCAGTTATTGCAACAGGATCTAAAACGATCAAAATATGGACCACATCAGGTGATTTATTGACATCGTTTAAAAATAATAGTATCTTTAGTTCAGGATTACAAAATAGAACACCATTTATTTCATCACTTTCATTTCATCCTCATAATATGATGATTGCTGCAAACAATACCCATGATCCATATATCAGTATTTATCAATGTACCGAAACTTCCAATAATGATTATTTATAGTAATGTATAATAAAAAGTTAAATAGAATAAAATTCCATTTTACTAGTACAGTTCATTTTTATTCAATAATATACAATATGTTATGAAATTATGCGAAACCAACACGTTTCTTCTTTGGTGTAGTTTCTTCCTGTTGTGGTTCAATGGCATCATTCAATTTGGCTCTTTTACGTCTATCAGTTCTTGCTTTATTTGCTTTACTTTTAATTTCTTGTTTTTTATCTTCTATTTTATTTCTCTTTGACTCTTCTTTCTTTTCAATTTCTTGACGTTTTAATTCTCTTAATTCTTCTAATTTTTGAGCTTTTTCTAATTTAGACATATCTCTTTTTTCATCTCCTAAAATGATTTCACTAATGATTCTATTCATTTGAAGTTGATCATTTGGATCTTCATTAACGAATTTCTTACCTTTTTTACCCTTTGGTCTTTTAGCACCTGGGATGATTGCTCTGTTTAAAACTGGTAAGTCTAGTTCTTTTTCATCATACACTCTTGGGGCTTTAGCTTTACCATAAAGCCTTATGCTTCTTTGTTCTTTCTTGACAGAACCTTTAGATTGTTTTTTAAATTTTGATTTCTCTTGTAAATTTGATTCGAATCCTAATCTGTTTCTAGCTTCTTTGTCCTTGAAGACTTCAGATTCAATCTTCTTGACACCTTTATCCTTTGCTTTGTTCTTTCTTCTTTGTTGTTGTTTAGCAGTCATTATAGAAGAAAAGGTGAAGTGATATTATCAGAAGATGAAGGTTCTCTCTTGTATATAAAAATCGTATAAAAAAAAGATTTTTTTTTGATCGTGTGTCTAACATTTTTGGTGATGAGGTTACCCTGAGTTAGAGGAGAACTGTGTACTTACAATGCTATTATTTTAGAGCTATATGTCCATCATTATATCATTTAATTATAAGAAAGATCATTGAATCAGTGGGTGTTTTCAGCAATTAGTGCATTAAGTCTTTTAATAGCAGGATAACCTTCAATGACTGTAGAGATACACCATTCTAGTTTATATTCAGTTGGGACTCTATATTTCTCTAGTTTTGGTTCTAAGATGAAGTAAGTTTCAAGGATATGAATTAGAGTAGTGACGTAGAAGATATGAATGGCAGCCTTTTGGAACCAATTAGCAAAACTTTCGTTGATTCTTGATGAAACGTATTCATTAGTTAATAGCACTGGGAAGAAATGAACAGCAATTGGTAAGTGAACCAAAGCAATCAACAACCAACCAAGGATGGATGGGTATTTATAACCTTTGACTTGGAAATGAGCAAGTCCTCTTTCTTGGGCAGCGAATTTAGCCATTTCCACTAATTTAACTCTTGCTTGTGATAAGTCTTCAAGAGGTGGTTCGAATGGAATTGGTTTAGTGACTTCAAATTCTATGTCTTCGTGTTTGAAGGAGATTGTCATTTGATTTAAATTGATTTCAGTCATTTTGATGTTTGATATTTTGGCACTCATTGGGACTTTACCATAAACGACTAAATAGTCTTCAATGGAAAGAGAGTGGTCCTTGTTCATGTGGGACATAATTCTGACGTCAGCCATTGTGGATAGTTCTAACAGTGATAGGAAGTAGTGTGTGATAATAGTTGATAAATTAGTGGTTTCAATAAAAGAACGATTTCGAAGATGGAAAGAATATGTCCGGATGTCAGATTTATGATGACATAATTTCTGACTAACCAAGTTTTTTTTTTTTTTGCTTTTTGCTTTTTGCTCAAAAAAACGCGTAAAATTTACATTTCAGAATTTAATTTCAAATAAATTTACTGCAAAAGTCCCCTTTATTTTAAGAGTAAAACTATCAAGTTTCGTGTTATTCTAACTCACTTCAATTCACTTTTGTGGTTCTTTTCCTAATTCAATCTAAATTTTAGTTTACCACAATTTTACACACTTTTTTTTTTTTTCAATTTCAAAAAGTACAGGAATAAAAACTTGTACTTGAACTACACTCATCATTTAAATAAAGACACGACTACTATAATCTGCTGTTTACATTCGTTTTGCACAACTTTTTTCGCTTCGCTGTTTGCTTTTCACTTTTTTCGTTGAATCTTCTTTAATATCACATTTTCAAATTTCCAAAGTCATAAATTCATTCATCACTTATCACACTGATACAATTCATATACTGTCATATACACCTATAATATGTCCACAGATAATATCATCCCTCCTACTCAAGACGAGAACGCGGTGCTGCAACGATCAAAGATTCCAATGCTTTCAAACACACTGAATACAATCCAACCTTTGAAATCCTCAAATCTCAATAAAGACACAAAAATACCAACTTTACAAAGATCTGCCCTATCAAATGTCACTAATACAATTCTGCATCAACAAGATACCCAACCACTGAACAGTAAACCCAAACCAAGCTCCATCACAGAAGTTTCATCCAAAAGACTACCTTTGAAAAGAGCCGCTACAGATTCTTCAACAAATTTAGTAGAAAAGATCAATGCTCCCGATAACAAGAAAGCTAAGATTGAATATGAATGGCAAGACTTAGACGTTGATGACGCTGATGACCCCTTGATGGTTAGTGAATACGTTTCTGAGATATTTGACCATTTAACTGAACTGGAAGAGAAAACTTGCCCTGATCCAACTTATTTAACATGGCAACCTAAATTGAAACCAAAAATGAGATCTATCTTGGTCGATTGGATCGTTGAAGTCCACTTAAGATTCAGATTATTACCAGAGACTTTGTTTTTGGCTATTAACGTGATGGATAGATTTATGTCGAAAGAAATAGTTGAAGTTGATAGATTACAGTTATTGGCAACTGGTTCTTTATTCATTGCTGCCAAATATGAAGAAGTTTACTCTCCAAGTGTTAAAAACTATTCCTATGTTACAGATGGTGGTTACACTGAAGATGAAATATTAGCAGCTGAAAGATGTATTTTAGGAACATTGGATTTTGATCTAAGTTATCCCAATCCAATGAATTTTTTAAGAAGAATCTCTAAAGCTGATGATTATGATATTGAAACAAGAACTATAGGGAAATACCTTTTGGAGATCTCTATAATGGATCATAGATTTATTGGATTAAAACCTTCATTATGTGCAGCTGCTTCAATGTTTGTTTCTAGAAAGATGTTGGGAAGATCTGAATGGGATGGAACTTTAACTCATTATTCCGGAGGTTATGAAAAGAAAGATTTCAAGCATATTGTTGAATTAATATTGACATACTTAACTCAACCTGTGGTTCATGAAGAATTCTTTAAGAAATATGCATCTAAAAAATACATGAAATCTTCAATACTGGCTAGACATTGGGCTAAAAAAGTCGAATCTGAAGGTATTAACATTCTTGAGGATTGAATTGAAGAGAGATATACTTATCAAATGTACGCATCAATGATTAATGATCATTCCTACAAAACATTATGAATTGTAGACGATCTACTGATGTAATTTGACACATATAGAAAAATAAGTAGATCAAATGGCACTACTTAGTTGGGAAACGGTAAACAAGCAATAAAATTGTTGAAACTGATTCAGAGAACCAAAAGAAAATAAAAAGAACCAGAAACAACAGAAGAAAGAATTTGAATGACACATTTTACACACTGGAATCCACACTAAGTTGCCTTCAACCCTCAAATATTGGTAAACTCACCTTAGATTTCATTATTGTGTATCGATTTCCAGAGTTTTGATTTTCCGAATTGGGATATTTTTGTTTACATTTAACCCGATTTGGACCAAATTGAATACACTCTTTTTTTTTTTTTCTTTCTTGAGGATTTGAATTGAAGGATTTTTCCTGAATTGTTTATTATTCATTCGTTGTGATTTGCGTGTTTACTTGAGTTCTTGTTCTCTGCTATTGTGTTCCTTTTACCAACTGTTCGCTCTTTATCATATCATCAGAATAATATCTTTTGTTTGTAAAATTTTCATCAGTTTACCCAATATTAGGTCTTTCATATTAGCTGTTACTGTCTTTCACTTACAAATTCTTTTGCTTCACCCGTTTAAGTAACCTATTCTCACAATAATGGAGCATTCAACTTATCAGATTCAAATCAATGATGAAAATAGGATAGCTCAATCAAAACAAGTCATCTATTCTTCAAACATACCAGTTAAAGCTAAATCTCAACTCCCAATTAGAAGAAGCGCATTATCTAATGTCACTAACACTACACTTGGTCAATCTTTCACTAATAATACCCAGAAGAGACATGATGAAGCTAAACAGCAACAGCAATTCAGCAAAGAAGAAGAGCATCAACAACAAGAACAACATATCACTACTTCTGCTATGAAAAGAGCTGCTAGCTCTCATAACATAGACACTTCGTTTAAGAAATCTAAGAAAGTTGAATATGAATGGGAAGATTTAGATGAAGAAGATTTCGATGATCCATTAATGGTTAGTGAATACGTTGTTGAAATCTTTGAATATTTATATCAATTAGAAGTTAAAACTTTACCAACTCATGATTATTTATCTAAACAAACGTACATTACTTTTAATATGAGAGATCAATTAGTTGATTGGATGAATGAAGTTCATACAAAATTCAGACTATTACCAGAAACGTTATACGTAGCCATTAACGTTATGGATAGATTTTTATCGAGAGAAATCGTTCAAGTTAATAGATTACAATTATTAGGAACTGCTTCATTGTTTATAGCTTCTAAATATGAAGAAATTTATTCACCAAGCGTTGCTAATTTTTCAAATGAAAGTGGTTCAACAACTGAAGAAATTTTAGCAGCTGAGAAATTTATTTTAGAGATATTAGATTTTGATTTAAGTTATCCTAATCCAATGAATTTCTTGAGAAGAATTTCAAAAGCTGATGATTATGACGTTAATACAAGAACAATAGGGAAATACTTATTAGAAATATCAATAATGGAACATACATTTATTGGAATTAAACCTTCATTATGTGCAGCAGCATCAATGTATTTATCAAGAAAAATGCTCGGTAAAGACGATTGGACAGGAAATTTAATCCATTATTCAGGTGATATTTTAGAAAATGAACTAGCTCCCGTTGTTCAATTGTATATACAATATTTAGTTAGTCCTGTTGTTCATGAAGAATTTTTCAAGAAATATGCATCAAGAAAGTATATGAAAGCATCTGTTATTTCAAGACAATGGGCTAAAAGTGTATTGAGAGCTAGTGAAGAACAACAATATTAATAAAAATAATAATGATAACGAAGAATAATAATAATTGAATGGTTTTTTTTTTATTCTATTTTTTTACAATATGTTTTTCAGTTCTATTAGTTAACTCTTTTTACGTTATTTTTTGTTGCTTGTGTGTGAACTGTATAATAGTATCAAAACTAATACCCTTTTATAAGATTTCAAATCAATGTAGAGTTCATAATTTATTCATTTGATTATTATACATTTTGCTCCCAAATTGGGGTTTTGTCCTTTAAACCATCAATTGGATTAAACTCTCCAGTTTTATTGACTTGAATGTATCGATCTGATAATTTGTAACCTCTCATGTTCTCAATTGCAGCATTTGCATCTTCAATCTCCTGGTACTGAATATCGATATAGTTATTTATTCTTTGAAGGTTCAAAATGTTTCCAAAGGATAAAAACAGTGAGTGAATCAAGTCGTCTGTTGCATCCTGTGGGAGATTCGAGACTCTGATTGTGGAACTCATTGTGAGTTGGATTTATAGGGTGGGTGGTAAATTGTAATGTAGTGTGTGAAGCCTCCGGGTAACAAACTGAAAAGTTTTTGTTTAAGCCGGAAAAGAAAGCCAACAATCATCACTTTTGAATGTCCCAGTTTAAAGATGCTCAGATCAACCGCAAAGCTTCTCCAATTCCCAAGATCGTTCTCCTCGTTCTCTCAGCTAAGGAACGAAGCTAAAAAGTTTGAAATTCCAGTGTCTTCTTGTAAAGCAGGAACTCCATTAAATCTCAAAATCAAAAAAACAGGTCCTGAACCAGTCGCATTAGAGGACTCTGAGTACCCAGAATGGCTATGGAGGGTATTCGACAAAGAGTATCAGGCTGCCAAACTAGAAGAAGATCCAATCAAGAAGGCCAAAAAGGAGATGAGATTAAGAAATAAAAAGAAAATAAAAATGAATAATTTCGTTGCCCAAATGAAATAATCCCCATAGAAAATATCGCCAATAAGTCAGATTTAGCATGTTTTAATGACTCTGCCTGTATATATACATATTATTATCCAATTGAACTGTAGTGATATTTAGTAGTATTGGTTTCTTTTTTTAATGTCTCGGGTTACCCTCACTAAATAAAATGAAAATATAATTTGTTTTTAATTCAACTGTTTATGTTTGTTAGTTTCTTAACAAGGAAATGTTCTCTTCCAACATTTTCAACAACATTGAAGAAAATGTCACTCAATCGTTCCAACAAAACAAAATTGCAATCAAAGATGATGAGATTTTTTACGGGATCAATTCATCAATCAGATACTCTAAATCAAATCAAGATTATAAATTACTAGACGTTCACATTGATTTTGAGATTGAAAACTTGAAATTGAACTCATCTGGTACACTGCTAGCGGTTTATAATTCCAAAAATCTATTAGTCATAAGCTTAGACTCAACAACAACCAAACAATATCAAATAGGATCGAAAATATTCGAATTAAGTTCAATCAAATCTTTATTATGGAATAAAACTGCTAAAGATGACTCTAATTTGATTATCTTATCTAGTGATTTAACAATTAGATCATTTGATTTGAATTTCTCTTTTGAAAATCCTAAAAAAACTTTCAATTTAGTTAATCAATCATCAAATAGAAAAGGTTTGGCATTTAATTCAATAACTGATCCAGTTGCAATTACACTTGGTTCGAATGCATCGAAGTTATCTAGCTTATTGACTTTGTATATTGTCAACACAGATGGTGATATTTTCTCAATTTATCCATTTTTACCAGTTGATGAAATTTCAGCAACAAAAGAACAATTTGAAGGTTTATTAAATGAAAGTGTTTTATTATTGAATTCTGCATTAGACGGTGAAGACGGCGTTGATAAAGATAGTGCAATTAATCAATTAAATTTTGCCAATAACATTTGGAAACAGTTACCATTATCACTGGTTGAAATAAGAGATTCAAATATTGATTATCTCATTTGTGATATTCCCAAAGTTGAATTTAAAGATAATTTTGCCATTCAAGGTCCATTTTCAATTAAACCATATCCTGATTGTTTGTATGAAGATGAACCAAATGATATCAAATCTTTTGAATCTGATGGTTTAGATTTATTAGCAATCACTTTTGAAAAATATGGGTTAATAACTTTATTACCAGATTATAAAATGACAATGAAATGGTATGATTATGGTAATAACCCAAACTTAATCAAATACTCTTTTGTTTTGTTGAATCATGAAAAACCAAAATCTCAAAAGCAAACCTATTTAGTTTATATTTATGATTCAAATTTGTTAATTGAAAATGACAGCAATTTATTTGAAATTTCAATAAATTTACAGAATAGATCAACTTCTTTGAAAACGATTCTAAATAATACCAAAAATTATGAAGGAACTGGTGTTATTTATGACTCTTTGAATAATCTAAAAACGCAATTAATTCTATCAAATTCAAAACTGACTGTTTTAGAAACCCCAATTGATGAAACAAAACCAATTATTAAAGAAAATGAAGAAATTTCTTCCAAAAATCATTATCAAAATACATTAAATAAATCCACAGTTTTGGAAATCGCTAAACTGTTAAAGAATATCAAAAATTTCAAATTATATCTACCATCAAATCTTTCAATTTTATCTAAAAATGATGAAGATTCATTATCTGAATTGAATTTAATTTCAAATTCAATTTTGCAAAATTTGAAGAATTTCCATAAATGTGGAATATTGTTGAATTATAAGTTGAACAACATCAGTTCAGAATTTCAAAATCAAATAACCACAACTAATTTAATATTGGAAAAATTTAATAATCTAAGGAAAAATGATAATATCGAAAAATTGATTACCAAACAAGAATCCTTAAATAAAAGATTCGAAACATTAAAGCAAAATTTAATAAATTCAACTTCAAAAGCAAATTTACCATTAAGTACAAAAGAAAAACTTTGGTTCAAAGAAATTTCATTATCAGTTGCAAATTTGAATAAATCTTTGTCAACGAGTGAATCTTTACGAAAACAATTACAATTCATTCAAAGTGAATTACAAAATTTACAAATCAAAGGTCAAGATGATTACAATTGGGATGATTTGAATTCAATGTTGGAACTAGGGAAAAAATTATTGAATTCAACAGAGGTCAGTTTGAATAATAATTCGAAAAATCTTGATAATCAATTACATGGTCTTGAAATTTAATTCAACACACTCTTTTCTTCTCAGCATAAAAAAATCATTAAAAGACATTGTAGTCAACTATACACAAAAATTTAGATTCAAAAATCAGTAACACGACCATTAAACGAATAATCACCATGTCTTAATGGATCTTGTTTAGGACCACCTCTTTCTCCAGTTTTAGGATTAACATCTCCTTCGAATTCAGGAATAGTTTTAAAATATTCAGGAGAAAAACCACCAATATCGTTTTTATTCAACACTGGTGTGAGATCTTTATTATGTTTACCATCGTTGATTTGACTATTATATTCATCAATAGCAGCTTGACTATTTGCGATTTTTTGTAGTTTTTCAAATTCTTCTTGTTCTTCTTTTGGTAGAGGTGGAGGACTTGGAGTGAAGTCAAATTTGGAAGAGTAATAACGAGCAACTTTCAAAGGTTTTAAAGTGATTCTTCTTAACATTACTAATAGACACTATTCTTATTAGAATTTTATTAATGAAAAATTGTGGAAAACTTGACAGAATTTATATGAAAAAAAAACCCCAGAGACATCGTGGCTCATAACCAGCTCATCGATTATGTAATAAAAGTCTTGGTAAAAAATTTTATAATAGTTTTAATTCCTTTTCTTTTATTTTATCAAAACAGTTAGAATTGTTGGTGAAGATAATGTCAAATTCAATAGAGAACTTGCTTCCTAAACTGGCTTCGATGATCAGGGCTGCCTCGGGGCTTGCTGCCAAAGATATTAACTTCTACAAAAACACTGACAGTTCAATCAATGAAAAAGCAGAAGAGTATTCAAATGAATTGTTGGGAATAATTAATCAAGTTGTTAGTAATTCTGGTTCAGATTTGAAAGTTGAGAAAGAAACAATCACTGACTCATGGAGTCTTATAAGTAACATATTGGATAATTTCTTAGAGATGTCAGATATTTCATATGATTTATTAATGAACAAAAATAAAACAAATGATTCAAATAATCCAAATCAATTAACATATTTAGATGATTCAACAACAATCAATTCAAATACAAATAACAATATTAAGATAGAGAAACCACAACTTCAATTTAAAACACCAATTGATAACTCTGAATCTCATCCTTTCAAACCTTTATTAACTTCAAAACCAAATGCTATAACACCATTTGAACAAGTCTTTGACTTACAACATGATGAGAGTAATGGATTAGAACATTATAATCATCCATATGAATATGAAATCTTAAATCAAGAATATAACAACGAAATCATAACAAAATCTGAACCTTTAAAATATCAAAATTGGGATGAAACTGATGCTATTTGGGTCGATGATTTACAAACATTAAATGAATTGCTCATTGAATTAAGGAAAGCAAACGTGATTGCCATTGATTTAGAACATCATGATTTCAGATCATATTATGGTTTGGTATCATTAATGCAAATAAGTACAAGAAATCAAGATTGGTTAATTGATACGTTAAAATTAAGAGAAGATTTACAAATTTTAAATGAAGTTTTCACAGATCCTAAGATTACGAAAGTTTTACATGGTGCATTCATGGATATCATTTGGCTTCAACGTGATTTGGGGTTATATATAGTTAGTCTATTTGATACTTATCATGCTTCAAAGAGCTTAGGTTTCCCAAAACATAGTTTAGCTTACTTATTAGAAAGATTTGCAAATTTTAAAACATCCAAAAAATATCAATTGGCAGATTGGAGAATAAGACCATTGACTAAACCAATGAGATTATATGCAAGAGCAGATACACATTTCTTATTATATATCTTTGATGTTCTGAAAAACATGTTGATTGATTCAAATAAACTAACTCAAGTTTTATATGATTCAAGAAATGTTGCTTTGAGAAGATTTGAATATTCAAAATATAAACCTGATGTAAATACCAATAATTTGGTATTTACTTCATTTGATCAGAATGAATCATGGAAAAGAATTCTATATCAATATAATTTACCAACTTCAAAATCAAAACTAGTTGAAACTTTATATGATTGGAGAGATTCAATGGCTAAAGAATATGATGAATCTCCAAGATATATCATGCCTAATCAACTATTAGCCGTCCTAGTGACAGTTGCTCCAACAACAGCAGATGATCTTTTAAGTATATCTACAGTTTCATCAACTTCAGTTAATGAATTTGTTCGTAAAAATTCTAAGAAACTTGCTGATTTAATCAAAGAAACTGTCAAAGATATGGAATCAACGAATTCAAATAATAATGCATTTATATCGAATGGTAATAATAATGGTAAAAACGATGATAATTCAGATGATGTTCCAATAACGATAGAAAAGGCTAAACAAAATTATCAATTTTTTCAAAACGCTCTGAAAAAACTTGATTCTTCTAACGATGAAATAAATGAATTCAATGTTCAAGACTCACAGATGTTTATAAGTGAAATGTTGAATCAAAATTCCAATTTAGTCGATCGTCAAGAAATGATTGAAAAAAAATTAAATCAAGTTTTACAAACTGTTCAAAATCATGAGAAAGAAGATATCGAAGGAAAAGACGAAGAAGTTGAAGAAATAGTAGAGGATGAAGAACAAAATGTTGACGAACCAGGTGTGTTTGATAATACTGAAGAAGTTATCGTACTACATAAAAGACCAAAACATAATAATAATAAGAAGAAGAACAATAACAATAAATCAAAACCTGAAGAAGTCAAAAAAGAAGAAATTTTCGACTATTCAAAAGCTGATAAAATTATTAAAGATACAAATAATGAAAAATTCGTTAATAAAAAAAGAAAAAAGGGCTCTTTTGAACTCAATGGACAATCTTCAACAGGTCCAAGAGGTGCTAATAAAAGAGAACTCAAAAGTATTGGGAAAGGTGTTTCTTTTGTCAATAAAAAGAGAAAATAAGTAATATTTATATACAATTTCATTCTATCTAAAAATTTTTTATATATTTTCTATAAAAATTATCTCGAGAATCTAATAAATCATTTAATGTAATCTTTTAAACCTCTTAATCTAACAACAGCTTTTTCAAGAACTTCATCATCTTTACAAAGAGCAAAACGAATCAAATTTTCAGCAACGTGTTCATGTTCTTTAATATAAAACTCGGTTGGTGGAATTGAAACCACACCAAATTCATTAATCAACCAATATGCAAGTTTGAAATCTTTTGCTCTATTCACAAATTCTTCAGGATAAATATAATCTTTTGGAATTTTAACTTTTGAAAAATCAACTAATAAAAAGTATCCACCTTCTGCAATTGTATATGGTAATCCTAATTCTTCCCAAATCTTAGTAAATCTTTCATATTTGTTGATATACTCCTTTCTAGTAATTTCAAAATAATCATTGTTTAAGGCTTTAGTTAATGCAGTTGCAGTTGCTTCTTGTAATGGAGCTGGTGTGGCAAAGCAAATTCTTGTATGTGCAAGTGAAGCGTATTTCAATAACTCTGGATTCCCAATAATCCAACCAATTCTCCAACCTGTAACAGCGAATGATTTACCAGCTGAACCAATTGTTAAAGTTCTGTCACCAATTTCTTTTGAAATTGTGGCAATTCTTGTAAATTCTTTAGTATAATACAAATTCTCATAAACTTCATCAGAAATGATTAAGAAATTATTTTTAACTGCTAATTCACCAATTTTAGTTAATTCTTCTCTTGTGAAAACTTTACCAACTGGGTTATGAGGAGTATTAATGATGATGAATTTAGTCTTTGGAGTGATTGCAGCTTCTAATTCTTTAAAATCAATTGTCCATTCTTCACCTTTAACGTTACGTTCAGAAATATCACTTGGTGGATGTAATGGAACATAAACTACTTTCCCACCAGGAATTTCAATATTTGAAATGTATTGATCGAAAAATGGTTCAAAAACAATAACTTCATCACCTTTAGTTAAAAACCCAGTTAAAATGGTTAATAAGCCTTCATTTGCACCAGTGGTGACTTGAATTTCATTAAGACCAAGTTCACGACCATAATGTTTTGAATAAGTTTTAGCTAATGCGTTTAATAGACTTGGCTTACCTTTAGTATGAGCGTATTGGTTATTAGCAGGGACATCAAATGAATCTTTAGCAGCTTTGATAACAAAATCAGGTGGAGCATAAGAGAAGAAACCTTGACCTAAATTGATAATTTCTCTATCAGGTTTTGCAACTCCAGCAGCAGCAGCAGATTCGTTAATTAAAGACCAGATATCTTTACCGGAAGCGTTGAAGTAAGGGTTATGTGATGGGAATGACATTGTTGAAAGTAATTGACGTTTAGAAACTGATAGACTTCTGTTTAATGTTGTTATCATCAAAGTTAAATTATTAAAGTTGAAAGAATTGATAATTTGTTCATGTTTTGGATGTCTCCATGAAATGTGGCTTTTTCTTATCAGGCCCGGATTGGTAATCTAAGAGAGAGGGAAGAAAGGAGTGGGAGCCTGTAGTTGTTGCTCATAACGGGAGAGGATTAGTTCATTTTAATGGGTGCTTATAAGTTATCAGTCACATTCAATTCAATTCAATACAGTTATATTATGACTCATTACTTTGAACTGATTCGATTACCAGAAGAGTTGATGTTTAATACTGATAAAATAGTAATTATCTTTTATATTGTTTATAGAACTTGTTACTTCTTAGAATATCTCTCTCAACCAGATACCAAATAATAATGCACTGAGTGATATTATCACTAATAGTGAAAAAACGTCAGGATGTTCTATGCCTGTTTTACTTGCCACCAAATGTTTCAAATCACCTTTTTGAAGAACGACACAAATCATTACACACAGCGAGATCATCATCTCAATCACTCAGCAGACGTTGCTGAGAATTCTGTCACCAAGTACACTCTTTATAAGGATATATTCAGGTCCAATTATCAATCCAATAAAGTGCACTAAAGATAGCATGAAAATCAATGAGTAAAAAACATTAACTACCATTACGCTTGTTATTTCTCGTACTTGCATTCTTGAAATTACTTAGAGCCCTCAGGGGGATGTTCAAATGTTTTTGATTTGGTAGATTATTAACCAAAAATCAAATCACTTTTTTTATTTAAACTGTCAGAATATATTTTGGTAATTCTTTATACTTAGGAATTAGTCCAGTTGTCAATTTAGGCCGTCTACTTTCTGCTAGAGTCTACGTACTTCTTGTGTTATTTCCTGTTAACCAATTAGATTTGGTTTGTTCAGATTATTAGGTCTTAATGCCGCCCTTTACAATCTCCTGTTCGTTATATACAAAAACAAACTAAAATTTCTAGTCGTTTCCTTTTCATCCGTACTGATTGTTACATGTAAATGTGAAAATATTTGGTCAAAATATCAAAATTTTAACTATGTTTATATAGTATGACTTTAGCAATTTGGCAGTGTGATATTGTAGTGATAGAGAAAGACACAGTTATAGTACCAAACATCAAATTCATGATTCTACTAGATAGTAGATACAAGTAGGCTCTAGAGTCTAGAGCCTAGTTGCACTTTTAAAAATGTGCATCACATGTGACATGTTAGACCACATTTAGACGTTTTCATATAATGTTTGAGATGTGTTGATTTTTGACTGTTAAGTCTTGAGTCTTGACTCTTGGACATCCTTCAAATTTGATCATTCTCAAAGACTTTCTTTTGAGAAAATAGGTATTAAATAGGCCAAAATAGCTATATATACAAACCACTTAAAAAAAATGACTGTTCTTATAACTTATTACTAGTAGTTGTGAAAATAGAGAAAATAGGGTATATGTCGTTGATCTTTCTGTTGTGAGAGATTTGCACTATTTGTAAAATTATACAGAGAATTGTGAACAGGTCGTATAAATACATAAATAGGGCTATAATTCCAGCATGTTTCCTCGCTTTCGATAAAGAAGATTACTTTGAAGTTTACTTGTCCCTTACACAAAATGAACATTTATGATGGGAAAAGAAAATTGATCAAATTCTGAATTGGTGTTACAATGAGTATCATTTTTTTGTTTATCAATTTGGTCTTGCTTTCTGAATCCCAGAGCTCCAGTAGTTTAATAAAGCTTGGTCTAAAATTTGGTAGACCGTAGTCATCACTCTAACGTTTTGGAAAAGAGAAATGAACCTGATTTCAATCTAACTGTTACAGATATTAATGTTAACGTTTCTCCTGATTATGCAACACCAATATTCTATTTACAAGATGGATTAACCGGTAAACCTACTTTAGAGAAGAAAGCTGTTGGTCCTTATGTTTGGTTTGCAGTTGGTCTTTATCGACTCACAACAGCAGGGTTTGCCTTTAAGGGTTTGATTGAAGCTTGTCGTGACTGGTCCACAGGCGGTGCTAGTGGAAAGTCGGATTGTGTTAGGGGTGCAATTTCGACAGCAGTAGACTTAGGTATAGGTTGTCATGGTACTTACAATCTATATGTAACTATTTCAAATCAATTGCGTCAAAACAATGTTCACGTACCAGGTTTTGTAAAAAGAGATGAGAAATCACTTGAAAATCTACATATTACAGGTGCTGTTGCTTTATCAAATTATGCTTCCAAGGCTGTTGCGCCGTTGTTTTACTCCAATGGATCGGTTGTTTATAACGACCAAACTCAACCCATCATATCTTTAGATTGTCATCTGTTGGACCAAGTTCCAATAATGACATAGAACTGTCAAAAAGAAATGAGCAATTCAACTTACAAAACTTTGCCCAAGGTGGTATTGAAGCTGGTTGGGAGAGAGACGAAACAGTTTCTGATGTTTGTGTTATAATGGTGATTATGGAACAATTGACCACCAAACATCCTGTTCTGGTGACCTTGATGTTCATGCATTCGAAGCTGTCATCTGGGACTTTAATCACAATACTCCTATGGCTATAGGATGGATCCATGCCTTCCAATATGATCCATACTATGATATGCAGTCAGAAATTATCCCTTTTGGTGGAGAAAGATTCACAGGTGATGCCAAATGTATAGTAAGTTAACTACTTAATCTGAATTTTTTCAATGATTAGTTCATTTACATGAATATTTTACAATTTTAGAGCACAACTTTATATCATCTATATCAATATACATAAACACTCTTAAGATACTTGAATCTCCCAATATCATCTAATTCATTTTCATTTATATTCATATGTTTCCTATATGTTCCTCTTCCTCCTCGTGAAAGTAGAGCCCAAGTCAGTAATATTGTAGTGTTCTGATATCACAAGGAGGTACTAAGGTACGTGATACTTATGTATTTTTTTTTTCTTGAAACCATTTCTACAAATATGACACTAAAAATAACATGAACAATGATGGATTAAATTAACTATGTATTAATGAACTTTATATTTGTAAGTCATTTGTTTTCTTCTCTATGAAATCTTGATTTGATTCTAAACTTTCTAAAGTTTCTTTAGTGATTGCATCAATTTCACTACCAGGTTTGATTTCAATGTTCTCATAATATTCTTTATCTTTATTACTGAAAGTGACTTCATCTTTCTCGTCATTTTTTAACTCATCATTATCTTCATTATCGTCATCATCATTCTTAAAATCTTCAACATTGAATTTTTCTAAGAAATAATTCTCAACTTCAACACGATTATTATTCTCTGCTTCAAAGATAGCATCATGATTGAAATTATTTCTTAAGAAAACATCTGTTTTAAATGATTCATCATCACATAAATATTTAATAACGTCTAAATGTCCATTCAAAGCAGCCCAATGTAACGCAGTATTTCCTTGGTAGTTCTGACTGTTAACAAAACCTGGAATCTTATCACTTGGAATTGACTCAATAAGGAATTTAACAGTGGATAAATGTCCATTTGCAGCAGCCATATGTAATGTTGTGTTTAGTGTATCTGATTGTTTTATAGTTAGGAGTTCAATTGGTGAGATTTCAGAAAAAATTTCTTGAAGGGATTCTAAATCACCAAATCTGGCTTCATCAACGATGATGTCGTGATCTTCTTGTGTCAATACTTGAGACGACATGGTGTGTGTGAGCGTTGTGATTGGTGGTTTTCTAGTGAGTTAAAAAGGTTGAGTAATTTAGTGTAGAAAAAAAAATTTTCGCGAGATGAGATGATGTAAGAGCTGTACACTGTACACTGTAGACAGTTAGATAGCTTATATTATATCAGAATATCAATTGGATAGTATTACAATTGATCAGCTAGAATAAATATATTTATTATATCTTTAATTTATAATTATATGGTACTTTATTTATTTTTTTTTCTCCATTTATTGATATATGATTATTTTTTGAAATATTGAACATCAATTTCTTTAATTAAATGATCAACACATTCAGCATTTGCTAAAGTTGATAAATCACCTAATTGATCTGCTTCATTACTTGTGATCTTTCTTAAAACTCTTCTCATGATTTTACCAGATCTAGTTTTTGGTAAATCATCAACAATAACAACTGTTTTTGGACCAGCAAATGGACCAATTTCACCTCTAACTTGTAAAATTAATTCTCTTCTTAATTTATCAGGAGTAATATGATCAGCTTCATCATCGATTTTAGCATTAGTTTCAATCAAATAACCAGCTTTTAATGAAACGAATGCAATAACGGCTTGACCAGTTAATTCATCTGGAACACCAACAACGGCACTTTCACTAACACCTTTATGTTCAACTAAAGCAGCTTCAATTTCAGAAGTTGATAATCTATGACCTGAAACGTTAACAACGTCATCAACTCTACCTCTAATCCAATAATAACCATCATTATCTCTACCAGCACCATCACCTGTGAAATAATAACCTGGATAAGGTTTTAAATAAGTTTCAATGTAACGACCATGATTATTCCAAACTGATCTTGCAATTGATGGCCATGTTGATTTGATTGCTAAAACACCTTCAACGTCATTTTCTTTAATTTCTTCACCTGTAACTGGATCAATAATTGCAGCATCAATACCAAAGAATGGTAAAGTAGCAGCACCTGGTTTTGAAGGAGTAATACCAGCTAATGGAGCAATTAAATGAGAACCAGATTCAGTTTGCCAATAAGTATCACAAATAACAGAGGTTTTATGACCAATTTTTTCGTTATACCATTCCCATAAATCTGGAGCAATTGGTTCACCAACAGAACCTAAAGTTCTTAAAGATGAAATATCATATTTATCAATGAAATCTTCACCAACTCTTTTAATTAATCTTAAAGCTGTTGGAGCAACATAGAAATGAGTAGCTCTATGTCTTTCAATAATTCTCCAATAACGACCATAATCTGGATAACCTGGGGTGGATTCGAAGATAATTGAGGCAGTACCCAAGATTAATGGACCATATAAGGCATAAGTATGACCTGTAATCCAACCAACATCACCAGCAGTGAATAAGACATCTTCTGGATGGATATCAAAGACATATTTAGTGGTTAAAGCAGCACCTAATAAATAACCTGCAGTTGTATGGACAACACCCTTTGGAGAACCAGTTGAACCAGAAGTATATAGTAAGAATAATGGATCTTCAGAGTTAACAGGGGTTGGTGGTAAATAACCTCTAGCCTTAGAGGTTTCTTCATGCCACCAATAATCTCTATTTGCAGTCATTGGGATACCTTCAGAACCAGTTCTTTTGAAAACCAAGACTTTTTCAACGACATCAGTTTGTTTTAAAGCGTCATCAACGATTCTTTTAGTATGAACGATTTTACCACCTCTTTTACCTTCATCACAAGTGATTATGAATTTGGAGTTAGCATCAACAACACGATCTTTTAAAGAACCTGCTGAAAATCCAGCAAACACAACGGAATGGATAGCACCTAATCTAACAACGGCTAACATTGCAATGACAGCTTCTGGGATCATTGGTAAATAAACAGCGACAGTGTCACCTTTTTTAACTCCCCATGATTTCAAAACACCGGCAACTTCAGAGACTTGTCTTAATAATTCGCCAAAAGTGATGATTCTGTTTTCACTTTCATCATCGGCTTCGTAGATTAAAGCAGGTTTTGAAGGATTGATTAAAGCGTGTCTATCAACACAGTTATAAGAAGCGTTTAATTCACCATTTAAGAACCAAGAGATATCACCATTATCTAAAGATCCAGCTTTGACTTTATCAAAAGGTCTTTGCCAGTCTAGTAATTCGTTGGCTAGAGGACCAAAGAATGCTTCTGGGTCTTCAATTGATTGTTTGTGAAGTTGTTTGTACTCATCTAGTGAAGATAAGTATGGCTTTCTTGGTGCTTGTTTTTCAAAAAATTCTTTTGGAGGTTGCACAGTCTTTGAAACGTTTGCTTCATGGACGACTTTATGAGGGCCTGTTGTCATTATAAAGCTGTGTATGAATTGAATTGAGTTTTTGATAAAAGAATAAATAAATAAATTTCCCAACAATCGTTTAATTTAATAATTATTTGGAAAAGAACGAACTGAACAAAAAAAAAAAAAAAAAAAAAAAAAAAAAAAAAAAAAAAAAAAAAAAAAAAAAAAAAAAAAAAAAAAAAAAAAAAAAAAAAAAAAAAAAAAAAACGGTTGAAAGAAAAATAACGCGAAATTAATACTTTAAATTTAAATGATTTTAAAGATCCGAATGTCCAATTTTACTGAATGATTTTAACGTGGGTGAGTGGGGATAATAGTGGGATTAGTATATATTTTATAATTTATATAATTTATTTATAAAATCAATTACATGACTATGGATGTATAACAAATAGTACAATATATAATTAGTTTTAACACTATAGAATATCCCCATGCTCACACACTTCAAATTGTTGGGTAAAAAAAAAAAAAAAAAAAAAAAAAAAATCCCCAAAGAAATTGGAACTGCTCACGTGACTGATAAGGAACCATTGCATTAGATAATACTGACATAACCACATCACTTTATTAAAGAAGGAAGAATGGAATTGATGACATTTTAAGCAATTATAATTGGATTTATTTTATCGTACTCCTATATACGGATACTCTCTTCCTTATCTATTAATCACACTAATGACACTAATAACCCCACTTATTACCGATATTATCACAATTCCAATTACTCTGAATAAATCACTCTTGATATAACTTAATAACCAACAATTCATAATAACAATACTTATAAACAGATAAATAATTTTAAGTTTAAACAGTTTGATAAATTGAATAAAATCATATACATACCTGTTTATTAATTTCATATCTTTTAATATATCTTCACTAATCTCTTTAATACCTGATATTCCATCATTAATTAAATCAATTCCAATTAAACCGTTTTCTAAATTCTTATTCAATTTCTCACTATTGACTAAATTTACCTCATTAAATCCTTTAAACTTATTTATAATTTCTTCTTCTTGATCAAACATATCCGTTATATAATTTTCTCTAATTTTAATCTCATTAATAAATTGTTGTTGAAGTAAATTGAAATTTTTTTCATATTCACTGTCAAAGAAGTCAATTTTTTTAATCAACTCTTTAAAATTCTTATTTTGATAAATCATCAATTCATTATATTCTTCATTTATATCATTAATTTTATCAAATTTATCTTTAATTAATTCCCATGTTTCATTTATATCATTCTTATTAATTTCTGTCATTTTTTCCAAATCTTTCATAATTTTAATTAATTTAAAACTATTATCATTACTTTCTCTTTTAAATTCATTAAATTCATTAGAATAATCTTTTAAATTTTTTAAAAATTCTTCATATTTCCCATTTATTTCAAAAAATATTTCAATAATCATATCTTTTTCAAATGGTAATTTTTCTTGATAACAAATTTCTCCAATACTTCTATAATATCCACTATAACTTGTCCACCATTGCGCTTTTTTTTCTAACTCCTTCAAACATTTCTCATAATCTTCATCATACCTGTTGTTGTAACACTCAATGGGATAATCCATATTAGAAACTTCAAATTCACAAACACTTAATTTAACTGCTGTTATTGATCTTAATTTTAATTCAACTTCATTGATATCTTTTCTTAAACATGTATTTAAAATGGGGTTCATTGCATCCCTAATACACGGATTGATTTCTTCTAAGTTGAATTTATCAATTAACTCATCTTTTGAATTGGTTATTCTTTTAAATTTAAAAATCATGTCTTGAATTGAATAAGAAGGAACAATTTCTGATTCTTCAATGGCACCAAAAACTGGAATTACTGAATAGATTAGTAGTAGTATTTGCATCTTTTTTATCTGATGAGTTCTATTAGTTAAGTAGAGTTATCTTGAATATATTTTGTTTTTTTTTTTTTGAATTTGGTTTTATTTTATTGTTATACATGAAACATTCATGATACATCACCAAAAACTACAACAAACAACTAAACAAACAACTTGTGTCTTTCTCCCAGTTTATATTACCAAAGTCTACTAAATCAACACTACATGATCGTGTTCCGTTTAAATGACTCACAAAGTAGGGTACCTCTTTTAAATACTGCCTTTTTTGACACAAAAAATCTATATATATATGTTAAAGAAATTGATGTCGACAATGGCTTGCACATTTGATTTGATTTATTCATCCCTAAAATCCTGATTCCTTACTACGTAGACAACCATTGTTTATTCGCTTGATTGTGACTTATTGAAAGGCTTTGTTACGCCCCTTATGATCACAGTACTAATTTGCCTTGTTATTATATCGCGCATTTGATCAACAAAAAGAAGAATATGATAAAACTTCTCTGTTAATATCTTCATTGAATGTAGAGCTGTTACAATCTTAGAACTCTTGAATGTCTTTGAAAACACGATAAGTAGAAGTTTGTTTATGATATAATAACTACAAAACGTTTAAAATATTTAGATGTATTTAAAATTGTGAGATTCAACCCAATTCAGGCTAGAAGTTCTCATTATTAAATATTTATTAAATATACTTAACATTGCCTATAATTTATAATGAGGACATTGATATTCCATTTATTACAAATTAAAGACAGTTTGAGAAATATCTCTAATTCACACTAAATAAAATGGAACTTTCAATTTTCTACCAATTCCATCCTGGACGTGAAGAACTATATTTCATAACAGTAATCGATGATTACACCAAATACATGCACGTGGAAACTCTTTCTTTTTTGTTAATCAAGAACGTTATTTTGCTGCCTGCCAAATTCCCTCTGTGTTTTCTTTAAAACAAAAAAACTATTTGTATTATTTGGGAAACACCCAGACACCCTTGACAACACAACAAGTTGGTAAGAACTACAATCTTTTCTCTTCTTTGTCCCTCGATGATATATTTGGCAATTAGAAGTTATCATTAACTACAACAACAGGTCTCATAATTAAATATATCATTAAACGAGTTCAGCCTTATAAGTTGGCTGAATAATCAGAACAACTTGCAACCTAAACAAGAGGTATTGTCATGTTTTGGTATGTTTTATATATATATTTATCAGTACTTCCTTTTATTTCATGGCCAAATATGAGTTTTATCCTGTTCCTGCTTTGAATAATTATATGAATACTTATAACGAAAAATCTTGGATGACCTGGCATATATTCCTGATTATATCCAATGGTTACTTTCAAGATATAAACAATAATGAAGATATAAAATAAAACCGTCACACATATTTCTTGAATAAGATAAAAGGAGTTTATCTCATTAAGCTAATCAGTTCTCAATATCTTTCATTATCACACCAAGATCCAAATCAAAACTTTGTTCTTTTCAAACTATCAAGACAAAAATAGTTTGTCAATGATTTCTACCAATGTCACAAATCTATCCTGCTAGAACAGCTTTAGATCTTTGAATCCTAAGAGAAACTCCCCCCCAATTACTTATTGTACTTACAATAACTGATGTCTGACGTAATCACATTATGTAATTTTTCGCGCGAGTTTTTTTTTTTTCTTCTTTTCGTTGAATTTTTTCAAAAAGAGAAACATTAAGAAGACTAAAAACGGTATCATTCATCTCTCAACCATGTCTGCTGATGCTGCTGATTTAGGATTTGATCCAAGTTTGAAAAAGAAGAAGAAGAAATCTACCAAGACCTTTGATGAAACCATTGCTGCAGAAGCTGCTGAATCCACTCCTGAAATTGATGATGTTTTATCAGGTTTAAAGAAAAAGAAGAAGAAATCAACTAAAGAACCATCAGAGACTGTTAAGGAAGAAGAAAATATAGTAGATGAAGCAGCCGATGCATTAGGGGAATTAAAACTAAAGAAAAAGAAGAAGAAGGCAGTAGCTGCCACTGTTGATGATTTCGAAAAACAATTAGAAAAAGCTGGTGTTTTAGATACAGAAGAAAACAATGATGAATCAAAGGAAGATTCTCCAGCTCCATCAAGTATGAACGAGCAAGATCAATTAGGATTACCATACCCAGACTTACTTTCGAGATTTTTTAAAATATTGAATGAAAATAATCCAGAATTAGCAGGTGAAAGATCAAACTCTAAATTTAGAATTCCTCCACCAGTTTGTCAAAGAGAAGGTAATAAGAAAACAGCATTCGCCAACGTACAAGAAATTGCTGAAAAATTACAAAGATCTCCAGAACATGTCATTCAATATTTATTTGCAGAATTAGGTACCTCAGGTTCCGTTGATGGTCAAAAAAGATTAATCATTAAAGGTCGTTTCCAACCTAAACAATTAGAAAACGTTCTGAGAAGATACATTATGGAATATGTCACTTGTAAAACGTGTAAATCCATCAACACTCAACTGAAAAAGGAAAGTTCCAATAGATTATTCTTCTTGGTTTGTAATAGTTGTGGTTCCACAAGATCTGTTAGTTCTATCAAAACAGGTTTCCAAGCCCATGTTGGAAAAAGAAAGAAGATTTAATCAGTTTTTTTTTGATACTAATATAAAAAGATTATTATTATTAATTCTGTATAAAAACTCCAAAGCACCAGTCATTTGTTCAAAATATATTCTTTATATCATGTATTAGTTTTACTTATATCTATGAATTAGCATTTCACTTTTTAATAGTTTTATTGTTCATTCTCGTTATTTTTAACATTTTCTAAGATCTTTATTAATGGTAAACACCATGTTCCCATACCTTCATTATTTAAAATTATTCTCATCAATTTAGCTTTAGTTGATTTATCAAAATCAATGGTTATTGAATTAAAAATAATTGATTTATCAGAGTCTGATAAATTGATTATAGACTTTTTATTGTTTAAAATCTTTGTTGAATAATGTTTAAATTCACGATCTGGTAAAGTATTTTCTTTCAATAATAAAGATTCAATTTTATCCGTCAATTCAGTATCATTAACTTGATTTGCTTTTTGGTTTTCTAAACCTTCATAAATCTTTATTTTCCTAGTTGGTGATAACGCAGAAGTTGGAGCTGATAAGCAATCAGATGGATTCAATTTCGGTATATTATTACTAGATGATGGTACAGTATTTAAATCATGACCAACCAATCGTTTTCTTCTTGACGCAGCACTTGAAACTCTCTTTGAAGTAGGCAGAAGATCCACTATGGGGCAGTCGTTATAGCCTTCTATCTGAGACTCCGAAATATTCTGATAGCTCGTCATTAATGTACTACTACTGGTTTTTGTGGTTGTTTTAAAACCGGGTACGTGTTGAAAAAGATTTTTCTTGAATCAATTGACAATTAACAATATTTTGGATCACCCTTCAGAGTGAAGTTTTCAGGCAAACACAAGCACTTTATTGAAATGTTACTTGAAAGAAAAAGATGTACTATGAGTATGATATAGCAAATCATTTGTTCTATTCAAAAAAGCTGAAAAATATACGAGTATATTATTATATGGAAACATTTGCATTTTGTTATAAATATAAATATATATATATATATATATATATGAAGTTGTATTGAATATTTAATATTATCCGCTGTGGTGTTTTTATTATTGTCTTTCTTATGTGTGTTAATTTTATAGATTTCTCTGGATCTCTAGTGTTTTTTCTAAAACTTGTTCAATAGAAGGACGTTCATTAACATCCAAAACAATACAGTACTGTATCAGTTCTTTGATTGCATCTGAATATAAATCCTTTGTTGAATCTTTTGGAAAACTAAACGTACCACAACCAATTGCCATATTCATATTTCCACCATTTTCTAATTCTTCATATTCGAATGGTGAACATCCATACAATAGCGCGTATAATGTACATCCTAAAGACCAGATATCAACTTTCTCATCAATGGTGACGTTTGTTTGTACGTCCAATAGTTCTGGAGCTCTATAAGGCAATGTACAATGTTGAGCAAAGAATTCTTGTAATGTTAACGCTTGAGATCTTGAAGTTACTTTCACTTTTGCTAAGGAACAACTACCTAAATCACATAAAACAGGAATCCCATCTTTACTTATCATGATATTAGCAGGTTTGATATCTCTATGGGCAAATGCAACGATGTTTCCTAATTCGGTTGCTGAATCAGTATTTAGAGCGAAATCATCATCTTCTTCACCTAAAGAAACAGCTTCATGGATCAAGCCAGATACGTTTTCTTCATTCAATAAAGCATCAGTTTCATTAATATTAGTTTCATTATCATCATTATTTGTATTATGGGATTTTTTGATTTGATGTCTATGCATGGATTGTAAACCTCTACAAATTCCTAAAAACAACCGTATTGCTTCAGATTCTTCAATATGCTTACCATCTAGCACATTAGCAGTGATTATATCCTGTAAGGTCCCATTCTCAAAATATGGTAATAGAATATAGAAAATTTTCCCATCATCAACGTCTTGAACCATAGAATCATCAATAGAATTAATTATAAATGGAGATTTAAATTCTTTATAATTCTCAACTTCCTTTAATGCCAGTTTCATTCTTTCATTACCTTCAAGTCCAGAACCACATCTTATTTTCTTCAAAGCGTATTTCGAATCTTTTGAGTTTTTATTGGAAACTAAATAAACAAATGAATATCCTCCTTCTCCTAATAACTTTTCTATTTGAAAATAAGTCTCATTGATTTTCAGTTGTGGTTGAGACGAGAAGCAAGGAAAACATGAAGACAAACAACTGAACATCTTTTGTCACGCAATTGGAACCTTAATCCTAATCTTATAAATAGTTTACAGTATCAGAAAATGATGCCAGGCAATATCACTTGTTATCATTTAACATTTAACATTTAACATTTAAGGTGTATTATGTAATTTGTTTTTTTTAATTTTTTATTTTTCAAAAATTTACATCCAAATAATTTAAAAACTCAAATCTCTCAGTAATTGAAATTAAGTTTTTACAACAACATGTCCATTCAAACTGTAGCCCACAACAGCGAGTCAGACTCTGCTAAGCCACTGTCTTTAATTGCCGCCCACTCACACATTTCAGGATTGGGACTTGATGAAAATCTTCAACCAAGACAAGACACATCAAATTCACAAGGAATGGTTGGTCAATTCAAAGCTCGTAAATCAGCTGGTGTTATTTTGAAAATGGTTGAGAATGGAACCATTGCCGGCCGTGCTGTTTTGATTGCTGGTCCTCCATCTACGGGTAAAACTGCCATTGCAATGGGTTTAAGTCAGGAATTAGGTAAAGACGTTCCATTTACAACTATTGCAGGTAGTGAAATCTTCAGTTTAGAATTAAGTAAAACTGAAGCACTAACTCAAGCTTTCAGAAAATCTATTGGTGTTAAAATCAGAGAAGAGACAGAAATCATTGAAGGTGAAGTTGTTGAGATCCAAATAGATAGATCAATCACAGGAGGACATAAACAAGGTAAATTAACTATTAAAACAACAGATATGGAAACCATTTACGAATTAGGTAACAAGATGATTGAAGGGTTAACAAGTGAGAAAGTTTTAGCTGGTGATGTTATCTCAATCGATAAATCATCAGGTAAAATTACAAAATTAGGTCGTTCATTTACAAGATCAAGAGATTATGATGCAATGGGACCAGAAACAAAATTCGTTCAATGTCCAGAAGGTGAATTGCAAACAAGAAAAAACGTTGTTCATACCGTTTCACTACATGAAATTGATGTTATCAATTCAAGATCTCAAGGGTTTTTGGCTTTATTCAGTGGTGATACTGGTGAAATTAGATCTGAAATTAGAGAACAAATTAATTTGAAAGTTGCTGAATGGAAAGAAGAAGGTAAAGCTGAAATTATTCCTGGTGTTTTGTTCATTGATGAAGTTCATATGTTGGATATCGAATCATTTTCATTTATAAATCGTGCTTTAGAAGACGAATTTTCTCCCATTGTTATAATGGCTACAAATAGAGGTGTCTCCAAAACAAGAGGTACCAATTATAAATCTCCTCATGGTGTACCACTAGATTTATTGGACAGATCTATTATAATTCAAACTACCATTTACGATGAAGAAGAAATTAAACAAATTTTAGCAATTAGAGCTCAAGAAGAAGAAGTCTCATTAAACGCTGATGCATTAAACTTATTGACCAAAATTGGTAAGGAGACAAGTTTAAGATATGCATCTAATTTAATATCTGTTTCTAACCAATTAGCTTTGAAAAGAAGAAGTGATGTTGTTGGCTTAGAAGATATCAACAGATCTTATTTATTATTCTTAGATTCTAAAAGATCTGTTGCATTTTTACAAGAATATTCAAATCAATACATTGATGATTCTGGTAATGTCAACATTGGTAATGATGAAGATGCCATGGATACATCTGCTTAATACAATCTAATGAATACTTAGAAAAAAGAATCGTGTATAAGAAGTAAAGAAATTAATTCATTGGTAACTGTGTAATTATAACTCTTCAACCAGAACCTTTTGTGTTCAAGATCAAAGCAATGATCATACCGTATAGACCCAAGACTTCAGCAAAGATAAGAATCAAGACGATACCAACGAATAAACGAGGTTGATGCATGTATTTCCTCACCCCTTCATCACCAACAATACCTATAGCGTAACCACTTGCTAAACAAGCAAATCCAACACTTAAACCACAAGCTAAATGCATGAACCCGTTGAAAAGAGTATAGTTGTCATCTGGATCTAAACCACCAGCAATCAAGACAGCAACGACTAATCCATAGACAGATAAGATACCTGACATGACCACAGGGATAAGTGATCTCATAATTAATTCAGGTTTGAAAGTACCGATACCTGAGATACCAATACCTGATTTAGCAGTACCAATGGCGGCACCAGCACAACTGAGTGTCATAGCAGCGGCACAACTGTTCGTAAAAATTAGTAAGACAATCAATCACATATAAAGGAAACAGGTTGGACACACTTACCCTGCAAATCCAAAGAAAGGTGCAAATGAAGGTGCAAATTCTGCAGTAGACCTGTGTGTTAAAAGTCAGTATTAAATTTAAAATTATTTGGGAACAGTTAATTGACTTACATTAGCTTTAACTTTAAATGTGTTGTAATGTCTGAAATTAAAACTATTAAAGGTTTAATCAGTTTCTCAATTTTCAATTTTTTTTATGCTGTTTTTATGATCCCAGTGCTGCACAACCGGACATACATAATAAATTTTGATTTAAAATTCTAAAATAACAGCAGGAAAAAAAAGTTTAATTTTACAGTCAATTTGAATATTCTTTTGATTGACAAAGTTTGTTTTTAAAGACAAAACACAAATCATGCCCACTGTCCCGTTGTCAAGAAGTGATGTCATTCATATCCATTCTCAATTAACCGCGTCAACTCAAAGTAAATTAGATCTATATTTACCAAATTCAGATCCAAATGATCCTTTAAAGAAAAAAGTTAATAACCACGTTAACAAATTTATCAATGAGCTGTTTGAAGCGCTGGAAGGAAATATCTCAATTGTTGATGGGAATGATCAGTCATCAGTGAAAGAAATCATTACAAATAAACAATTAACAGAAATTGAGCCATTTGATTTCAATTTAGCTGAACAAGTTAGAAAATTATGGATTCAAGTTGAAGAAGAAACCGTTAAACTCACTTCACTACGTAAAAATGGTCCTCATGATGTTAAAAAGACATATGAAAACTCTTTCGATGAGATTTTGAAAAATGTTTTAGATCAAGATATTGAAGATGAAGGAGATGAAGATGAATCTTTTAATGAGTTAAAATTACAACGATTGAATGAAATAAAAGACACGTATAAAGAAGCTATCGGAACTGTTTTACAAATCAAACAAGATATCCCTGAACAAAGAAACGACCTTATTAAGATTGAAACAATCGCAAAAATTTTAAGTAAAAAGTGATTGTTTTTTCATTTGTTTACATTTTTTACGTGTTTTTTGGTCTTTTGTTTTTTTTTTTTTTTTTCAGATTTTTTTTTTTTTTTTTTCCTTCACCGAAATAAATCAGATACAACAAAACAATAAGAGAACTTAGAGACACAATGGTTCAGCTGCCTCATTCTGTTCATTCCTATTTATACTGTGGCTCTTTTCCACCAGCTCTTACTATTGGATTGGCTATATTCCTAATGGTCCTATACGTTCTAAATTTTTTCATTTCTATCAATGATTCAATTAGTTTAGCTCCAGTGGACTTAACTAAATTTAACTTAAATAGATTATCATTCTATTCGATGGGTCATTTATCATATTTGCATTTATTTTTCAACATCTTCAGTTTAATTCCTCCAATGTCTAATTTTGAAAGACGTAACGGTACCGTTTATACTGGTATTGTATTAAATTTATTAACTGTCTCAACTGGTTTAATTTATTCTATAATTGGTTTAGTTCTATATCCAAACACGAAAGTCTTAGGTGCAAGTGGATTAGTTTTCTCATTCTTAGGCTGGTTTGCATATCATGAAAGCTTAATTAATGCAACTTATATCATAACACCAACAATCTCAATTCCAACTATATATACTCCACTAATCCCATTATTTTTAATTGCTATTCTAGTTCCAGGTTCAAGTTTTTTTGGCCATTGTTTTGGTTTACTAATGGGCTATGCATTAGCATTTGGTTACTTTAAGGTACTAATTCCAAAGTCTTCCATTATTGAATGGATTGAAGTTAAAGCAACCCCTGCAATTCAATTAATTCCATCTTTTGTTAAATATTATAGAGAAGAAGATGCTAAATACGTTAGAGAAGGTGAATATTATACTGTTTTGAACAATGGAAACGTTGTTAGCGTTGAAGAAACTGATACTCCTTCCTTTCAAGGACAAGGACATGTCTTAGGGGCTTAAAACTGGATTGTTTCCAATTATTCAACATTTCAATTATTTTAAACACATATTTTACATCTACACACCTATGTATCTAGCTTGAATCTTATTTCACTTACTAATTGGTCCATCTGTAGTTTCATTAACATGAAGGTGTTTTTCTATTTTATTCATTTCAAATTGTTCAAAGTCTTGACCTAAAGAAACCGATGCTTCTTCGTCAATATTTTCAGGAATTCTCTCAAATTCATCCACAACATCAGTTTTATAGTACAAATTAGTAAGAGCAGCGCCCAATATGATAAGAATTGAAATCCAGCTCAATAAATGAGGCGTATGAGCCCAAACAATAAACTCCCAGAATAGCCCAAATAGTATTTGAGTATACATCATCATTGAGCTCTTACTTGCTGATTCCTTCATTAATCCAATTGTGAAGAAGAACTGCATCAAAAATCCATTGAGACCAATAAACATTATAAACACCCATTGTTTAAAAGAGTCAGGTACAACGAATTTCAAGTCAGGTATCACTATGATAGAACTTCCAGTTAATATCATTGCAATCAGGGCAAAATATGAAATGTTATAGATTGGATGTACTTTATCTCCAATGTATCTCAATATGATATACACCGCAGAAATTGAAACAACCCCTATCAAGGAAACAAGTGTAGCAATAAATCTTTCGTTTGGATCTGATGTTTCCACTTTATCATCTGTATTATTTTGAACACCAAATATGAAGGTTGGTCTAGCGACCAAGACAACACCAATAAGAGATACCCCAGCACATATAATTTCTCTCCTATTTAATCTTTCTTCAAGGATATAAAATGCAAGAATTGTGGTTACTGAAGGTGCCAGAAATTGAATAACTATAGTATCTGATAATGAAATATATTTTAAAGGGTAGTACACTCCTAGAACCGAGATTGTACCCAAAACACCACGAATTATCATTAAGGGTATATACTTTACTGGTCCAAAGATTCCTTCTTCAATGTTGTAAACTTTGAGATAGATACAAGTTCCAGCATATGTTATAACCATTCTAACCAGCAATATTTGAAACGAATTCATGGGACGTTGGAACGAGGTGCCTGATTCAAGCTGTTTGGTAACCAAAAGCATCAAACTAGCACAGAACTCCCCTATAAGGATGTAATATAGGCCTAACTGAGGCTCTACATAGCTTTTATACAGTGACATTATTTCCAATGCTTTGGGGTTTTGAGAGGGCGTAATAAGCGACTAAAAGGAAAAAACCAGTCTGATTTATTGCCTCAGTGGGGTCGTATATAATGACTCTGTATGCGTAATATGCGATATTTCTTCAAAATCAAGTTAATAATAATATTGTATCTTGTGGTTCTTTGTTGTATTTTTTTTTCAGATTCCGATCTCTTTTTTTAAACTGTCTGGAGAGAGAGGAGAGAGATCTGTATTTAAAAGACCTACAGATTTGGAAATTTGTTCATAAAAATGTTTTAATCATAAAAGCTCATATATAAAAATAATTGAACTCATTTGTTAACCAGTTATAGTAAAAATCTAATAGTAAAGAGCCCAGATAAGATAATAAAAAAAATATTCACTAATTAAAAAGAGAATCACGTTTAGTTGAGAACAAATATCAACAGATCACACTACATTAATTGGTGAAGGCTGCTTGATTGATCAATCTTGGTTGTTCTTGTTGGGCTTGAGTTGGAACAACGATAACAATGTCATCTTGAACATAATCTGGAACAACATCAGTATCATGATGAACCTTGTATAATTCATGATTAGAGTAGAAACCTGGCTTAGATTTAGAACTTTCAACAATTCTATAATTATTGGAATCACCTTTAATTCTTAAAGTTGACTTGGCTTGAGAACCTTCATGTTTTGGTTTAATTACTTCGATTTCAAATCCAGTATCTCTAATTTCTGAAACTGGAACGAATTCTCCATGGTATTTGAATTTACGGTGTGGGTTAACGCTATGTGGTTTAGTACCAAAATTAGCAGCATTGATGTGTTGTTCTGAAGAATGATGAGGATCTTCACCATGAATTTTTGAAGCAATGAAGGAAACAAATCTTTCGAAATAAGATTGATCAGATTTATGATATCTACCATGGAATTTACCATGATGTGGATCAACACCTTCATGTTCAGGAATTTCTCTGAATCTTTGACCATGTTCTTTAGTTTCGTGAGGGTTTACACCATGATGTGGATCAACACCTTCATGTTCAGGAATTTCTCTGAATCTTTGACCATGTTCTTGAGCTTGGTGAGGGTTTACACCATGATGTGGATCAACACCTTCATGTTCAGGAATTTCTCTAAATCTTTGACCATGTTCTTGGGCTTGGTGAGGGTTTACACCATGATGTGGATCAACACCTTCA